>CM023448.1:39416320-39796448 GCA_013339765.2 Haemaphysalis longicornis | reverse complement strand
TTGGAGGGGGGTCAAGGTAGCTTTAGAAGGTTTCCCGCCAGTTACCGCCTATGACAGGCTGTAGACGTTCGCGTCACGCCCCGGGGTTGAAAAGAAGGTCCCCTTCTCCCCGTGTAGTCTGAGTGGCGCTGGCTACCACCCTGAAGTGTCAGATACAGTTGAGTAAATATAAATACCCCAGAAAGTGAAGGAGAACACAGTCGCCCAGATAGCCGAATTGGTAAGCATTCGAGATCTCATCGAAAGGCGTGGGTTCAGTTCCCACTCTTGGCACGTGTTTTTCTTTCTTTATTTCCCACGCAGTTATTAAGAAAATAATGTAACGTCACTAAGGATAAAAATAGTCTACCATTCTCCTATGCCTTCTTTGTGTTGTAGACTGCCGGCATTTCTTTCTGTATTTCCTAACGATACCCTCATTTCCAAACCTCATATATCTTGCGAAAGCTTAGCGAGGGCGTCGGTTCTGGCAGCCTTCATGTCAAGCTAGCATTAAAAGGTTTCCCGCCAGTTACCCGCTTATGACAGGCTGTAGACGTTCGCGTCACGCCCCGAGGGTTGAAAAGAAGGTCCCCTTCTCCCCGTGTAGTCTTAGTGGCGCTGGCTACCACCCTGAAGCGTCAGATACAGTTGAGTAAATAGTAAATACCCAGAAAGTGAAGGAGAACACAGTCGCCCAGATAGCCGAATTGGTAAGGCATTCGAGATCTAATCGAAAGGCGTGGGTTCGGTCCCCACTCTGGGCACGTGTTTTTCTTTCTTTCTCTGTCACGTAATTATTAAAAAAATATGTAACGTCACTGACGGTAAAAAATAGTCTAAACATTCTCCTATGCCTTCTTTGGCGTTGTAGATTGATGGCATTTCTTTCTGTATTTCCTAACGAGCCCCTCATTTCCCAACCTCATTATCTTGCGAAAGCTTAGCGAGGGCCTCGGTTCTGGCAGCCTTGATGTCAAGGTAGCATTAGAAGGTTTCCCGCCAGTTACCCGCCTATGACACGGCTGTAGACGTTCGCGTCACGCCCCGGGGGTTGAAAAGAAGGATCCCCCTTCTCCCCGTGTAGTCTGAGTGGTGCTGGCTACCACCCTGCAGCAGTCAGATACAGTTGTAGAATATAAATACCCCACAAAGTGAAGGAGAACACAGTCGCCCCGATAGCCGAATTGGTAAGGCATTCGAGATCTTAATCGAAAGGCGTGGGTTCGGTCCCCACTCTCGGGCCGTGTTTTTCTTCATTTCTTTCTTTCTCACGTAATTAATAAAAATAATGTAACGTCACTAACGGTAAAAAATAGTCTAACCATTCCCCTATGCCTTCTTGGCGTTTTGTAGACTGCCGGCATTTCTTTCTGTATTTCCTAACCGAGCCCCTCATTTCCAAACCATATATCGTGCGAAAGCTTAGCGAGGGCCTCGGTTTCTGGCAGCCTTGATACAAGGTTCGCATCAGATGGTTTCCCGCCAGTTACCCGCTCATGACAGGCTGTAGATCGTTCGCGTCACGCCCCGAGGTTTGAAAAGAAGGTCCCCTTCTCCCCGTGTAGTCTGAGTGGCGCTGGCTACCACCCTGAAGCGTCAGATACAGTTTTAGTATATATAAATACCCAGAAAGTGAAGGAGAACACAGTCGCCCAGATAGCCGAATTGGTAAGGCATTCGAGATCTCATCGAAAGGCGTGGGTTCGGTCCCACTCTGGGCACGTGTTTTTCTTTCTTTCTTTCTCACGTAAGTAATATAAAAAATATGTAACGTCACTAACGGTAAAAAATAGTCTAACCATTCTCCTATGCCTTCTTTGGCATTGTAGATGCCGGCATTTCTTTCTGTATTTCCTAACGAGCCCCTCATTTCCCAACCTCATTATCTTGCGAAAGCTTAGCAGAGGGCCTCGGTTCTGGCAGCCTTGATGTCAAGGTAGCATTAAAGGTTTCCCGCCAGTTACCCGCTATGACAGGCTGTAGACGTTCGCGTCACGCCCGGGGTTGAAAGAAGGTCCCCTTCTCCCCGTGTAGTCTGAGTGGCGCTGGCTACCACCCTGAAGCGTCAGATACAGTTTTAGTAAATATAAATACCGCAGAAAGTGAAGGAGAACACAGTCGCCCAGATAGCCGAATTGGTAAGGCATTCGAGATCTAATCGAAAGGCGTGGGTTCAGTTCCCACTCTGGGCACGTGTTTTTCTTTCTTTCTCTCTCACGTAATTAATAAAAAAATAATGTAACGTCACTAACGGTAAAAAATATTCTACCCATTCTCCTATGCTTCTTTGGCATTGTAGACTGCCGGCATTTCTTTCTGTATTTCTTAACGAGCCCCTCATTTCCAAACCTAATTATCTTGCGAAAGCTTAGCGAGGGCCTCGGTTCTGGCAGCCTTGATGTCAAGGTAGCATTAGAAGGTTTCCCGCCAGTTACCCGCTTATGACAGGCTGTAGACGTTCGCGTCCCGCCCCGGGGTTGAAAAGAAGGTCCCCTTCTCCCCGTGTAGTCTGAGTGGCGCTGGCTACCACCCTGAAGCGTCAGATACAGTTTAGTAAATATAAATACCCAGAAAGTGAAGGAGAACACAGTCGCCCAGATAGCCGAATTGGTAAGGCATTCGAGATCTAATCGAAAGGCGTTGGTTCGGTCCCCACTCTGGGCACTTGTTTTTCTTTCTTTCTCTCTCACGTAATTATTAAAAAATATTGTAACGTCACTAACGGTAAAAAATAGTCTAACCATTCTCCTATGCCTTCTTTGGCGTTGTAGACTGCCGGCATTTCTTTCTGTATTTCCTAACGAGCCCCTCATTTCCAAACCTCATTATCTTGCGAAAGCTTGCGAGGGCCTCGGTTTGGCAGCCTTGATGTCCAGGTAGCATTGAAGGTTTCCCGCCAGTTACCCGCTATGACAGGCTGTAGACGTTCGCGTCACGCCCCGGGGTTGTAAAGAAGGTCCCCTTCTCCCCGTGTAGTCTGAGTGGCGCTGGCTACCACCCTGAAGCGTCAGATACAGTTGTAGTAATATAAATACCCACAGAAGTGAAGGAGAAAACAGTCGCCCAGATAGCCGAATTGGTAAGGCATTCGAGATCTAATCGAAAGGCGTGGGTTCAGGTCCCCATCTCTGGGCAGCGTGTTTTTCTTTCTTTCTCTCTCACGTAATTATTAAAAAAATATGTAAACGTCACTAAGGTAAAAAATAGTCTAACCATTCCTCCTATGCCTTCTTTGGCGTTGTAGACTGCCAGCATTTCTTTCTGTATTCCTTAACGAGCCCCTCATTCCAAACCTATATCTTGCGAAAGCTTAGCGAGGGCCTCGGTTCTGGCAGCCTTGATGTCAAGGCAGCATTAGAAGTTCCCGCCAGTTACCGCTATGACAGGCTGTAGACGTTCGCGTCACGCTCCGGAGGTTGAAAAGAAGGTCCCCTTCTCCCCGTGTAGTCTGAGTGGCGCTGGCTACCACCCTGAAGTGTCAGATACAGTTGTAGTAAATATAAATACCCCAGAAAGTGAAGGAGAACATCAGTCGCCCAGATAGCCGATTGGTAAGGCATTCGAGATCAAAATCGCAAAGGCCGTTGGTTCGGTCCCCACTCCTGGGCCGTGTTTTTTCTTTCTTTTCTTTCTCCGTAATTATTAAAAAAAATAATAATGTAATTCACTAAACGTAACAAATAGTCTAACCATTCCTATGCCTTCTTTGGCATTGTAGACTCCGGCATTTCTTTATGCATTTCCTAACCATCCCCTCATTTCCAAACCCTATTATAGTGCCGAAAGCTTAGCCGATGGGGCCTCGGTTCTGGCAGCCTTGATGCCAAGTTAGCCTAAGAGGGTTTACCGACCAGTGACCCGCCTTATGACAGGTGTAGACGTTCGCGTCACGCTCCCGGGGCTTTAAAAAGAAAGGTCCCCTTCTCCCCTGTGGTAGTCTGAGTGGCGCTGGCTCCCACCTTCAAGCAGTCAGATACAGTGTGGTAAAACTATAAATAGTCCCAGAAAGTGAGTGAAGGAGAACACAGTCGCCCCGATAGGCCGAATTGGTAAGGCATTCGAGATCTAATCGAAAGGCGTGGGTTCAGTCCCACTCTGGCACGTGTTTTTCTTTCTTTATTTCCCACGCAGTTTTTAAGAAAATAATGTAACGTCACTAAGGTAAAAAATAGTCTAACCATTCTCCTATGCCTTCTTTGGGATTGTAGACTGCCGGCATTTCTTTCTGTATTTCCTAACGAGCCCCTCATTTCCAAACCTCATATCTTGCGAAAGCTTAGCGAGGGCGTCGGTTCTGGCAGCCTTGATGTCAAGGTAGCATTAAAAGGAGTTCCCCATGACAGGCTGTAGACGTTCGCGTCACGCCCGGGGTTGAAAAGAAGGTCCCCTTCTCCCGTGTAGTCTGAGTGGCGCTGGCTACCACCCTGAAGCGTCAGATACAGTTGCAGTAAATATAAATACCCAGAAAGAAGGAGAACACAGTCGCCCAGATAGCCGAATTGGTAATGCATTCGAGATCTCATAGAAAGGCGTGGGTTCAGTTCTCACTCTTGGCACGTGTTTTTCTTTCTTTATTTCCAACGCAGTTATTAAGAAAAAATGTAACGTCACTAAGGATAAAAAATAGTCAAACCCATTCTCCTATGCCTTCTTTGGTGTTGTAGACTGCCGGCATTTCTTTCTGTATTTCCTAACGATCCCCTCATTTCCAAACCTAAATCTTGCGAAAGCTTAGCGAGGGCCTCGGTTCTGGCAGCCTTGATGTCAAGGTAGCATTAAAAGGTTCCCCATGACAGGCTGTAGACGTTCGCGTCACCCCCCGGGGGTTGAAAAGAGGTCCCCTTCTCCGCGTGTAGTCTGAGTGGCGCTGGCTACCACCCTGAAGTGTCAGATACAGTTGCAGTAAATATAAATACCCCAGAAAAGAAGGAGAACACAGTCGCCCAGATAGCCGAATTGGTAATGCATTCGAGATCTCATCGAAAGGCGTGGGTTCAGTTCCCACTCTTGGCACGTGTTTTTCTTTCTTTATTTCCAACGCAGTTATTAAGAATAAAAATTTAAACGTCACTACATGTAAAAAAATAGTCTAACATTCCCTATGCCTCCTTTGCGTTGTAGACTGCCGGCACATTTCTTTCTGGTATTTCCTAACGAGCCCCTCATTTCCAAACCCTATTATCGTGCGAAAGCTTAAGCGAGGGCCTCGGTTCTGGCAGCCTTGATGCCAAGGTAGCATAGAGGGTTTCCCGCCAGTTACCCGCTTATGACCGGCTGTAGACGTTCGCGTCACGCCCCGGGGGTTGAAAAGGAAGGTCCCCTTCTCCCCGTGTAGTCTGAGTGGCGCTGGCTACCACCACTCAAGCGTCAGATACAGTTGTAGTAAATATAAATACCCCAGAAAGTGAAGGAGAACACAGTCGCCCAGATAGCCGAAATTGGTAAGGCATTCGAGATCTAATCTGAAAGGCGTGGGTTCGGTCCCCACTCTGGGCGCGGGTTTTCTTCTTTCTTCTCACGTAATTATATTAATAAAAAATGTAAACGCACTAACGGTAAAAAATAGTCTAAACATTCTCCTATGTCTTCTTTGGCGTTGTAGATTAACGGCATTTCTTTCTGCATTTCCTAACGAGCCCCTCATTTCCCAACCTCATTATCTTGCGAAAGCTTAGCGAGGACCTCGGTTATGGCAGCCTTGATGTCAAGGTAGCATAAAGGTTTCCCGCCAGTTACCCGCCTATGACAGGCTGTAGACGTTCGCGTCACGCCCCGGGGTTGAAAAGAGGTCCCCTTCTCCGCGTGTAGTCTGAGTGGCGCTGGCTACCACCCTGAAGTGTCAGATACAGTTGGAGTAAATATAAATACCCCAGAAAAAGAAGGAGAACACACGCGCCCAAATAGACGAATTGTAATGCGTTCGAGATCTCATCGAAAGGCGTTGGTTCAGTTCCCACTCTTGGCACATGTTTTTCTTTCTTTATTTCCCACGCAGTTATTAAGAAAAATAATGTAACGTCACTAAGGATAAAAATAGTCTACCCATTCTCCTATGCCTTCCTTTGGCTGTGTAGACTGCCGGCATTTCTTTCTGTATTTCCTAACGAGCCCCTCATTTCCAAAACCTATTATCGTGCGAAAGCTTAGCGAGGGCCTCGGTTCTGGCAGCCTTGATGCCAAGGTAGCATCAGAGGGTTTCCCGCCAGTTACCCGCTCATGACACGCTGTAGACGTTCGAGTCACGCCCCGGGGTTGAAAGAAGGTCCCCTTCTCCCCGTGTAGTCTGAGTGGCGCTGGCTACCACCCTCAAGCGTCAGATACAGTTGTAGTAATTATAAATACCCAGAAAGTGAAGGAGAACACAGTCGCCCAGATAGCCGAATTGGTAAGGCATTCGAGATCTAATCGAAAGGCGTGGGTTCGGTCCCCACTCTGGGCGCGTTGTTTTTCTTTCTTTCTTTCTCACGTAATTATATAAAAAATAATAGTAACGTCACTAACGGTAAAAAAAGAGTCTAACCATTCCCCTATGCCTTCTGTGGCGTTGTAGACTGCCGGCATTTCTTTCTGTATTTCCTAACGAGCCCCTCATTTCCCAACCTCATTATCTTGCGAAAGCTTAGAGAGGGCCTCGGTTCTGGCAGCCTTGATGTCAAGGTAGCAATAGAAGGTTTCCCGCCAGTTACCCGCCTATGACAGGCTGTAGACGTTCGCGTCACCCCCCGGGGTTGAAAAGTAGGTCCCCTTCTCCGCGTGTAGTCTTAGTGGCGCTGGCTACCCCCCTGAAGTGTCAGATACTATTATAGAAAATATAAATACCCGAAAGCAAAGGAAAACACAGTCGCCCACATAGCCGAATTGGTAAGGCATTCGAAATTTAATCGAAAGGCGTTGGTTCAGTCCCCACTCTGGGCACTTATTTTTCGTTCTTTCTCTCTCACGTAATTAATAAAAAAAATAATGTAACATCACTGACGGTAAAAAATAGTCTCCCCTTTTCCTATGCCTTCTTTGCACTGTAGACTGCCGGCATTTCTTTCTGTATTTCCTAAGAGCTCCTCATCTCCAAACCCATTTATCGTGCGAAAGCTTAGCGAGGGCCTTCGGTTCTGGCAGCCTTGATTCCAAGGTAGCATAGAGGTTGTCCCCGCCAGTTACCCGCCTATGACAGGCTGTAGACGTTCGCTGTCACGCCCCGAGGGGTTGAAAAGAATGTCCCCTTCTCCCCGTGTAGTCCTGAGTGGCGCTGGCTACCACCCTCAAGCGTCAGATACAGTTGTAGTAAATATAAATACCCGCAGAAAGTGAAGGAGAACACAGGTCGCCCAGATAAGCCGAATTGTAAGGCACTTCGAGATCTAATCGAAAGGCGTGGGTTCGGTCCCCATCTGGGCACTTGTTTTCTTTCTTTCTTTCTCACGTAATTATATAAAAAAATGTAACGTCACTAAAGGTAAAAAAATAGGTCTAACCATTCCCCTAGGCCTTCTTTGGCGTTGTAGACTGCCTGGCATTTCTTTTGTATTTCCTACGAGCCCCTCATTTTCCAAACCTATTTCTTGAGCAAAGCTTAGAGAGGGCCTCGGTTCTGGCAGCCTTGATGTCAAGGTAGCATAAGAGGTTTCCCGCCAGTTACCACGCTTATGACAGCTGTAGACAGTTCGCGTCACGCCCCGAGGGCTTGAAAAGAAGGTCCCTTCTCCCCGTGTAAGTCTGAGTGGCGCTGGGCTACCACCCTCAAGGCGTCAGATACAGTTTAGTAAATATAAATACCCAGAAAGTGAAGGAGAACACAGTCGCCCAGATAGCCGAATTGGTAAGGCATTCGAGATCTAATCGAAAGGCGTGGTTCGGTCCCACGTCTGGGCAGCGTGTTTTTCTTTCTTTCTCTTCTCACGTAATTATTAAAAAAATAATTGTAACGTCACTAAGGTAAAAAATAGTCTAACCATTCTCCTATGCCTTCTTTGGCGTTGTAGACTGCCGGCATTTCTTTCTGTATTTCCTAACGAGCCCCTCATTTCCAAACCTCATTATCGTGCGAAAGCTTAGCGAGGGCGTCGGTTCTGGCAGCCTTGATTGCCAAGGTAGCATAAGAGGCTTTCCCGCCAGTTACCCGCTTAGTGACAGGCTGTAGACGTTCGCGTCACGCCCCGGGGCTTGAAAAGAAGGTCCCCTTCTCCCCGTGTAGTCTGAGTGGCGCGGCTACCACCCTCAAGCCGTCAGATACAGTTGGTAAATATAAATACCCAGAATGGAAGGAGAACACAGTCGCCCAGAGAGCCGAATTGGTAAGGCATTCGAGATCTAATCGAAGGCGTGGGTTCGGTCCCACTCTGGGCGCGTTGTTTTCTTTCTTCTTTCTCACGTAAATATATAAAATATAATTGTAACGTCACTAACGGTAAAAAATAGTCTAACCATTTCCCCTATGCCTTCTTTGGCGGTTGTAGACTGCCGGCATTTCTTTCTGTATTTCCTGAACGAGCCCCTCATTTCCAAACCCTTTATCGTGCGAAAGCTTAGCGAGGGCCTCGGTTCTGGCAGGCCTTGATGCCAAGGTAGCATAAGAGGGTTTCCCGCCAGTTACCCGCTTATGACAGGCTGTAGACGTTCGCGTCACGCCCGAGGGTGTAAAGAAGGTCCCCTTCTCCCCGTGTAGTCTGAGTGGCGCTGGCTACCACCCTGAGGCGTCAGATAAGTTGTAGTAAATATAAATACCGCAGAAAGTGAAGGAGAACACAGTCGCCCAGATAGCCGAATTGGTAAGGCATTCGAGATCTAATCGAAAGGCGTGGGTTCAGTTCCCACTCTGGGCACGTGTTTTTCTTTCTTTTCTCCACGTAATTTTAAAAAAATATGTAACGTCACTAAGGATAAAAAATAGTCTAACCATTCTCCTATGCCTTCTTGGCGTTGTAGACTGCCAGCATTTATTTCTGTATTTCTAACGAGCCCCTCATTTCCAAACCTCATTATCTTGCGAAAGCTTAGCGAGGGCCTCGGTTTTGGCAGCCTTGATGTCAAGGTAGCATTAGAAGGTTTCCCGCCAGTTACCCGCTTATGACAGGCTGTAGACGTTCGCGTCACGCCCGAGGGTTGTAAAGAAGGTCCCCTTCTCCCCGTGTAGTCTGAGTGGCGCTGGCTACCACCCTGAAGTGTCTGATAAAGTTGTAGTAAATATAAATACCCAGAAAGTGAAGGAGAACACAGTCGCCCAGGTAGCCGAATTGGTAAGGCATTCGAGATCTAATCGAAAGGCATGGGTTCAGTTCCCACTCTGGGCACTTGTTTTTCTTTCTTTATTTCCCACGTAGTTATGAAGAAAAATAGTGTAACGTCACTGACGGTAAAAAATAGTCTAACCATTCTCCTATGCCTTCTTCGCGTTGTAGACTGCCGGCATTTATTTCTGTATTTCCTAACGACCCCTCATTTCCAAACCTCATTATCTTGCGAAAGCTTAGCGAGGGCCTCGGTTCTGGCAGCCTTGATGTCAAGGTAGCATTAGAAGGTTTCCCGCCAGTTACCCGCTTATGACAGGCTGAAGACGTTCGCGTCACGACCCGAGGGTTGTAAAGAAGGTCCCCTTCTCCCCGTGTAGTCTGAGTGGCGCTGGCTACCACCCTCAAGCGTCAGATACAGTTGTAGTAATATAAATACCCATAAAGTGAAGGAGAAACAGTCGCCCAGATAGCCGAATTGTAAGGGCATTCGAGATCTAATCGAAAGGCGTGGTTTTCGGTCCCCACTCTGGGCGCGTTGTTTTTCTTTCTTTCTTTCTCACGTAATTATTAAAAAATATAATAATGTAACGTCCACTAACGGTAAAAAATAGTCTAAACCATTCCCCTATGCCTTCTTTGGCGTGTAGACTGCCGGCATTTCTTTCTGCATTTTCCTAACGCAGCCCCTCATTTCCAAACCCTATTATCGTGCGAAAGCTTAGCGAGGGCCTCGGTTATGGCAGCCTTGATGTACAGGTAGCATAAGAGGGTTTACCGCCAGTTACCCGCTTATGACAGGATGTAGACGTTCGCGTCACGCCCAGGGCTTGAAAAGAAGGTCCCCTTCTCCCGTGTTGTCTGAGTGGCGCTGGCTACCACCCTGAAGTGTCAGATACAGTTGTAGTAAATATAAATACCCAGAAAGTGAAGGAGAACACAGTCGCCCAGATAGCCGAATTGGTAATGCATTCGAGATCTCATCGAAAGGCGTGGGTTCAGTTCCCACTCTTGGCACGTGTTTTTCTTTCTTTATTTCCCACGCAGTTATTAAGAAACATAATGTAACGTCACTAAGGATAAAAAATAGTCTACCCATTCTCCTATGCCTTCTTTGGGTTGTAGACTGCCGGCATTTCTTTCTGTATTTCCTAACGATCCCTCATTTCCAAACCTCAAAATCTTGCGAAAGCTTAGCGGGGGCGTCGGTTCTGGCAGCCTTCATGTCAAGCTAGCATTAAAAGGTTCCCCGCCAGTTACCCGCCTATGACAGGCTGTAGAAGTTCGCGTCACGCCCCGGGGTTGAAAAGTAGGTCCCCTTCTCCGCGTGTAGTCTGAGTGGCGCTGGCTACCACCCTGAAGCGTCAGATACAGTTGTAAGTATATATAATACCCCACAAAGGTGAAGGAGAACCAGTCGCCAGTTAAGCCGAATTGGTAAGGCATTCGAGATCTAATCGAAAGGCGTGGGTTCGGTCCCCACTCTCGGCGGCCTGTTTTTCTTTCTTTCTTCTCACAGTAATTAATTAAAAAAATAATTTGTAACGTCACTAACGGTAAAAAAAGAGTCTAACCATTCCCCTATGCCTTCTTTGGGTTGTAGACTGCCGGCATTTCTTTCTGTATTCCTACAAGCCCCTCATTTCCAAACCATATTATCGTGCGAAAGCTTAGCGAGGGCCTCGTTCTGGCAGCCTTGAATTGCCAAGGTAGCATAAGAGGGTTTCCCGCGAGTTACCCGCTCATGACACGCTGTAGACGTTCGCGGTCACGACCCTGGGAGTCTGAAAAGAAGGTCCCCTTCTCCCCGTGTAGTCCTGAGTGGCGCTGGCTACCACCCTCAAGCAGTCAGATACAGTTGTGTAATATATAAATACCCCTAAAAGTGAAGGAGAACACACGTCGCCCAGATAGACGAATTGGTAATGCATTCGAGATCTCATCGAAAGGCGTGGTTCGGTCCCACTCTTGGTGCAGTGTTTTTCTTTCTTTATTTCCCACGCAGTTATTAAGAAAAATAATGTAACGTCACTAACGGATGAAAAATAGGTCTACCATTCTCCTATGCCTTCTTTGGTGTTGTAGACTGCCGGCATTTCTTTCTGTATTTCCTAACGAGCCCCTCATTTCCAAACCTCATATATCGTGCGAAAGCTTAGCGAGGGCGTCAGGTTCTGGCAGCCTTCATGTAAGGCTAGCATTAAAGAGGGTTTCCCGCCAGTTACCCGTTTATGACAGGCTGTAGACGTTCGCGTCACGCCCCGAGGTTGAAAAGAAGGTCCCCTTCTCCCCGTGTAGTCTGAGTGGCGCTGGCTACCAGCCCTGAAGCGTCAGATACAGTTGTAGTAATTATAAATACCCCAGAAAGTGAAGGAGAACACAGTCGCCCAGATAGCCGAAATTGTAAGGCATTCGAGATCTAATCGAAAGGCGTGGGTTCGGTCCCCACTCTGGGCACGTGTTTTTCTTCTTCTTTCTCACGTAATATATAAAAAATAATATGTAACGTCACTAACGGTAAAAAATAGTCTAACCATTCCTCCTATGCCTTCTTTGGCGTTTAGACTGCCGGCATTTCTTTCTGTATTTCCTAACCGAGCCCCTCATTTCCAAACCTATTATCGTGCGAAAGCTTAGCGAGGGCCTCGGTTCTGGCTGGCTTGATGTCAAGGTAGCATTAGAAGGTTTCCCGCCAGTTACCCGCTTATGACAGGCTGTAGACGTTCGCGTCACGCCCCGAGGGTTGAAAAGAAGGTCCCCTTCTCCCCGTGCAGTCTGAGTGGCGCTGGCTACCACCCTGAAGTGTCAGATACAGTTGTAGTGAATATAAATACCCCAGAGAGTGAAGGAGAACACAGTCGCCCAAATAGCCGAATTGGTAATGCATTCGAGATCTCATCGAAAGGCGTGGGTTCGGCTCCCACTCTGGGCACGTGTTTTTCTTTCTTTATTTCCAACGCAGTTATTAAGAAAAATAATGTAACGTCACTAAGGATAAAAAATAGTCTACCCATTCTCCTATGCCTTGTTTGGTGTTGTAGACTGCCGGAATTTCTTTCTGTATTTCCTAACAATCCCCTCATTTCCAAACCTCATATTCTTGCGAAAGCTTAGAGAGGGCATCGGTTCTGGCAGCCTTCATGTCAAGCTAGCAATTAAAGGTTTCCCGCGAGTTACCCGCTTATGACAGGCTGTAGACATTCCAGTCCGGCCCCGAGGGTTAAAAAGAAGGTCCCCTTCTCCGCGTGTAATCTGAGTGGCGCTGGCTACCACCCTGAAGCGTCAGATACAGTTTTAGTGAATGTAAATACCACTGAAAGTGAAGGAGAACACAGTTGCCCAGATAGCCGAATTGGTATGGCATTCGAGATCTAATCGAAAGGCGTTGGTTCGGTCCCCACTCCGGGCACTTGTTTTTCTTTCTTTCTCTGTCACGTAATTATTAAAAAAATAATGTAACGTCACTGACAGTAAAAAATAGTCTAAACATTCTCCTATGTCTTCTTTGGCGTTGTAGATTGACGGCATTTCTTTCTGCATTTCCTAACGAGCCCCTCATTTCCCAACCTCATTATCTTGCGAAAGCTTAGCGAGGACCTCGGTTATGGCAGCCTTGATGTCAAGGTAGCATTAGAAGGTTTCCCGCCAGTTACCCGCCTATGACAGGCTGTAGAAGTTCGCGTCACGCCCCGGGGTTGAAAAGTAGGTCCCCTTCTCCGCGTGTAGTCTGAGTGGCGCTGGCTACCACCCTGAAGTGTCAGATACAGTTGCAGTAAATATAAATACCCCAGAAAAAGAAGGAAAACACAGTCGCCCAGATAGCCGAATTAGTAATGCATTCGAGATCTCATAGAAAGGCGTGGGTTCAGTTCTCACTCTTGGCACGTGTTTTTCTTTCTTTATTTCCAACGCAGTTATTAAGAAAAAAATGTAACGTCACTAAGGATAAAAAATAGTCTACCCATTCTCCCATGCCTTCTTTGGTGTTGTAGACTGCCGGTATTTCTTTCTGTATTTCCTAACAATCCCCTCATTTCCAAACCTCATATTCTTGCGAAAGCTTAGAGAGGGCATCGGTTCTGGCAGCCTTCATGTCATTTCCCGCCAGTTACCCGTTTATGACAGGCTGTAGACGTTCGCGTCACGCCCCGAGGGTTGAAAAGAAGGTCCCCTTCTCCCCGTGTAGTCTGAGTTGCGCTGGCTACCAGCCTGAAGCGTCAGATACAGTTGTAGTAAATAGAAATACCCCAGAAAGTGAAGGAGAACACAGTCGCCCAGATACCCGAAATGGTAAGGCATTCGAGATCTCATCGAAAGGCGTGGGTTCGGCTCTTACTCTGGGCGCGTGTTTTTCTTTCTTTCTTTCTCAGGTAAGTAATATAAAAAAATATTGTAACGTCACTAACGGTAAAAAATAGTCTAACCATTCTCATATGCCTTCTTTGGCATTGTAGACTGACGGCATTTCTTTCTGTATTTCCTAACGAGCCCCTCATTTCCAAACCTCATTATCTTGCGAAAGCTTAGAGAGGGCCTCGGTTCTGGCAGCCTTGATGTCAAGGTAGCATAGAAGGTTTCCCGCCAGTTACCCGCTATGACAGGCTGTAGACGTTCGCGTCACCCCCGGGGTTGAAAAGTAGGTCCCCTTCTCCGCGTGTAGTCTTAGTGGCGCTGGCTACCACCCTGAAGTGTCAGATACTATTATAGTAAATATAAATACCGCTGAAAGCGAAGGAGAACACAGTCGCCCACATAGCCGAATTGGTAAGGCATTCGAAATTTAATCGAAAGGCGTTGGTTCAGTCCCCACTCTGGGCACTTATTTTTCGTTCTTTCTCTCTCACGTAATTAATAAAAAAATAATGCAACGTCACTGATGGTAAAAAATAGTCTACCCATTTTCCTATGCCATCTTTGGTGTTGTAGACTGCCGGAATTTCTTCTGTATTTCCTAACATCCCTTCATTTCCAAACCTCATATTCTTGCGAAAGCTTAGAGAGGGCATCGCTTCTGGCAGCCTTCATGTCAAGGTAGCAATAAAGTTTTCCCGCCGAGTTACCCGCTATGACAGGCTGTAGACATTCCGTCCGGCCCCGGGGTTAAAACGAAGGTCCCCTTCTCCGCGGTGTATCTGAAGTGGCGCTGGCTACCACCCCTGAAGTGTCAGATACAGTTGGAGTATATATAAATACTCCAGAAAGTGAAGGAGAACACAGTTCGCCCAGATAGCCGAATTGGTAATGCATTCGAGATCTCATCGAAAGGCGTGGTTCAGTTCCCACTCTGGCACTTGTTTTCTTTCTTTATTTCCCACGAGTTATTAAGAAAACATATGTAACGTCACTAATGATAAAAAATAGTCTACCATTCTCCTATGCCTTCTTTGGCTGTTGTAGACTGCCGGCATTTCTTTCTGTATTTCCTAACGATCCCCTCATTTTCCAAACCTCATAATCTTGCGAAAGCTTAGCGGAGGGCGTCGGTTCTGGCAGCCTTGATGTCAAGTAGCATTAGAAGTTTCCCGCCAGTTACCCGCCTATGACAGGCTGTAGAAGTTCGCGTCACGCCCCGGGGTTGAAAAGTAGGTCCCCTTCTCCGCGTGTAGTCTGAGTGGCGCTGGCTACCACCCTGAAGTGTCAGATACAGTTGTAGTAAATATAAATACTCCAGAAAGTGAAGGAAACACAGTCGCCCAGATAGCCGAATTGGTAATGCATTCGAGATCTCATAGAAAGGCGTGGGTTCAGTTCTCACTCTTGGCACGTGTTTTTCTTTCTTTATTTCCAACGCAGTTATTAAGAAAAAAATGTAACGTCACTAAGGATAAAAAATAGTCTACCCATTCTCCCATGCCTTCTTTGGTGTTGTAGACTGCCGGCATTTCTTTCTGTATTTCCTAACAATCCCCTCATTTCCAAACCTCATATTCTTGCGAAAGCTTAGAGAGGGCATCGGTTCTGGCAGCCTTGATGTCAAGCTAGCATTAAAAGGTTTCCCACCAGTTACCCGCTTATGACAGGGTGTAGACATTCCAGTCCCGCCCCGAGGGTTAAAAGAAGGTCCCCTTCTCCGCGTGTAATCTGAGTGGCGCTGGTTACCACCCTGAAGCGTCAGATACAGTTGTAGTAATATGTAAATACCACTGAAAGTGAAGGAGAACACAGTCGCCCAGATAGCCGAATTGGTAAGGCATTCGAGATCTAATCGAAAGGCGTTGGTTCGGTCCCCACTCCGGGCACTTGTTTTTCTTTCTTTCTCTGTCACGTAATTATTAAAAAAATAATGTAACGTCACTGACAGTAAAAAATAGTCTAAACATTCTCCTATGTCTTCTTTGGCGTTGTAGATTGACGGCATTTCTTTCTGCATTTCCTAACGAGCCCCTCATTTCCCAACCTCATTATCTTGCGAAAGCTTAGCGAGGACCTCGGTTATGGCACCCTTGATGTCCAGGTAGCATTAGAAGGTTTCCCGCCAGTTACCCGCCTATGACAGGCTGTAGACGTTCGCGTCACGCCCCGGGGTTGAAAAGTAGGTCCCCTTCTCCGCGTGTAGTCTGAGTGGCGCTGGCTACCACCCTGAAGTGTCAGATACAGTTGCAGTAAATATAAATACCCCAGAAAAAGAAGGAGAACACACGCGCCCAGATAGACGAATTGGTAATGCATTCGAGATCTCATCGAAAGGCGTGGGTTCAGTTCCCACTCTTGGCACATGTTTTTCTTTCTTTATTTCCCACGCAGTTATTAAGAAAAATAATGTAACGTCACTAAGGATGAAAAATAGTCTACCCATTCTCCTATGCCTTCTTTGGTGTTGTAGACTGCCGGCATTTCTTTCTGTATTTCCTAACGAGCCCCTCATTTCCAAACCTCATAATCTTGCGAAAGCTTAGCGAGGGCGTCGGTTCTGGCAGCCTTGATGTCAAGCTAGCATTAGAGGGTTTCCCGCCAGTTACCCGCTTATGACAGGGTGTAGACGTTCGCGTCACGCCCCGAGGTTGAAAAGAAGGTCCCCTTCTCCCCGTGTAGTCTGAGTGGCGCTGGCTACCACCCTCAAGCGTCAGATACAGTTGTAGTAATATAAATACCCCAGATAAGTGAAGGAGAACACAGTCGCCCAGATAGCCGAATTGGTAAGGCATTCGAGATCTCATCGAAAGGCGTGGGTTCGGTCCGCACTTGGCGCCGTGTTTTTCTTTCTTTCTTTCTCACGTAATATAATAAAAAATATATTGTAACGTCACTAACGTAAAAAATAGTCAAACCATTCCCATATGCCTTCTTTGGCGGTGTGACTGCCGGCATTTCTTTCTGTATTTCTAACAGAGCCCCTCATTTCCAAACCCATATTCGTGCGAAAGCTTAGCGAGGGCCTCGGTTCTGGCAGCCTTCATGTCAAGCTAGCCATTAAAGGTTTCCCGCGAGTTACCCGCTATGACAGGCTGTAGACATTCCAGTCCGGCCCCGAGGGTTAAAAGAAGGTCCCTTCTCCGCGTGTAATCTGAGTGGCGCTGGCTACCACCCTGAAGTGTCAGATACAGTTGAAGTAAATATAAATACTCCAGAAAGTGAAGGAGAACACAGGTGCCCAGATAGCCGAATTGGTAAGGCAGTCGAGATCTCATAGAAAGGCGTGGGTTCAGTTCCTCCACTCTTGGCACGTGTTTTTCTTTCTTTATTTCCAACGCAGTTATTAAGAAAAAAATGTAACGTCACTAAGGATAAAAAATAGTCTACCCATTCTCCCATGCCTTCTTTGGTGTTGTAGACTGCCGGCATTTCTTTCTGTATTTCCTAACGATCCCCTCATTTCCAAACCTCATATTCTTGCGAAAGCTTAGAGAGGGCATCGGTTCTGGCAGCCTTGATGTCAAGCTAGCATTAAAAGGTTTCCCACCAGTTACCCGCTTATGACAGGGTGTAGACATTCCAGTCCCGCCCCGAGGGTTAAAAAGAAGGTCCCCTTCTCCGCGTGTAATCTGAGTGGCGCTGGTTACCACCCTGAAGCGTGAGATACAGTTTTAGTAAATGTAAATACCACTGAAAGTGAAGGAGAACACAGTCGCCCAGATAGCCGAATTGGTATGGCATTCGAGATCTAATCGAAAGGCGTTGGTTCGGTCCCCACTCTGGGCAGGTGTTTTTCTTTCTGTCTCTCTCACGTAATTACAAAAAAATTATGTAACGTCACTAACGTTAAAAAATAGTCTAACCATTCTCCTATGCATTCTGTGGCGTTGTAGACTGCCAGCATTTCTTTCTGTATTTCCTATCGAGCCCCTCATTTCCAAACCTCATTATCTTGCGAAAGCTTAGCGAGGGCCTCGGTTCTGGAAGCCTTGATGTCAAGGTAGCATTAGAAGGTTTCCCGCCAGTTACCCGCTTATGACAGGCTGTAAAGATTCGGGTCACGCCCCGAGGGTTGAAAAGAAGGTCCCCTTCTCCCCGTGTAGTCTGGGTGGCTCTGGCTACCACCCTGAAGCGTCAAATACAGTTGTAGTAAATATAAATACCCCATAAAGTGAAGGACAACACAGTCACCCAGACAGCCGAAATGGTAAGGCATTCGAGATCTAATCGAAAGGCGTGGGTTCGGTTTCCACTCTGGGCACGTGTTTTTCTTTCTTTCCCACGTAGTTAATAAAAAAATGATGTAACGTCACTAATGGTAAAAAATAGCCTAACCATTCACGTGTGCCTTCTTTGGCGTTGTAGACTGCCGACATTTCTTTCTGTATTTCCTAACGAGCCCCTCATTTCCAAACCTCGTTATCTTGCGAAAGCTTAGAGAGGGCCTCGGTTCTGGCAGCCTTGATGTCAAGGTTGCATTGGAAGGTATCCTGCCAGTTACCCGCTATTTATGACAGGCTGTAGACGTTTCCGTCAGGCCCAGGGGGTTGAAAAGAACGTCCCCGTCTTCCCATGTAGTCTGAGTGGCACTGGCTACACCCCTGAAGCGTCAGATATAGTGTAGTAGATACCCCAGAAAGTGAAGGAGAACACAGTCGCCCAGAAAGCCGAATTGGTAAGGCATTCGAGATGTAATCGAAAGGCCTGGGTTTAGTCCCCGCTCTGGGCGCGTGTTTTTCTTTCTTGGTTTCTCACGTAATTAATAAAAAAATAATGTAACGTGACTAACGGTAAAAAATAGTCTAACCATTATCCAATGCTTTCTGTGGCGTTTTAAACTGCCGGCATATCTTTCTGTATTTCCTAATGAGCCCCTCATTTCCAAACCTCATTATCATCGAAAGTTTAGCGAGGACCTCGGTTCTGGCAACTTTGATGTCAAGGTAGCATTAGAAGGTTTCCCGCCAGTTACCTGCTTATGACAGGCTGTAGACATTCTCGTCACGCCCCGAGGGTTGAAAAGAAGGTCCCCTTTTCCCTTTGTAGTATGAGTGGTCCGGCTACCACCCTGAAGCGTCAGATACAGTTGTAATAAATATATACCCCAGAAAGTGAAGAACACAGTCGCCCAGATAGCCGAATCGGTAAGGCATTTGATATCTAATCGAAAGGGTTGGGTTCGGTCCCCACTCTGGGCACGTGTTTTTCTTTCTTTCTTTCTCACGTAATTAGTAAAATATTTATGTAACGTCACTCATGGTAAAAAATAGTCTAACCATTCTCCTCTTCTTTCTGTAGCGTTGTAGACTGCCAGCATTTCTTTCAGTATTTCCTCACGAGCCCCTCATTTCCAAACCTCATTATCTGGCGAAAGCTTAGCGAGGGCCTTAGTTCTGGCAGCCTTGAGGTGAAGGAAGCATTAGAAGTTTTCCCGCCAGTTATCTGCTTATGACAAGCTGTAGACGTTCTCGCCACGCCCCGATGGTTTAAAAAAAGGTCCCCTTCTCCCTTTGTAGTCTGAGTGGCGCCGGCTTCCACTCTGAAGCGTCAGATAGAGTTGTAATAAATATATACCCCAGAAAGTGAAGAACACAGTTGCCCAGATAGCCGATTGGTAAGGCATTCGATATCTAATCGAAAGGCTTGGGTTCGGTCCCCGCTCTGGGCACGTGTTTTTCTTTCTTTCTTTCTCACGTAATTAGTAAAAAAATTATGTAACGTCACTAACGGTAAAAAATAGTCTAACCATTCTCCTATGCTTTCTGTGGCGTTGTAGACAGCCGGCGTTTCTGTGTTTTTTAACGAGCCCCCACTTCCAAACCTCATTATCTTGCGAAAGCTTAGCGATGGCCTCGGCTCTGGCAGCCGTTGATGTCAGAGGTAGAGCATTTAGAAGTTTCCCGCCAGTGTACCCGCTTATGACAACATGTAGACGTTCGCGTCACACTCCGGGGGTTGAAAAGTAGGTCCCCTTCTCTCCGTGTAGTCTGAGTGACGCTGGCTACCACCCTGAAGCGTCAGATACAGTTGTAGTAAATATAAATACCCCAGAAAATGAAGCAGAACACAGTCGCCCAGATAGCCGAATTGGTAAGGCATTCGAGATCTAATCGAAAGGCGTGGGTTCGGTCCCCACTCTGGGCGCGTGTTTTTCTTTCTTTCTTTCTTTCTCGCTTCGATTAATATGAAAAAAAATATGTATATATATATAATTTCACTAACCGGTAAAAAAACTAGTCCCACTATTTTCCTTTGCCTTCTTTGGCGTTGTAGACTGCCCGCATTTCTTTCTGTTTTTCCTAACGAGCCCCTCATTTTCCTAACCCTATTATCCTGCGAAAGCTTAGCGAGGGCCTCGGTTGTGGCAGCCTTGATGCCAAGGTTACCTAATTTTTGAGCTTTGTTAAACATACTTTTCTCCTATATTAAATTTTTATTATACCTAAGTATGCGTATATGCATGTATATATATCGATATGTATATGTAGGCGTGTTTGTATTGCAGTGCACATAGTTTCTTCGACTTTCTCTTACTTACAATTTCTTTTATTTTATATTCATCATAAACGTGCACTCTTTTTTTTCATTCTCATTACAAGTTTGAAAATACTTGACTTTGTAAAACTGTGTGTTCTCGTGACGCTACGTGATGATCATTGATTATAAAACCGTACTGGACAAAATAAAGTGGAGGGTCTTGGGCTCCGGCAAGCTGAAAATGTGCAGTTTTTGCAATGCTCCTCCCTCTCTTTCTCATGAGAAAAAATAAAAATTTGATTTGATTTGATTTGAGTGCAGTCTTTCGTTCTTTCCGATTTGTTTATCTGTTCAAACAACCTAACATAATCTCCACTCTGCGTCTCGAGGATTTCTTGACTGCCGACACTGATTTTTGTCTTATTTCGACGAGCACTTCATTTCCTAATCGGATTCGCAATATTTATATATATATAGATATTTATGTATATATAATAATATATATATATATTTATATATATTTATATATATCGAAGTTTATTTTATGAGCGAATTAGTTGGACTAGTCATGCCCATGAGATAAACGTTAAGGCAAAAGGTGTTTTAGGTTTCCTAAGACAAAAACTTTGCGAACTTTTTCTAACTTAAAGGAACAACTGTACTTAACTCATTTGCGGTCAATGTTGGAGTCCACGTGCGTTTACTGGAATCACTATGCCAAAGAGCTGTT
The DNA here is from genome assembly GCA_013339765.2 of Haemaphysalis longicornis. Lineage (NCBI taxonomy): Eukaryota > Metazoa > Arthropoda > Arachnida > Ixodida > Ixodidae > Haemaphysalis > Haemaphysalis longicornis. The sequence continues at coordinate 39,775,682 of CM023448.1, read as the reverse complement.
CCGTAAGGGTTAAAAATACAGCATAGGGCAGTGCGATTCATTTTAGGTAATCGTTATCGCGTCAACGTAGTATGAGAGAAAACAAAAGTAAACGTATATCACAAGACGAAGAAATATCACATGAAACCACAGGTGGAAATTTTTTCATAATGTCCACCAGTGCAAAACTGGAATCGATCAGGAGAAATATGCCAAGTGTCACACTACCTACCCCAAAGAAGGGACCACAATTTTAAAGTAAAATCTTAACATTTTAGAAAATTATTACCTTTTAGAGAAAGATGATGACTTTAGCTATTCATTTTTCTTAGATCAACACTAGAATTTAATAAATGTAAACTTAATATTGAATTTGTTTTTTATTGATGTGTACTGGGCTTTTTGTAAATAATTTGATTGCTGTTTGATCTCAAATTTGATTCTTTTTATTTTGTATCCCCTTGGCGTAATACCTGCAAAGGCAGAACAGGTATTGAAACATTATTCAATAAATAAAGACACGGTAAAAAAGGACCATTTGAGGGCATCCTTTTACCAAATGGGAACAGCGGGGTACAGAAATTGATTTTATTGAGGGTCAAGTGCAGGAACAAAAAAATGAGTAACACGCAGTAATTGACGCAGCTGAAAGTGTGAAAACGTGGCCTTTGGGATGGCTAAAGAGCAGATGGCGCTGTTTTCGATGGGCTTACAAGAATTGCCATGTTACACTCTAAAGCTGTAGGAATGTTTTGTATACACACGGCCAAGACGCAAGATTGCATGGGAGGAATTGATAGCCTAATGCATTAAAACTGGACAAGTAAAATATTCATTATTTTTTATTGGTACGGGAATGAAAAATTTGGTGTACGCCTGCTACCATTGCTGTTTTTGGTCTGAAGGAAATTAGAAAACACTAGTATTATGCCCCTCCATGCCTGAACACAGTAGGATAGAACTCCATGAACCAGAAGCAGGCCGCCTGTGCAATACGTCTATATTTTTTTAATGCAGTACTATTTTTGAGCAACATTAGGCTCTTTTCGGCTTCTAATGAATGTGCATGTAACTCATCAAAATAACGCGAAAAATAAATTGAAATGAAGGTACCTGTTCGATGTCGTTTAGAATCAGCAATGTGAAAGCTCCATAAAAAGATTGATCTAGTAAAACATTTATTTCTAAGAAACATTGTCAAAAACTGTACACACTTTTTCTGTGAAGAGAGTAATATGGGATGTTCAGGTCTCTTTTTAGAAATCAAAACACTACAGAAATGCATGCGGGCCAGTTTTATATAACACTAAATTGGTCGGGTAGCTTCTTCTAATTAATGGATTTAGTCACCATGCAAGTCCAGGAATCTTTCCGTAAAACATTGATTAAAAGTGCACTTTTATCCTCGTGAAATTTAACCCTTTAATGTCAGTGCCCTCTAGAAAAAAGAAATCTGGTTAGCGCTCTACAGCCGCCAGAGCCGTCGCCTTTCAAGTGTTGGGGAAGATGTGCTCATTTCTTTGGTGATCTGGTGAATTTGCATCAGAAATTCCTATACTGTCAAGAGGCCACAATAGCTCAAGAACGTCGCCCGCCGCATTGAACTTGCTGCCCACTTTCCGCACGCAGACCTTCGACGCAACCAGCGATGACCTCAGTTAAGACAACAGTCCGTGAAACATCCAACCGAAGATTGAGACAGTTGCTCCTTGGGTGGCGACGCAACTCTGATTTCATAACCTTGCAGTGGTGGTCTGCTCCAATCAGAAGGCTAATACCTGAAACAGAGACCATTCCCGACTACAGAAGTTTGTCCGCAACGAGCTCACCACTAGTTTCAGTCGAATTAACGAAGTCAATCTCCATGGGTACATGCACTACGTCATTGCAAATGAAGGGAACTTAAATTATCTCGGTAGGGAACACATCCTCCCTGTACAGACTTCATAGGAACACTTACCCTATACGGCATTGGTTTTCCGATAACTTATCCTTTCGGAACGCATAGGGGTGCAGTATTTACTTCCGCATCTCCATAAGACGAAGGCTACAGGAGACATCTTCGCGTATGAAGGAGCGCTGACGCCCTTTGTCTACTCGACTGCGAATATACGTGAATTGTTCAGTTGCTATAATGTAGAGCCTTCATTCTGCAGCAGTAATTATGGGTCGAGAATGTGCCGAGTGTGGCAGTGCAGGTTACTGGCATCTAATAGCTGTATTCTGAATGCTCCGCTGCGCTCCAAGCCAGGATCGCACACCGATGCCACATGTCTGATCGTGCAGCACCCGCATTTGGCATCAAGGATGCAATTTCTTGAAAAATGCCTTTTCATGGTTCAATGAAAACAACGCGCTTCGGCTGCCAATTATCGTAGTTTATCCTGATGGCGAATGCATCCTCACAGAGTTCCTTATGCTGATTGCCTGAGTCACAGAATAGACGCGTCGAATTGTATGGGATGGTAGAAGTAGCAAAGCTGTGCTTGGGGGCATGTCCAAACAAACTTTCCGTCGCATCGTCTGGTACTGTGAGAGCCTGTTTTTTTCTCATCCCTATGGCACTTCTATCTCGACACTCAACTTCAACCTGGAGGTGCGCCAACAGGAAACAAATCTTGCCACATAAAGACGTGGACGATGCCGTTGTTCCGTCTTCGGGCGACTCTTCCTGTCAGGTACTCGAACTCTCCAACGTATGAGCAATTTGTCGGCAGTAAGAAAGGAAAATATCCGACGGTAAGGATCTCAGAAGAATGTCCGTCTCCATAGCAGAATACGTAGATGAAGAGATCTTCAACGCAGCCAGTCCCCGCATGTGGCATTCCCCATGGTACAGGAGTAGACGTAGTCCGCCGACATCGTTAGAAGCACTACCTATGGAAGCGATCGAAGCTGTCCCAGATGCTCCCGCACAATGCGACGGGTGTCACTGAAGCGTTGCAAAAGTATATCCAAGGCATCTGGGTAACACTCTCCCGTCAGTTGCAGCCCGGTAATGAATGAAGCAGCTGACTCACCCAGTAGCAACCGAAGGTAATGGAATTTCTCGCCATTGTTTAGGATGGGGTTTTCATGGACGGCTGCCTTGAGCTGCATCCAAAACCTCAGCCACTATCACATCGCCGTCGAACGTTTGGCACTGCAGCGTCGGGAGCGTTTCGGAGCTACCTTGAAGATGTCGCTATTCACTTTGAGGATCCACCACGGAAGGAGCGCGGGCTGTCGATCACGGCAGGCGTTGACCATTCCGTACCGATCTCGCCTTAGCGTTTAGCTGGCCCAGCATGCCCTTGGCGGCATCCTCGTATGTCATCACTGCAACGAACTCTGCAGCAAAGTCTTCTTCTGGTATGGCTTTTACCAGCTCGGCATTCAAATTCCCTAAATCTTCTTTGTAGAACTGCAGCCTTCCTATTACAGCACCCAATAGCTCTAGATCTGCCGTATTCGAAAGGCCTTCGCTTCATTGATAGGCCGTGTGTTCTGTTGCTGACGAGCCCTCCTCTTAATTTTCAGCTTCTCCATGGTGCGGACTTTCGCTTTGCAGACTTTCGCACTTGGCCTCGTTCGCTTTGTTCACAATGATGCCGCTGTCACTGTTGTCGGCCACTGATCTGTCGGCTTGCTGGTACCAACTCTCTTCCCGGATTTTGGCACCACAAGATGTGAAGAAAGGACTCCGAAGCCGCCGGAAAGAAAGAATCCCTGTATTTAAATTAGACTGAATCGCTTTGTACCAGCATGGAATCTGAACGTTTCTCGTCTTCGTTCTCCTTCTGTCAGCTCGTATGTACCTTCCACGCGATTCGTCCTCTTCATAAAAATGCTATATGCCCTCCGCACTCCCTTGCTTATTACGGCTGTGCCGCACACATGATATCAGGTTCTGGACAATACACCCATTCTAGCTATAGCAGAAAATGAATATTTTATGCTTCCGACAGTAAAACAGGCAGAGCAAATATAGAAACGACAAGTTATAAGCAGTGTTTAAAAAGGAGTTTTGCTGCCAACAGATGCTAAGGAATAAAGAAAGGTGCGCCGAAGGCTGCACGGCTGTTGGTGACGTGCGGGTTCACACTGACGAAGGGGCAGTTGACCTAAAATGGTGGGTTTGTGCAGCTTCACTCAGTTATCTGGTTGGCATGCAGGTAGTGGTAGTTCAGCGGCATCAGTACAGTTAACGTACTGTGGCTGAACTCCAATGCCAGATGCATGGCCAAACTCCGACATATCAGTCCGGCTTAATTCCGACGACCGCATCATAGCCTACATCAATGGCTATCGAATGGCCGGAGCCCTACGGTTGCAGTGTGGCTGGTTGAACGTAAGCCGGTCGACTAGCCGACACGGACTGCCCATTAGATAGTCATGAGGGTACGGCCGTATAACGGCAAAAAACCCACATTTGGACACGGGCCTAACACGTCTGCTGGAAAAACGCCGCATAGACACTCACTGCCCATTGCATCGGCTTGAGTTAGGCTGAGCAGTCCTGTGCCACCGTGACATGGTGCTCTATCAGCCAAGAAAGTCAGTAGAACAGCCAGGTATAAACCAGAAGCAGGCACGGACATGCAAATCATCTGAGAAGCGAGCCGTAATATCGAAATAATGACGGTATTTCTGCTGGAAAACAAGTTTATTTAAATGTTAAGGTCGATTTTCAGTACCTTGTCATCACTCTGGGCCAACCTATTCTTCAAGGATAGTAGGAAACCAGAGGATAGCAGTTCGAATTCACCGTTCTAGGTATGGACGCTTATGAATTATCGGATGTTTCCTTCAAACGGCGCTGAGTATAAACCAGGGCGTGAGTTCGAATTACTGGAAGTTCCAAATAAATGAGTTCCATGTAACAAGGTTTTACTGTACCAGAGTAAGAAGATTTTGTCGCATCTCTTGAGCCGACCCTAGCGTGATGCTAGGCTACCCAAACCATGGCAACAGAAACAGTTACCAGTGTCGTAGGGATGGAAAATCCTGATGCGCACGTGTTCCATTCGCTCAAGAAGGCGGAATGTCTAACGCAACGCCATCGGACGCAAAGTAAGCGTCATATTCACCTGTAGCAGTTGAAGAATCACTATAACGTCATCTGTGGATACCAGCTCACTTTTCAACAAGAAGAATTCGCACAATTTAGGTCTACTTCACAGACGCGAGGTGGAGCTTTCTCGTCTCTCGAGCGCCTTCTGAAGGATCATTAGCCGCGCAAAAACACGTCCTTGCAATAATATTCAAATGTGTCGTAATTGATTTATTCTGTCTTAAAGATTGTACTTAGAAATCTACACTCATCCCCACCTCATTTTCCGCGTTGCGGATGATTCAATAGTTCGTTCTGGCTTCCCTGCGATCGACATTGCTCGCCCCGTTGCGGACGTCTACCTTCCTTTCGGCATGGAGGAATTGTAAACACCTATCCCGCCGGGCCAGCTGTGCATTCCACACAACCGGGATTAACATAACAAAGATAGAGGTCCCAAATGGCCGCCCAAAACCGGTGCCGGGCCACCACCGGGTCACAACATAAAATTGCAATGTTTGCGGAATCTCTCTCGTAAAGTTTTGGACGTCCTCCTTGTACTGATCAATCAAAAATGAAACTCCGAAATAGTCCCCGACTTGCTTCGGTTGACTACCATTCACCCAAACCGCAAGCCCGGCAAAGACACCACCTATACGCAAAATCTACGCCCTATAGCTTTCACTCCTCTCATATGTAAACTCATCACATTTTTGGTCAAGAACAGGTTGTACACCATCACAAGCACGCCGCTTCGGTCATCTCGAACTGACGTGGTTACAGCCTCATCACAGCACACACGACTATATGTGGCTCCTACGGCACGTCATTAACCGGGCCCGCTCGAACGGCTTTGCATGATTACATCCTTGCGTTGGACATGTATGACGCATTCAACAATGACGCATTCGAAAACACAAGACAAAGGCCAAAAGTGGATAGGAAGTTTCCTCCAGCACCAACACATCCGTCTCTCTTCTATATCGACCGAAGCGTTTCGCAGGGCTTTATGCTCGGGCCAGTCCTGTTCAATTAGGCCATAAACCGTTTAGCGGGCACGCTTTAACTGCCGCCATATTTTTTATGCCAAAAACACTATGGTATGGACTGAGGCTAACGCTCACCGCTTTAACGAACATATGCAGATGGAGCTACAGGCTGCTGCAGTTACTTTCGAACACTCCTTCTCTCAGTTTAAGTGTCAATTGCCCCTGCATACAGCCGAACTTCTTAGTGTTGATGGCAGAAACCGCACAAACCAGGACCAAGCTGTTTTGTTACACAGAAGAGATTCCCAGCTAAATTTGAGTAACGGCAGCATTCGCATCCTTGGCCCTTGTTTATGCAGTTGTAACACCCCCCCTCCCAATGGATCGCAGGTTTGAAGACGACCGGGTTACAGACTGCACTCCGTCACCCGTCTCCCTAGCAGGTACGGGGGAGCACGCAAGCAAGCGAGTACTAGTCTCGGCGGCATGATTTTACATGGGCGCTTCGCCTATGGCTTCCCTATGCACCACTTGCGGCCATCTCACCTGAAGCCCCTCCACACAATGAATAGACTCTGCTTCGCTCACGATTGAGCCTCTGAAAATTCACTCCCACCGACACTGTTCGGCAAACTGTACCATTTCCCCCGCTTGAAGCCTTCCTTGAGGATACCAAATTGCAATTTCAGCAATATTTGAAGAATCAAATCGAGGCGAGATGTTCTGCTTGGAAGAGTACATGAATAAAAAGTCTGACGCCGAAATGCTTTCCAGCTTCCATACCTTCATGGGAGCGCCTTTCTTGTAGTATCCCCCGCGCCCGTCCAATCTCTCATCGTCAAGCAACGGCTTGACAACCGTCCACACCTGAGTGACTTCCAAAGCAGAAGACGAAGTCGACATCTTCACGGATGCTGCTCTCAACGGAACTGAAGCGGCCGTAACATACACCTCCCCGGCCTGGAGTTTTTGAATGGATCGCGACACGTTGCCAACACCTAAAGACTAGCTGAAGAAGCCGAACTTTGTGGCATACTAGGGACAATCTAAAACATCTGTCGTCATTCGGACGCCATCAAGCACAAGAAGTTCCGCATCATAACCGATTTTAAATTTGCCATTCGAGAAGTCAATCATGTGTTTTTACAAAATAACATGGTCACGATTATCGTCCACATCACCCGAGATCCCGAAATGGAATGCTTCACCACCCACGTTGTATGGACAGCTGGGCACACCATCGGAGCGCAAGGCAACCGCTTGGCGCACGCCGATGCCAGGAAGAGGCTCCACACACACCAACACAGTTACTGGTACCCACAGGTCGGCGTACTCACTCATGAGTACACTCATTTGTACTCATTTGTACTCAAACTCACGAGTGAGTACGATGATGAGTGATCACACACCCAGAAAAAAAACAGTGAGTACGATGACGAGTGAGTACAGGGGTAAGTCCACTACTCGTGAGTACAGTACTCATGAGTACACTACTCATGAGTATGAGTACTCATAAGTACACAACACTCATGAGTACACCCCGCACGGGGCACCTTGAGCAATCTTGGTGACGGTACTGGCGATACCGCGGACCCCCAGCCCCCTAACATACGCTGGATCCAACCGTGGCAATGTGTTTATAGGTAGAGGGTTAGAAACCACGAACGGTGGCCGTCGGAGCCCAGGTCAAGCTCCGGCGGATGGGCTCCCTGTCTGTTTATCAGGCAGGGAGCTCCGGGACCTCCTCAGCTATCAGGGTAAGGTTGTGGAAGAAAAGTACCCCCGTCCCCTGCTTCTATACATACTGTATGGCATTTTCAAACCCCCCCCCCCAAACGTGATCGGTCCCTGAAAAGGGGCCGCACCGAAGTATCTTTTCCTTCATTGCCATCTTTGACATTTCCTGAACCAGATCATTACTCTCGATTTCTTGTCATGGAGTCCCTCAATCCAACCCACCCTCTTGCATCTCAGTCAGTCTTCTTGATCGCAAAATATCTTGAAGCCATAATAGGAAAATCATATAAGTGCAAAAAACAAAGGTCTGGTGAACTACTAATCGAGGTAAATGACAAGCAGCAGTCCACGAAGCTTCTAGCTCAGACTAGACTGGCTGATCTAGACATCAGGGTCACACCCCATCGGAGCCTCAACAGCTCGCAAGGTGTGATATCCGAGACGGATCTCTTGAACGAAACGGATGCGGATCTCCTTGCCGGCTTGAAAGATCAGGGCGTCTCTGCCGTGAGACGCATCACCATCCGCAGAGACGACAAAATAGATTCCCACCAAACACATTATCTTGACTTTCGACCGCGCAGTTCTTTCACAATACATTATTGCAGGTTTTATCCGTTGCTCCATCCGTCCGTACATCCCGAACCCGCGGCGCTGTTTTAAGTGCCAGCGGTTCGGGCATGGTACGAACTCTTGCCGTGGCCGAACGACGTGCGCAAATAGCGCGGCGCACGATCATCCGAGCGAGAACTGCTCAGCCGAAACTCTCACTTGTGTAAACTGCGGGGGGCCGCATGCGGCATACTCCCGCAAGTGCGAAAAATTTCAACTAGAAAAAAAGATCATAAACATTAAGGTAACCGAGAACATCACCTTTCCAGAGGCGCGGAAGAGGTTCGCCTCTTTCCCCCTGGGGAGGTACGCCGACGCAGCTCGCCGGGGGGCGGAGCGGCGTCTCGTTTCCACAGGGACCCAGTTCAGCGAGTCTGACCTGGTCCCTCGCCCGCCCCCCCCCTGGGTTGCCTCTGGCAGCCCAACCCGCCACCACGCCGCTTGCTGAGGCATCAGCGGTTGTGGTGGCAACCTCTTCCGTCGGGACCGGTGCCGCTCCCGCCTCTGTCTCCCCGTCCTCCAGTGCGTTGGAGGGTACAGAGGTGATGGACACCACGGGCCCCGCACCGGTTCCCACCGCCACCGCACCGCCCGTGCCACTCTGGCGCCCCGGACGCCCTCGGCGGTGGCGGCTCAAACGAAGGGCTCCCGAGGGGGGGCCAAGTCCAGGGGGCCCGGTCCGTCGGGCACCCCTCGGACATCCGACGACGAGATGGATGTCGGGCCGTTCCTGCCTGCAACGCAGCGCAAGGAACGCGTCCCGACGCCAAAGCCTCCCGACAAGCCAAGAAAGGCGAGAGTCACAGCCCCGAAAGACGACACATAAACAAACACACACACTCCAGTAGCTCTCACACTAAATAATGGGAAGAGAAAACATAATTCAATGGAACTGTAGAGGCCTTCTTAAAAATCTTGACGATGTATACGAAATACTGCATGCTAATCAGCCAAGTGTGATGTGTGTTCAGGAGACGCATTTGAATTCCAGGCACACAAATTTCTTAAATAGGTACATGGTCTTCAGAAAGGACAGGGATGGCTGCACACACTCTTCGGGCGGTGTAGCCATAATAGCCCGGAAATCCCTAGCATGCCACCCTGTCGCTCTCAACACCGTCCTTGAGGCTGTAGCAATACGCACAATAATTTTTAATAGGTTGATAACGGTATGCTCCATTTACATTCGTCCTGATTATGCACTTCTGAGCTCTGACTTAGAGGCGCTGGTCGACCAGCTGCCCGAGCCATACATCATAACAGGCGACCTTAATGCACACAACTCTCTTTGAGGCTCCTCTAGAACGGATGCCCGAGGTCGCCTGATAGAGAAGTTTCTTACATCTTCAGGAGCATGCCTTTTCAACAAAAAAGAGCCTACATACCATAACTTAGGACACAATACATACTCGCATCTTGACTTGGCTATTGGTTCCGCAGTTCTCTTTCCATGTCTTGAGTGGGGTGTGGGCACGGACCCATATGGTAGTGACCACTTCCCCACTTCATTAACGTATATAGGTATAGGCCCGAGCAGTCCATCTTCCCATAAAAGGTTTAATGAATCAAAAGCAAACTGGAGCACATTCACACAAACATCTCAACTACACCACACATCCAAAAAAAACACCTACACGTGGAGGAAGCCGCCCAACTCGTCACGGCGCACATCCTCGACGCTGCCGAAAAGTCCATTCCCCAGGCCTCCAGTGGGTCCCGCACCCCAAGGAGGCCCTGGTGGAACGAGGACTGCAGGCGGGCGCGAGAGGCCCAGAACAAGGCGTGGGGTGTCCTTCGCCGGTTCCCCACGTCACATAACCTCATTTCTTTTAAACGGGCAAAGGCTTTTGGGAAGCGAGTGCGTCGTGAGGCGAAAAGGGAGAGTTGGCGCACCTTCCTCACTTCCATCAACTCATACACTGACACGCGAAAAGTCTGGACACGAATACGAAACTAAAAGGACAACAGACACACAGCCTGCCCCTGGTTAGTACAACAGGGGACACACTGGAAGACCAGGCTAACACACTTGCACAACACTTCGAACACGTGTCCAGTTCAGCACACTACACCAACACTTTCATTAAACACAAAGCATCATGTGAGAAGAAGTCCTTGCGAGACACTAATAAGTCGAACTCATCCTATAACACCCCCTTTTCACTTCATGAGCTGAAGGTCGCACTCGGTACTTGTAAACGTTCAGCTCCAGGTGCAGACAGGATTTCATACACAATGATACAACACTTACATGCAGACACACTTGAAACACTTCTTCACCTCTACAATAAAATATTTCTTTCGGGGCACTTCCCACGCTCTTGGAGGGAGGCCATAGTAGTGGCTTTCCTAAAGGAAGGGAAGGACCCTTCCTCTCCCGCTAGTTATCGCCCCATTGCCCTGACAAGCTGCCTGTGTAAGCTCTTCGAGAAGATGATAAACAGGAGACTCGTGTACTTCTTGGAGTACAACGGTCTTCTCGAGAGCTGCCAGGCGGGCTTTAGGGCGGGGCGATCTACGAATGATCAACTCGTTGCGTTAGAGTCATATATTAAAGATGCTTTCCTGCATAAGCAGTACTGTATGACAGTATTCTTTGATCTTGAAAAGGCGTACGACACTGCTTGGCGGTACGGCATCCTCAGCGATTTGAAGTCCTTTGGTATGTCGGGTAACATGTGGAACACGCTTGCCAGTTACCCCTCTGAAAGAACGTTTCGCGTGCGAGTTGGAACTGCACTCTCTGGAGTTCATGTGCAGGAAAACGGTGTTCCGCAAGGTGGAGTTTTGAGTTGCACGTTGTTTATTGTAAAAATGAACTCTCTTCGGAAGGCTCTGCCACCAACCATTTCCTGCTCAATCTATGTAGACGACGTGCAATCATCCTTTAAGTCTTGTAACCTGTCTATCTGCGAGCGCCAAGTCCAGCTTGGTGTTAACAAGCTAGCTGGCTGGGCAGATAGCAACGGTTTTAAATTTAATCCAGTGAAGTGTACTCGTGTTTTGTTTTCGAAAAGGCGCGGCAGTCGGCCGGATCCAGACATCAAACTCAATGGTGTCTCAATTCCAGTCAGAAATGAACACAAGTTTTTAGGTGTAGTCCTTGACGAAAAGCTCTCGTTCATTCCACACATAAAACAACTTAAACATAAATGCTTAAAGGCCATGAATATACTCAAGGTTCTGTCCCACTCTTCATATGGGGCTGACAAACAACTTCTTTTACGTGTTTTTACCAGCCTGATAGGTTCACGATTAGACTACGGAAGCGTTGTTTATGGGTCAGCAAGTAAGACATCCCTCAAAATGCTGGACCCAGTGCTTCATCTGGGGCTCCGGTTGGCATGTGGCGCCTTCCGGACTAGCCCGGTCGAAAGCCTCTATGTGGAGTGTAATAAGTGGAACCTACAATGTCAGCGAGCATACACAGATCTCCTTTTTGCTTTTAAAATTTCATCTATGCCACACCATCCTTTTAAATCGGCTTTTTATGATACGTCTATGACTGCACTACTCCTAAACCGACCATCGTTCTCTGCGCCCTTCTCTTACAGAGTTAGAGAGGGAGCGTCAGAGCTTTCTGTCTCCTTTTTAGACACCATACAAAGTTCTCAAACAGATTTTATAGCACCATGGCATCTCCGCCCTGTATCATGCGACACGTCCTTCACACATGTAGATAAAAACCGAGCTCCCACATGTGCAATTCTGCAGCACTTCTTGTATTTGCAGCAGAAGTATCAATTTTCTGAATTTTATACGGATGCCTCTAAAACTGCCACCTCTGTGTCCTGCGCGGCGCATGGGCCCGGCCTTAATGTCACTAGAACTCTTAACAGTAATACCAGTATCCTTACGGCCGAGGCTTATGGTGTACTTCTTGTTGTTAATCATATCCTTCAAAGTCACATCCCACAATCCATTATATATACAGACTCCCTCAGTGTCGTGCGGGCGTTGTCGTCAACAAAGTCTTCAAAAAATCACGTTGTAAATCTAATAGTCAAGGGTATTATGTCGGTGTATGTACGCAAATTTGAACTGGTTCTTTCCTGGGTCCCTGGCCACAGTTGTATAGCCGGGAACGAAGCAGCGGACCGAATGGCTGCTGCTGCTACACTCTCGAATACAGTAGACATAACCACATTACCCTACACCGACGTGAAACCACACATCAGACAACAACTTCGCAAAACATGGCAAACACACTGGAGTGAACAAACAGACAACAAGTTACACGTAATAAAACCACACTTGGGACCATACACCACCGACACACGTAATAGATACACTGAAGTCGCCTTGGCTAGATTACGGATAGGGCACACTCATGCAACGCACTCGCACCTTCTCACGGGGTCTCCGAGACCTCTGTGCAGCAGGTGCGGAGAGGCCCTATCCGTGATCCACATCCTCATACAATGTAAACACTCGACATTACACGACGAAAACACTTCCCACAACTACACACACGACATATTCCACCACACCCGTCATACTTCTTAGGAGATGAAGCCATGTTCTCTGTTCAGCAAACCTTAAGGTTCCTATCTGAAGTTCATTTCTTACAACTCATCTCTTATCACCCATAGTTTTACCCCTGGTCCTATACACCAGCCACCGTATTTATTTTTTAACCACTCACGTTCTTCACCCTGGCCCTTTACACCAGACGTGCTCATAGTATTTAACTGACTCTATCCGATTTCCCTCCTTATCTAATAACTTTGTATTTGGCGCTCTTTGCCCATGTCGGCCTTGAGCCATTAAATTTAAACCATCATCATCATCTCATGAGTACACAGTACTCATGAGTACACAGCACTCATGAGTACAATACTCATGAATACTGTTTTTGCGAGTGCTTGCACTCTTGAGCATATGCACTCCTGAGTACAGTAGTGCAAAAAGTAGTGCAAACAAGAAAACGGACGACAAAAGCTGCCACCCGAAGACACGCAGAAAAACGCAGTTTACGGCCAAGGCTGCACCGTTAAGCCCCGAGCTCCCCTGAGCCCGACCCGGCCTGAGAACAAGAGGACAGACGCAACGCGAGTGCTTGCGTTCCGTTTCGCTTTTTCACATGTACTTGCCTTCGCGCAGTAAGTCGCCCAACGACAGTGCACCGCGTCAAACGTTTTCTTCCTCTGTCCTGATTTATATGTAACCTGTGCTTTTCTAATCAATTCAACAATTTATTCGAGCTACGACCTAGCTAACAGTGCAGATAAGTTGATTATTCATGAGTAAAACAAATTGAGTACTCATGAGTAAAGATTGAGTACTCATGAGTGCAGAATGAGTAGTACTCATGAGTGCAGAATGAGTAGTACTCATGAGTGCAGAATGAGTAGTACTCATGAGTACAGATTGAGTACGGATACTCGTGAGGACAAATGAGTTTGAGTACGAGTGAGTACGATTACAAATGAGTATTTGATGAGTGAGTACGAGTGATTTTGTGAACAGACGAACTTTTTGAGTCTGAGTTTGATTGAGTACAGCGTGAATGAAAAAAATAGTGATTGAGTTTGAGTGAGTTCTTTCTGTTTTGCCGACCTATGCTGGTACCCCTTTGTCTCTCTCCGTTCGGCCAGAGTGCGAGAATAAACAAATGAAGTTTAACATACAAAGTCGCCAACGACTGAGTGATGCCACTCAGGGCGCCATTTTTAGTCCGCAAAACCCTTCACACGACCTGGTGAAATCATGGCTAAGTATTCTATGCTAACTCGGCTCTGTCCCCTTATATTGCATAAATAAACAGTCTCCGCTAGCCCTGACCCGCAAGGTTGCTCCTACTGCAACATCCGTTGCACGCCGAAATTGTTCGGTTTACTTTGGAAATACTCTTATTTCACCGATGGCTCAGCGTTACTCCTAAGCGATGGCACCAAGTCGCGCCAGAGTCAGCACACATGCAGCGAATAAGGAGAGACCCTTAATTTCTTGAACAGAAACCAAATACGATTTGGCCAACCGTGTACAAAGTTGTGTAATGATGATCGGAGCCATCTGTCATCATGCCGGCTGCAGTTTCTCTACGATAAGTCATGAGAAACCTGCCAGTGCTGAGTGAACTTGAACATGACAAACGACATTTTTATTTGAAATTCTGAATGTATGATATGTCATACCTTCCTCTTCACCCTTCAATTCTCCCAACCCACGCATGGAGCTTGTGCCCCTTTCTAATACTAAATATTTACTCCTACCAGTACTACTTTTTAAAACTCAGAGTTAGGCTCGGAAACATCTTGAAACAACAGGCCCCATTAGTCCATGATCAATACTTCTTCTAAGACATACTCCCGCAACATATGCTGCTGCTTGCCACTGACGAAGCACTGTGTGCCGTCTCTGCCTGCCACTGCACTTTCGCTGGAAACTTCCTTCGTAGTTAGATTCCATCGCGTTTTTAGTCTAGTGAGCTAGACGCTCCTTCTGGCAAAACTGTCGTGGCCCACTCGTGTCGAAAGCACTGCGCTTGCTTCGTGAGGAGAGGTCCGCTTTTTGTAGGTTTTTTCCTCTGGAATTTTTCAGCCATCGCGCCCTAACGCCTCCTCTAGGTCCGGCTACGCTGAACCCCTTAAGCGACACTGCTCGAGGTTGGACTGTGTGCCATTCAGAAAATTATCCCTGCCTCTCCAAATGCCACAAACCATTGACCCTGCTAGGCCTTTCTTCCAAGTCTTAACGAACTTCCTCGCTTCATGTTGAATGGCATTCACGATGGCGAGTTATTCAAGATGGCAAGAACGCGATGCTTTCCTTGCGTGTTCGACATTTTGCTGCCCTGTCACCATGGCACCGCATACGGCGAGGCGCATTCAACAAAATCGCACATGAACCTCTGGAGAAATACAATGCAACCAACGAATATTTTTCATATACGCATTTGCGAAACTCGGAAAATCCTGTCTTGATGCGGAGCATGTCGAAGAGAAAGGCTGTGCCGCACAGATGTGCTACGGCAAAACAAGCTGTGTTGTTCC
This sequence comes from Haemaphysalis longicornis, assembly GCA_013339765.2. NCBI lineage: Eukaryota > Metazoa > Arthropoda > Arachnida > Ixodida > Ixodidae > Haemaphysalis > Haemaphysalis longicornis. Next base: position 39,760,338 of record CM023448.1, on the reverse strand, counting down.
TTTTCTCGTCTATAAAAGGCGTAACAATTATCTAAAGCAGTTATCCACAGCAGTTGGCCCTGGTAGCTCTAATTTGTCACTACGTGGATGATTGATTGATTGTAGGGTTTAACGCGCCGAAGCAGCGCAGGCGATGAGGCGCGCTGTAGTGGAGGGCTCCGGATTGATTTTGACCTCCTGGGGATCTCGTACACACGGGCGTTTTTGCTTTTCGCATCCTTCAGAAAAGCGGCCGCCGAAGCCGGGAGTCAATTCCGCAACCTCGTGTTTAGCAACGCAACGCCTTAGCCATTGAGCCACCGCACTTGGATGATCCATTGGACGTAGCTGCACGAAGCTGCAGCTAAGGACGGTGATTTTCATTCGACAAGTGAATCGTACGGTATACTAGGCATTATACAGGATATACCCCTACGGCTTAAGGGGGTAATGCATTTTTCAAGGTGCACCCGAGTCGAGGATTCTTCTGAACAACATATAAAAACAAAATGCTGCTTACGCAGGTACTGTTTTACAATTTTCACTCTATTTAAATGTTTTATGTTAGATCAAAAATAACCCTTACAATTTTTTGCGAAATCTGCATCAGCTATTCCATACGTGAAAGGTATGCAGCTTACCTCCAGATTTGTGAATATAATAGATAGCACGCCTATATTTTTTATACACTGCAGCTCCTCTGATGGTGTTCAGTACTTTGTCTATTTATAGGACTTTATTCGCCATCTCTTCAAATGGTTCGGGCTTACACCAGAAGGTTGCCCGGAGAATTTTTCATTTCCGCTTCATTGCACTAAAGAAGCAGTGCACTTGAAAATTAACAAGTGAACTGAGACGGGTTAATAGGTGCAAGATGCTACAAGGCAAGCAGCGATAAAGACTATAAACCGGAAGGTTGGACAAACACTCCGCTGAACTCCCAACTCAAATAATGTTAACATCAACAACGAATACGCACTAGCGTCGGACACAAAGAGAGAATGATTGAAAAGCAGAACAAAAACAGAAAAAAAGAAGTTGATTGTAGAAAACAAATTAACCACAGATCTTGATCCACACTAGTTTGTCTCCCTCTTGAATAAGTCGATAGAGTGTGTGCTTCACGCAGCTATCAACCCTTCTTTATAAAAAGAAAGCCTTGTACATCTTTCTCGTGCGCTGCTAATGGCACCGCTTCAAGATGACGGTGCTATAAAATGCTGGCGAGCAGCACGGACATTTTACCATGTGCTCTCAAACAGAGTGGTTAAAACCACATTGTTTGCCTATTCCGATACGTGGGTGACTTTTTGTTCGTCTTTTCTCCCGAACCAGGCTAGTCAGGTGACATAGTCACTACGTTTGAGAGCGCCGTTGACGACTTCATCTTAATCTATGAGTTGTCACGGGATAGGAGCCTTAGCTTTAGCGATCTACTGTGGTACTTTCACCCCAATAATCTTTACTGGAAATATGCGCCTAACTCCAAAAGGAGCCTGCCCCAGTGCACATTAATGAATTTAATGTTTGTGAAGCGTGGCTTTGCTTCTTCAGCAAAAGAAAATGCACTCGTGAAATTATGCCCTTAAGGTATGCATTGAAGCTTACAGCATGGCATTGCCAGGCTGAGCGATGCAGCTTTTCCGCACGGGCTACTCAATGCGCTAGCTGAGAGCTTGTTATCGGAAGGCCACAAGCCACGTTCACCAAGCACAATTGAAGAAAGGTGCCCAAGAATTGCGGCGTTACCATATGTGCATATCATGTCCCTTAGTATTAGGAGGCCGTTTGTGCCCAGACATACGTCTAGGAACGTACGAACGTTCGTACACTTACGTTCGCGCTGCATGAACGTATGACGCCTACAAAAATTAGTTGAAGGCGCGTCTCGGTGTACGCGCCCCCTGTTACAAAAACAAATGCAAAAAAATCACACTAACCACTTAAGAAGGTGTATAAAATTTGCTATAAAAAGCTCTCAACTGGCAAAAGTTATGCGGTGGAAACTGTCCGCTACATTTACAAATGCCTTGATTTACCCGCACACTGTGGAAAATGCCAGCACTGCTCACCAGAATTTTTCAGCACGGTCATCTTGACGCTGCATCGTGAGAAGCGTCTGAGGGAGATGCACGATGCTTTCGTTATCCACACAATCGGTGATAGGTGCGTGGAGAAAAGCATCTATCAATTTGTTTCAGAGTGACATAAATTATTTGGGATTATTTTCAATGCATTCAAAGTGATTAGTTTCATTTCCACAATCAACGACCTTTCTTGTTCGTGTTCTGTTCATGTCCTTCCCTGCTTCAATTCTGGCATATATTAGTTGTTTATTTTATTATACTTCTTTGGCAGTTCAACGCAATGTTTGTCTTTCCATTCTCTCGGGTTATTTTTGACGGATTTTTTTTTAGTAGCAGTAGCCTCGCTCACGGCTATAAAAATCACTTCCAATTTCTCACACCGCACGTTGTGTGGCTACTGGTGGTACGCGCTACGCGGTTTTGCTACGGGACATCGAGACGAAGCTATGTCCTAGCTTCTGCTAAGTCACACTTTCATTATCATCGACCTCACGCGCAGTGAATGGTGAGATGATCGCGGAAAATGTGCAACCGGGTAGTGGCGGTCCTGGTAAGCACCTTTTTAATTCATTTGGATTGATTGCTAGAGGTATCCACTTCGAAACGGGATGATGAATTGTCACCTCAGCAAAAAAAACAAATATATTTATGGTCTATGCTCTTCGTTTATTACTAGAGCTGCTGGAGAAGACGCACGAAATAGTATTGTTTCTAATGCAGGTGGTGGTGTCCTCGGCATTATTCCCCTCTCTGCTTTCCGTCCACCCGCATTCAATTCTTCTCGTCGTTTGGACAGCCATAAAGTTATATCCAGGTGTTCTATTCTTCAAACCGCGGGCTTTTGGAAGGCGAATAATCATATTTTGAAGATTTATATTGATACACTCACATTCTAAATCTATTTGCGCTTTGTTATTGTTTTGTTTCCGCAGATGCTGCTTAACCCTTCATTTTCTGTATACTTCCCCACGGAGCTCCTCCCTAAGAACTGTCATAAAAATTTTTTTTTCGACTGACCAATTTCTTTGCACTGTACATCTCTAACTATCTTTTAGCTTCCATTGTTCCCTGCATTGAATTGTTTAATCTGCCTTGTTTTTTATGGTTACCTTAGCGGTTTTTGATTCTTCACAGTGCATTCCATAGTAATTATTAGCCGGCTATTTTTTTGTAGAGATTTGCCTACCATGCTACCTAGTGTAGGTACCTATAAACATTACCTGTTCACCAACGTTCATACATTGCTTACCACATCATCTGAAAACATATTTCACTCTGAGCTTTTTGAAATTGAAACGACGCCAATCCCATATCTCTCTGTACTGCTTCGTTAGTTGTTTTATCATGTGCTCTAAGGCCAAACGGCCTACTGTTTTCTGGTTTCCTTCAAAGCATGTGAGAGCGCCTGTTTTTGGGCAGAGTACTGATTTCGGAAATGTGAGGCCCGGAAACACTAAGCTTTTCAACATTCTTTTAACTAAAATATATTTTTACACCTTTATAGCTGCTTTGCACTTTCCATTATTCTTAAGAGTCTCCTCGTGTGTTTCTAAGTAGTGGTAGCCTTGGTTTATTCACACCCCCAGATATTGATAATCCACTTCTGTGGATATTTCGTCATGCCGAATTTACACTGAGTCAGCGCTGGTGTTATTGAAAATCATTAGTCTCGTTTTTTCAGTGCTATAACTTAGCCCGAGAACCTTGGCTTCTTGGCCAGAAATATGTATGAGTCTTTCCATATATCAATGGCTATGCTAAAGAAACAACATAGTCTGAGTATAAAATTCCAAGAATACAGTGTTGTACCACTTCGCATGCAGCAGATGTGGCCAAATGAACCCTAATTTATTTTTTTACCATTTCTTTTCTAACCCTACCATGTTGACCCTACAGCTCTTTGGGCTCAAAGGGAATCCCTGTTACAGACCTCGGTGGGAGTTGACCTTGTATGTTCATTTCTGCCCTTCCCATGTCAGGTACACCATAATATCTTTATAGGTTACCATAAAGAACTGTATTAACTCTTCGTCTAAGCCCTGGAGTTCGAGCGCCTTGCATAGTATTTTTCTATTTACGTTATCATATGTCCCTTTAATGTCTAAGAACGTAATTCATGTCGGTCTATTCTGAGCTTTCGCAATTTCCATGCATTGCGTTATAACAAATTGTCATCCAAGCGCCTGCATTTTGTAAATACGTTCTCAAGTTCCTCAAGGGTTTCATTTTCTTCCATTCATGCTTGAATTTACAGTTTATCGCCTGCAATACGAATCAATACGCCACTGGCGTTACTGTAAGTGAATCAATGAGTCAGTCTGAACCAATACTGGCTTTGTTGCCTCTGCCTTTATAAATGAAATTCAATCTACTTTCGAGCTACGCCGGAGTTAATTGTTTGGTTTGTATCACCTTGACTGTTGCCCTCCTAAACAATGGGTTACTTTGTGTTCCAACAAGGTTTATCAGCTGCCGTAGTATTCCGTCCAAGCCCAGTGCTGTTTGGCGGGAAATATATTGGCTTTTTTTCTTCAATCAAGGATGGTCAAACTGATTTCCCTTTCCACTATGTTTTGTGGCGCCGTTGCTAACGGTTTAGGTTTCACTTTTCCTGTTTTCCTAAACACCTCACCAATCACTCGATAAATAAGTTCCCCTTCAAAATGCTTACCCATCTCATCAATCAAGAATTTTTGATGCCTAAGGTTTTTTACACAAAGTGACTTTACATGGTCCCAAAACTGTTTGGTTGCGTTTTTGTCCCCCTCCCATGTTTCGGCCACCTATTGTTAGCTTTATTGTTTTATTTTTGCTTGCAACATTTTTGCAATTGTACGTTTTCTCCCGGTAGATACTCATTCGTTTTTTCTTCCCTACCTCCTCTTCCACACCAATTATGTTTGCCTATATCCTTTTGACGCCATTTTACGCTTGTCCGAAATCGGTACAACCGGAGGAGCTAATCTGTGTATTCATCTGTGTATCCCCTCCTATTTCCTTATTCCACCAGGACCTCGGCTTTCTCTTTCCTTTCTATCGGTTTCGTCGCTTTGGTTCATCATCTTCTGCTTTATTAACCTGATAATTTCGCCGTAATCCAACTTTTTGTCTTGGTCAATACGGATTTTGTGTTCCATCATAACAGCGACAACCTTTACCTGTTCATTGCTAAAATTAGCTCGTCCGGTTCCACCGATTTCGTAATTGGTCCGCGCTGCGCCTCCAAACTGCAAGGAAAGCCGCTTGTGGTCGCTAACTAAACTGTTTGGTCTATTTCCGTCGATCTTCATTTTCCGCAACCTTTCGGATAATGTCTGAGAGACTAGACTATTGCCTATGCTGGACTGTCTGTAACCGCTTTCGCGCATAATGCGCCCGTAAGAACTGTTTTTTTGTTTACTATTACTAGCCAGTTTTCCTGACATAAAACTATTATTATAAAACCCGTATATTCTGTGTATTCATCCATATCTTCTATGTGGGCCTTCATATCTCTAAGAATATTTCATCTGAAATAAACTGGTTTTTATTTTTACTTATACAATTACCATTTCCTCCTTTTCCTCCCTACCCCCACTGCCAGATCACAGATACACAATTTCTAACCCTGTATTTTTTCCTGTTTTTTTGTCTTTAACCCATAGATGCTCTTTAGAGCTTTCAAGCTGTACCTTTTCTCCGCCTATAGGTTTCTTGTCTGATAAGCATGCCGAAGCCTCCCCTCTCCTCATTCCTGCTGTCCTGGTGCATCCACCCCAGACATAACTGTCTATGTCAGGTCGGGATTCTGTGTCTCGGAGATGAGTCTCGGCGAACGTGTACACTTTTATTTAGTGAGGTACAAGCTAGTTTTGGATTTTCACCCACTTAGCAGATTTCCTGCAACCCTGCATGCTTATGCAGCTGAATAAATATTTATTCCTTTCTATTACCGGTTGGATATATCTTATGGGGTTTATTTCTGTATTTTACTGAAATGTTCTGTGTATTCTTTCTAAATAAATCGCCTGTGTCTGTATTCTCACCTATTTCTAGTGGTTGTGCGGTACGCTCTAGCCCTCTCTTCTCAGCTCTTAGTGGGACTACCTCCCTTGTATCCCATTTGTCGCCTACGTTTCCTTTCTTAGCTTCACGGGGCCCCCTTGAAAAGATATTTCTCCGTCACCTAAGCGCTGCCCTACCTTGGTTTCTAGCCCGGGGCTGAAGGCTATCGCATCCCACTGAAACGTTTGCCCAGGTCCCATGCTGCCCACTACCCTACTTACGTCTATCAGTTCAAACCAAAGTTCCCTACCGCGCCTCTCTATCTCCCTGTTTGCAGCGAGCCCTGCTCGTTCGGTGCGCATCCTCTGCTTTGTCACCCCCGGCACGGTGGAGGTACTGATCAGCTCAATTGTGGTCGTTGCCCGCTGGTCGTTCACCCCTTTCCATTTCTCCTTGCAAAGATTTCTCTACTCACCCTTGAGAACATTGTTAAGCGCTGTGCTAATCACAACAAAATTTCTTGCTTTACCCGATAAGCCGGCTGAACCTTCGCTTTTGTCTTCAACGTCTGCATCGTTTGGCCAGGGAAGCACCCGACCTCTACACGCGCATCCCCCTTTACCCTTTCCATTGCGGCGGCGTGCTCCTCCTCAAGTTCTATTCTCCCGCTAATATTACACCGCTATGTTCTATGCAGTGCTCCTCTTGGCTGTCATCTGCTTTCCGACTGGATTGGCTGGCCTATCTTTCAGCATAGCTGTCGCCTTTCGGTTAAGGGGGCAGCAACTCCCATGTATAAGTCATGTGTGACCGATATGTCTCTCGGTACATGCGTTCGCTCTAATGCATGAGCCAGGGTGTTTATCATTTGTTTGAGAAATGGCGTTGCTTCTAGCTTCCTCTCATCTGCTTTTAATTTTTCCGCAACGGCTCTTCTTGGTCGTGTGCGTTACATAGCACTGCCTCTAGTCCTGCAACCCACTTAGCTAACGCTACGCGTTTACCCAGGATACCACTCAGCGTCAATGATGCGCACCAGCCCCTTCGTCTGCCTCACCGCTATCCCGCTGAAGCTCCTCTGCATCTACCTGCAGCGGGCAGCGACCACACAGTCCCAGCTTTCAACGCGTGTTCATCATCTCGGTGTGAAGCCCTACTCAACGAGATAGAACCGTGCAGGTATATATTCAGCTTCGCGTGTAGGCCTTTACAATATCGTTCTGTTATCCTCCACTGTCGTACACGCCGATGTCGAACAAGAAAAAAACAGCTCCGCACAGGCGGACTACACCGACTGCGCTAGGGTTTGGAGCTCAGATTCGCCTTGCGCCGTCTTTGAAGAAGTGGAGGAGGCTCAACGACAGGAGGGTCCTTTTAAGTGCGAATGCACTTTATAAGCGACCCCAAACCATCCACCGCCGGCGGCGGCGGCGGCGTCCGCAGTGCTCCTCTATATTTAAAAAAGAAACAGCATCCGGCGCCAGGTTTCGATCCGAGGACTTTGCGGCTGCAGGGGCGATGCTCTACCGACCAAGCCACAGACGCGACGGTGATATCAGTGTTAGTGACGCGCCTTATATCTTTAACGCATTCAAACTACGTCGTCAGCGGCGTGCGTTGGCGACTCAGCGGCGTTATAGCGGCTTGATAACTGCGTGGTGTACACGTGATACTACAAACCCGATGGAAGAGATGGAAGAGAAGGCGGCGAGGCGGTGGGCTGCGGGGGCCGAGCGCAAGCGCAGCAAGCGGGCCGACAACCGTGCATTCGCACTTTCACATTCTCCCCCTCGGGGAAATGCGGGGAAATTTTTTAGTTTGAACTTCTCTTCCAACTAGTGCTATCTATCCTAGCCTGGCAGTGCTTCATTTTTTTATTCACATTATCCTATGTAATTTAAGATATATACGATTACGTGACTAATGACATAGGGGCTCGGGTAAGTGCGAGCACAGAGAGTGAGCAGAAAATCGCTTCTCCGCTGTCCAGAACCAAACCGTGGAATTGTGGTTGGCGAGTTTGGCGACGGCTCTGAAGAGGCAGGATAATATTCGCGTGCAAACAGTCACAGGTATTGTCTGCGCTGAGCCGTTTCTGCGCACACGGCCGTTGATATGCCGCAATATTGCCAGGATATGAGCGGGTAATTCGAAATGGCAAAGCTTGGGTTTTGACACTGCTGCAGACACGTGTTGCTGAATGCCACTTCGCCGTGGCAATTTGGCGGGTAAAGCGCAACCTTAAAGATGTCTAAACATGAAGGCCGCTATGATGACATGCTGTTGTTGCAGGATCAGTAGTTAAACCGATTGTTAACAATTTTTCGAAACTCAGGAACAAATGTAGGGCCCTAAACTAAAAAAAGCCAAGTATTATGTCAATTTTTATGTATATTTACTAAATGGGTATGCTTTTCATACCTTTCGCATGGATACTTATGTTTGATCAAAAAATAAAAGAAATATATTCCAAAAATGCGGTGGAGTTGTGGAGGCGCCAAATTCACTTCCCGTTTTTTTTTTTTCATGGGAGATTCAGTCCTGTGGAAGTAATTTACAAAGCTTCACTCTACTATATCTTTCACTCGTTAACTGTGTCACTTCGTTTTGTGCGGAAACTAGGTTATGTACTGCCGCGCTGCAGGCCGCACACGGCTGGCTTGCGCAAGTACGAATAAAGCCGCCGCCACCACCCCTCTTCAGTGATACCGTTCACTACATCCCCGGGACGGCAGCTGCAGATTTTAACTGGCCATCAGTAGCTCATCTTATATTACATGAGACATTGCTGAGCAGACCAGCTCCGTTTGAGTGTACATGATTCATTAATTAAAAACAAAATATTAGTCCAAAATATGTTACGATGTCTAGCGTGTAACTAGGTTCTTGTTTACGTGGGCCGTTACACTTTCAATGAAAGCTGTTTTATTTCAGTGATATATGAAACAAGCGTAATAAAAAAACTATTAAATATTATTTGCGCAATAGGATGGTTTTCTACAGGAGAACAAGGCGAAGCTCGAATGTACACCTGTACGCAGGTACACAAGTCTCCGGTAGTCGTGTCTGCGAGGTTTCTATTATTGCGTGCTCCTTCGGTAACTGAAACACCCAATCCCAAATTTTGAAAGATATAGTTGAGTTTTTGCGTGACACATTCACGAAATTCAATGTATCTTATCAGTTACATTTTTTATCGTCCATTTTCTCTTCTCATCCTTTATGACTCACACATATACCTGGGTGGCGAAGAAAAGGAGGAGTAAACTTTATTCAGATGGCCTTAGGTGCTCATGTCTGCGCACCGCCTACTGAAGGCTTAAGAAAAATTATTGTCTCCTCCCCTGCGCGCCTTCGCGCGCGAATGAACGCAAACGGTTGCTTCTCATCGCGCCCGGGTTATCAGGAACACCCCGCTTGGAGATAGTTATACATTAAATGCGTGCAGTTTTAGCCGAAAATATTATACTATAGAGACCACCTTGGAAGATTCTTGAGCTAACGTACCTACGCCCGTTCGCCTGTCGCGAACGCGCCGAGTCGTGTTTTTGTCTAGTGGTGCTAGTCGTGTCTAGCCTTTGTCTAGTCGGGCTAGATTGCCTAGTCGTGTGTTTTGTGCAAGGCGGAGTGGACCAAGGATATATGTCTCTCCTCACAAGTATAAAAAATTGAGTGTACCAGTATATTAGTCAATTCGGCTAAGTAGTTAAATAAAGTGGGTTTTAAAAAGAAGTAACCTTAACGCATGAATCAAATTGCTTAGCATGAGTGTATCGCCATTCACTAGTGTTCAATATTCAGAGACAATGTTTATTGCATACAGTAGTCATTGATATAGTCGACAATAACTTACTCTCATTTTTCTTTATTTGCGAAACTGATATCTGCACGTATCGGTTCAGTAAGGACCATCTGGAGACGTTCTTCATCTGTATACATCAGATTTAAGGAACCAAGAATACAACATCCCCCTCGCAGTTCGAAATCCCTAGAACAGCCTTCTTATTTATGGCAATGTCAAAGCGCGGGCCACAAAGATATTATGCTAGACCATGCCGAATCTCACGATTTTATTGCTCACAGCATGATCACAGTAACAAGAAAAATCACAAAGTGACAATATGAGAGTTGGGTGTGATTTTTGCCGTAGCTGATTATGAAAGTTTCGCATAATGGTCATCCAGGTTAAGGACAGCAGCGTTGTTGTTTACATAAAAACGTGGGGGCATAAATGACACCATCAGCCCCTCTGTATCAAGTATTTTACGCCAGAGAATATCTTCTTTCGGCAGTTCCAGATCAAAAAAAGAGAAATTTTACAGAGACAGCGTTGCCCTCTCCTCCTTCTACCGGTTTTGTTTGAAACATGAGATGTTACATATGCAAGCTGAACTCAATAAAATTCCGTACACATACATCACTACATAATTTGCATAGATACCACACATGAGCTGTTTAGGTTACTCTTGGGCTGCGGGAAAATGCAAAAAAAAAACATAGAGTGGACAAGGGCATCATATTTGCGAGCAATACTCACAAAAAAAATTATTTCAGCGCCAGTAATTGCACTAATTCTCTAGAAAAGCTTGTTATGCTAACAGTGAGGCTAAGATGACCTAGCATGCGAGTTTTTATTCATTTATGTATTTATTTTGTTATTTTATTTTTCGATTTATATATTTTTTATTTATTTATTTATTTATTTATTTAGTTCTTGCAGTTTCCCTCAAGCACATAGGCATTAAAGGGGGAAGTCGGAACACACAAAAATACTTCAAAATCAGCAGAACAACAAAAACAATAAACATTACACATAACAACTTGTTGCAATACCATGTTGGTTATGGGTGAAAGAAAAGCAATCGCGTTGCCGATTTCACCTAAGGATCGAGGAAGGCGATTCTAATTTCCGCACGTGCTAGGGCAAATAAATCCTGAAACAGGTTTGCTGTGTGTCGATATGGCACGACATGTAAGAAGGACTGGACAGTAGCCTGCTTCTGACGAAGACCACTTAATAATAAATCTTGCGAAACAAGCACACACGAAAAATATTTCTGCCACCTTCGGGAAGGGAGAAGGATAGGCTTGCTTTCACAAATGTAGCAATAGATGTGAAGTGATAATTTGAAATTATGAAACGGGGTTCTCGATTCTGAAATATTTCAAACTCGGCACAGAGAGACGCCGTGTTAAGATCCAGAACGCTGACGGCATACTACAATTTTGGAGTGAATAAAGTCTTATAAAGCACTAATTTCGAGAAACTAGTCGCCTGAACAAAGTTTCGCCGGAGATACCCTAGCATAAAAATTGCATGTTGGCGGCATATGTCGCTAACCTTACTAGTTACATAATTAATGTGAGTTTTTTAGAAGAATGTGTGGATTATACGTGCACACATATGTAGTTATACGACTTGACATCTTCAAGGGGACTACTGTTTTAGAAGAACATAAAGCTTAGGTCATATATAAGACATGCGCGTCCTTTTCCATTTATTATTATTTATTTTCATTTTCGAGAGCTCAATTCCCCACTAAAAAAAGTGAACATCGAACTAAAGTGCAATAATGACAGAATAACTAGCAATTTCTGGTATATTACGCAGTATTCGGCAAAAAGACGGATAGATGAATAAATATTATTCAGTAAATCAAATACACATATATATAAATATAAAAAACGCGCAATGTTCACAATACTGAACCCCGTGGATCTCCTGAATAAACTGCACAAAAAAACAACTTATCGCCATTAGAGTTTTAAATTGATAACGGTTAAACAAGCAGCAATACAACCATGCATTAACGTAAGGGTATATGTTGAGATTTGAAAGTTCTAAAAGCAACAAATCGTAAAGGTCCTTATGAAACGCCTAGCAAATCGAGGAGTATACAGCCTCCAATAGAAGAGCATCCAAGAAGAATGTAAAGATCATGCGTAAAGCATATCAACTGTATTTCACTGGAGAACGATTTTCTGAATCCATGTTGAAAGTTTGTGAAAATTGAATTACTTTACAAGAATTTCTATCAAAAGAATAAATGACGTACAACCATTGTTTTTCAGAAAGAGATGGTGAGTGACTACGGGGATTCTGCTCGGAGAATGTCGGTCGCCAGACTTGTGCAACGTGGTCACCTTCCCGACCTTCCATTCGTCCAGGATACGTGACGTTTCTAGCGAATGCCCAGAAAGTTTGGTCGAGATAATAGAGCAGTACCCTTTAGCACTGACTAAAACTTTCAGTTTTTATCATCAACCGTGCATTACGAATATTTTTTTCACTTTTCAAATTATACGCTCAACACTAGGGGGTAGAACCGGATCCGACCCAAACCGAAAACCGGAACTGAACCAGTGTTTTGATGGAACTGAACCCGAACCAGAGCCGTTATTTTTTGAGCACGCTGAAAGCGAACCGGAAGTGAACCGAAAAAATAAATAACGGTTACCGGTTCATGCCGAAACGGTTCGACCTTCCGTTGTTGACATTGCACAGTCAATGCGATTCAGCCTAGTTTTTCTTTCGCCTACCATCAGCTTCGTACCCGCTCACGCACTTTTCCCTCCAGACAATTGAACACTTGAACTCTTTGAACCCTTGAACTTGGACAATTGAACTCGTCCTTGTTGTTTCCTTCTTCGTCCATGTTTGTTTCGCGCAATCGGGGCCATGAATTGAACACTATCAATCCAGCAAACCACTAACATCTCTGCGACGTCCCAAAAAGATCTAAATGTGTATGGCCCAGCAGTATCTCTATTAGGCATCGGTACAAAGTGCAATATATAACAAAAATTTTTGGATGTTGAGATATTGTTGCTTGTACGCTAATGTCAAGAATTCTTTCAATTTTGCTAAAGACGTACTCCCGATGTTGCTGCTGCTTCATTAGGGGACGGTATTTAGACATATTTTGCAGACGTTGTTCAAATGTTGCTCGTATGTCGATTTTTTACTTCGAACACGTCTATCGCAGTTATATTTATTTTGGCTATATCTGCTATACTTTATTTTCAAATTCTCCGCAGGCGTACTGCATTGAAGATAACGTGGGGTTTTGTATGTGTTTGTAAGGGTTTTATACCGAGGGGTTGTTTTCAAGTATTGTAATCCACCACTATTGGTATGAACCTTCGACCTTCAAAACAGTAGACCAATGCCGAACCTCACGGCAACAAGCAGAGACATAGTGCAGAATTCGTTTACAAGCGACGTTGCTAACGAGCCTTGTAAGGTTTCTTTGGTGGCGGGAAGCGTGTGCGGGGGTCATTGCCGTCAAATCTGACCAAAATAAGATAGGATGATGAACGAAGACGCAACTAGCACAACAATATTCGCTACTTGATTTAACCTTGATGTTTCGTACCGACGGCAGCTTCATGAATTCAAAGTGTTAGCGAAGCAAATTTCGGGGCTGCATTGATACTAAGGTTACCGTCAAACGTCACTTGTAGGTTAAACAGCAAGGTACGCTGCCTTTTTTTGCCCTGAAAAAAAAGAAGTCGATGACACCCTCATTGCAAAAAAAACTTAAAAAATACTTCAGGTTTTGCCAAGATTTCAACCATAGACTTTCAAATCACAACACCAGCACCTATGCTCCTATCCCCACGACCATGCCGGAAAATTAATACGTTGAATCAAGAATTTGGTACCCTAACAGAGGCTGCCAACGAATATGGTCGGGTGATTTGTTTTGCTCGTATTTGACAAATTTCGGCACTGCTAACGCTTGTTTCTTCTGCACTAATCTTGGAGGCGAGGTCAATTATTCTAATAGTGCAAATGACGTAACCAAAGCTCCCTTATAAGCCAAGAAAAGCTATCGCGCTTCATCGTTCCCCCTATGCAAGCTACGGTACCCGCGAAAGAAATTGAATGCACCAATACATTTATGGCCTGGATAAACTTTGTTCGTTAGGCACCGATCCTGCAGACAAGCCCATCATGCTAACACTACAAGCCATGTAGCCAGAGCTCCCGTATTTAACTCGCAAAAAGCTGTCCCAAACCCCCCATCTCCCCGATGAAAGCCAAGCTAGCGACAAAGGAATGCGTACCGTAATTACCCGATTCTAACACGCACCTTTTTTCCCGGAAAAATAGGTCGAAAAATTGGATCCGCGTTAGAATCGGATACGAAACCGAAACTGCCGAAACAACAGAAATTTCGCCTCGCCCATCGCCATCTCAAGATGGCGCCAAATCTTTTAGTAACAATTTTTCGGACGCAGGAAGAATAGGCGCCCAGGCTTTTATATCGGCGTTCACAAAAATCGTCAAATCGTTCCACTTGCGCACTTGATAACAGCAATGGCAGCAGCGGCTCTCGCGCGTTAAAAACGAGTGGTCGGCTCAAGCGTGCGCCTCTGGAGAAGTTCGCAGGATGGGCGTGCGAGGCGTGGGCCACGATCCCATCGATCATGGTTGAACGTTCGTTATGAAGTGTGGCATCGCGAACGCGCTTGAGGGCACAAAGGACGAGATGTTGGGGTCAGCGGAGAGCGAAGAGGAGGGACGTGGGTGAGATAACGTCGAGAAATAAATGGCCCGTTTATCTCGCATTGATTTTCTTGCTCACAAAGTACCGTGCGCGTTACAATCAGAAGTGGAAGTTTTTTCGTTTTTTTTTTGCCAGGAAAATAGGGTGCCTGTTAGAATCGGGGGCGCGTTACAATCGGGTAATTACGATACTTACAAACAGAAATAACTTGTAAGTAGCCTCAACACGTCAAAAAAATGATTGTTTTCTGCGAACGCAATGATCCCAAATCAGGAGATGGACATGGAATCCACACGATGTCGCCTGCTTTCAGATGCTTCCTGGCGCTGTGTCGACGCTCATATCTGGCGAGCAGCATACACATCGGCGTAGCTACATAGGAGCAGTGGGAGAGTGAACTTGCCAGCTCGGACCTAAGTAAGCAGCTTTGGCTCGCTGAAAGGGCGAAGACGGCAGGCCGCACCAACAAAGTCATGGACTGAGGACCCCGCCCACTTCGAAGCTCGAATTATCTGTTCAATAAAGTTTTCTTCTGCTCCTCCTCCTCCCGCGTCAGCTCACGTCGCCGTGCATTTTGCCGACGCCGTCAACGCGGGGCGATGTCGACGCGCAAAAGCGCGGAAAATACGCTGCAAGTGGTTGCGGCCTAAGAACAAACCATAAAAGTACGACGCCCACCATCCCACGGCAGCTGTATTTCCACCGCAGACCCTGAAATTGTCTTAAATGCCGTAATCTAGATTGTCGGTACAATTACTGTTTTCTTTAAAAAATATCCACGCTCAATCCTTTCATGTATATAATTGGCAACTAATATCTCTATTTACCAATAACTTTGGCATCTATTTCGCAACGGGTTTTTATCAAGATGGGTGTCTTTCAGGAACTAGTTTTTCCATCGGACGAACACGAGACAGGAAGTCACTGCGTGGCGAGTCCGATCGTCCGACACTTGTATTAACTGCACTCCGTATCGATACGCGTGCTACAGGCCGGTGACGGCACGGGTATAATGAACAAGAATAGTTGGGTAGTGGAAAAAGCGGCCGCCTCTGAGTAAGGCACTTAGTGTCAACCGCACGCGGAGGCGCTCGCGTGCCCCGCCGGAGCGCTTTTTCGCCACGTCAAACGGCGGGCAGGCGTGCGTCGGGGGAGCCTCCAAGTACGTACAGTTCTTTTTTAGTGTAAAAATAGTATAAAATGCTATTAATGGACATATGGTTTTAGAGGAACAGTACCTACGTCGTGTATTTAGGGTTTACTCCTTTGTCGTCACATTTGGACAACCGACCAGAACGCGCCCACCGTACTTTAGCAATCGAGGCTAGCGTGGGATAATTTTTTATTAATCGGTTTGATAATTTTTCTATTATGTTCAAACTTGGGTATAAATGGCGGGCTTCAGGCTTGCCAGCGTACGTCAACGTTTGTGGTTTGCTATTGCCTTCCTTTTTTGCTGATTTTTCTATGAATTTTTGCATACTGAGCAAAGAGCGTCATGCGTACATAAACGCTTACGTAGTCTTTTTCCAAATTTTATCCACGCAGAAATATATGACAGATGTTTCAAAACTTCAGTCAAGTCATCAAAAGGCGTGTAAATACAGGATTCGCGACCGCAATGCCCAGAAAAGCACCAAGCCACGCGGCATCATTTTACTGCGTGACCATTTTAAAACTGCACACTTTTTTGCACACTGAACCCATAAACATAAAATAATAACACAGTATTTACCCATAATTAGTTACATCCACGTTACAACAATCAAAACAAAGAACCAAGAACATTTAAACAAGTGTAGTTTCTGCTAGGCTCCTCTTACAATTTAACAAAGCAAGATCATGTGCGGCGGCTAGGTGGTGTTGTTTTCCTGTAAGGATCGTGTGCACCTACTCAACACTGGGAAGGTAATGTCATTGTGCCATCTGTTTATTGTTCGCTTTTCATACTGTAAATAATTGCCTGATGTGTGCGCTCACCAACGGATGTATAACGAACGTGTGGAGCGCTTATAACTATATCAGAATATAGGAACAGGATTGGAAAAGCAAAAGCGAAACCACATCAGAGAGTCGAAATGCAAATGCGAAAGAAAAGCTCGTTGCGCTTGAAGCAATAACAGCTAAGGAGAAGAATAATCAGTATCACACCAAAGCATCTACACGCCGGAGAGCGCGAGCAATACCGAACGAGACCCTGTAATGCGCGTAAACGTCGCGCGTGGGAGAAAACACACAAAACACGAAAAAAAAACACTGAGAAAGAAAGCAAAATTATAACGCAAGCCGTAGCGTTCGTCGTGGACTCTATTCGAGGGGCAGCAGTTCTATTTTAGTTGAAATTACTACATGGTGTGGCGAATGCGTGTTGAATAGCTTTGCGAAAGCTATTAGTAATATATCAAGGCTCTTATGTGAAAAGTACAGCTTTGTCGGGCGCATGTACTCTTCACTTTTATAACCATTTTAGCAAACCAAGCACACCGCGTGTGTCGTTCTTTAGTGATCGAGGCTAGCGTTTGCTTTGTTTGCTAACTTTTGTGTCGTGTTTTGTCAGCCGAGGAAACAGCGTTGTGCGTTTTTTCCGTTTCTTTTTTCTTTTTTTTTTAAATTTTGTGCACGCTAGAGCACTGCACAGGCCGCAGCTGCCAGGCCAGGTCCGAGTCCAACAAAGATATTGAATATATGCCTGCCCTAGCCGGAGAAATGTTTTCAATATAAGCCCCAGCCCCGCCACCACCCGCCAAAATTTATTAAAATATACCTTGCACTGTCAAACTGTTTTTAAATGTTAGCCCGCGTCCGGCAGACTATTCCCATGACTCCGAAAACATTTGCTGTTTTCAACCTGAAAACGTAACATAGAGCGAATATATTGGACCTAAAATGTTTAAACTTCGACCGAGCTTTGTAAATATATATATACGAACACAGAAATGAAATTTAAACAGTATCGGCGAAATATATTTTCATCGGAGCTGTAGTGACTTCGCAATTCCACGTTTTTTTTTTATTTAACATCATACAATGAGGAATCTTTTTGGTATCAACAATCATGAATTTTCGGCACGCGACTGCCGGGCCTCAGACACTGCATACACGCGACCAGGCCACCACGGCCTGAAAAAAAATTGTTGCAGGCCGATCCCCGCCCGGGCTCTACAAAATGCGTGCCACCTGGGCCGGGCCTTTGCAGTGCACTAATCTACACAAAACAGACAATATGTATTTAATAACTTCACTCAAGCGAAAAGCATCAAAATTCGCAACTGTAATTCTCAGAAGAGCACCATACGACACACTTTATAGCGTGATCATTTTAAAACTGTACAGTTTATCGGTACGCTGGCCATCCATTGATATAACACAATTACCATATTACAAATGCACGAGTTCATAAAAAGTGCTGCCCACGTAATCCGGACGTAAGATAGTATGAAACAGTTAGAAATTCAAGTAATGAAAGCAGGCTAAAACAAATCGCAAATATAAACTCTTTGTAGCAATTACATAAACGTATTAGTGGTACAGTCCCACAACACGCTATTGTCCTATCCTTTCAAACTGCATGGGTCACGGACCTTCTTAAATAAGAGACCACCGCGAGCATATGCCCTCTACAAATTACAAACGAAAGAAAGAACCAAGAACGTTTAAAGATCAGCGTGATGCCGGCTAGGCTGCTCTTGAATTTACACACACAAAAACATCAGTTGCAGCGGCTTAAGAAACGTCAAAATTACGCCCACCTCCCCTCGCGGGCACCCTGGTGTGATGCGACGCATCTCAAAGGGGGTTCATTGGCGTTTTCCATCGTATTGATCAAGCTTATAGCAGGGATTCTCACGCAAAGGAGAGGTGGGCGTAATTTTCTATTTTCACCATGCAATGCACATGCAGTACACGTATGCTCAGGTACGGTCTTTATTTCAGACGAGAATGAGTGCCTTGTGGTCCGTAAAGTGCACAGTTAGGGGCTCGACGATTGCATCAAGCAATCATCGAGTACTGCGAGAGAGTGCAAGCGTAACGCGGACGACCGTCGACTGAGACCGCCGAAGTGCGGCATGCCGCTTTATATTCACAGCGCCCGAAGGAGAGGAGAGCGCGGAGAGAGAGGAGAGTACTGCACATGCGCAGCGCCGATGGCAGCGCCGCCCACCGGCGCCAAGCAACGGAGTGAGAGCGCGCTGCGCCAACCCGCAGCTGTTTGGGAGAGAGTGTTCGCTATCAAAGAGAGGAGAGGAGGAGAGGCGCAGCTGTGAGGACAACGCCGGAGAGACGCAGCAAGGATAGAGGGGCGAGCGTGAAATGCGTTCCATCTAAAACCGAGGATGAATCCCTCAACAGCAGCATAGTGGCAACGCGTGCAGCGTGGAGATCTCCTCGGGCGGGGCACAACAGCGCCACACGAAGCGGTTAACTAATGCGGCATTAGGGGCGCTGTGGGGAGGAGGTCCCGCTTTTCCCACTACCCAAGTATTCTAGTTCACTATAACACGGATGTGCAGGCCTTCAACTTTCGTTATTTCAGTGATTTGATTGCCATGGATTTATCTACCGGACGAAGAAATACTGCAAAGTAGTGGAGGTAAGTTAGTACTAGTGAACGTTGTTTTCTTGTCATATGTATTTAACGCAGCAGAGTTGCTGTCGAACTTCGGTAAACGTAAGCGGTTACAGTCAAACGACGCTACAACGAACGCTTCTACTACGAAATGGCCTGTACAACGAAGCATGCCATATGGCCTGGCCAGATTCCGGTGTTTCCTATGTACTGTGAACGCCACTACAGCGAATACCACTGCAGCGAATTTGCCTGTTTAACGAAGAAAATCATGCGTTCCCAATCGCTGAATTGTTGTTTGATAACGAATACGGCTAGCCGCACACATGGTAACGCGCAGCAGCGAATCGAATCAGAACTACCGGGCTGCTCGGTATAGGCTCGGGGCTGCGCCACCGCGGCCCGCTCCTGCTGCCGATGGCACTCGCTAATGCAAACGGCCAGACCAAGGTCACCCCAGGCTATTTTTTAAAGAAGTACAAAAATAAAAAATGGCGATAATGCCGCTGCACTGCTGCTCAGGGATGTAGCCAGAGGGAGGAGGGAGTTCGACCCTCCACCTTTCCCCCTCCTTCCGAAATATTTTCCAGGCAGCGCGCGTAAGCGAGAGCTAGTGTTTCCTCCCACAAAACTCCTCGCCGGGAAGCTCACATGTTTCCTTTTACCTAGCCAGAGAGGGGACGGTTCGCCTACTTGCGCCTTTGGCCCTCAGGGCAAAGAACGCAGTCACTGCGGGGGCGCAAACACCTGCACAGAAATGCGGCGTGGCCCGACTGCGGTTACTCGCGCTTTTTAAGGCGTTGTCCTGAGGCTGAACCAGCTGCACCTTCGGCGTTTCTTGTGTCGACAGGCGCCGAATAGACAAAATAGGAGCGCGGAAGGCATCGACAAACAATTTACATGTCGCCTCTTAACTTCCAGGCTTGGTGGCCTTCCTTTTCTTCCGCTCCCTTCACTGTTTTCCTGCCGGCGGAAAAGCAGTATGGACCGAGTTTCGTCGTCGCAGCACGGTCTACAGTGAAATAAATACAATGAGAAATGGCACAAAACAGGCACGGTACGTCGGCGTGGTCCCAAGTCCTGACTGGCTGTTCTGCTGTTCCCGGAGCACATGCACTTTTTGAGCGAGAAAAAAGAAAGAAAAGGGCGATCGGTGTGCAAATTTGGGATGAAACGTGTATTTGAGAGGTTTCTTAGAATGACAGTGCGGTTGCGAGAAGGAAGGCACAAAGGGCAATAACGATTTGGAGGAGAGTTTTCAGGCTAGTCTTGGGGAGGCGGCAACAGAAAAACGGCGTAAGAAGAGTCAGCTAAGTGTCCGCATGCGCGCACTGCCTGACTGCGGAGAGCAGCGAGTCTGTTCCTGATCTGGTCTGTAGCGTGGTTGTTCGATTGCGCCGTGTTCATGTTGCAACGTCTTGGAATCGCGATGAGTGCAGGTGAAGGTGCAGGGACTAAAAAGCGGTGCCAATTCAGCCTCGATGAGAAGATGAAGATCATCAGTGCCGTGCAGAGCGGCAGGAAAAAAAAGGACGTAGCCGAGGAGCACGGTATCACCGCATCGACCTTGTCGACGTTCCTTAAGGACAAAGAAAATATACAGGAGCAAGTGGCACAACATAAAACGGACCCTTCAAGGAAGCTAATCCGTGCAGCCACATTTCAGGATGTTGACGCCACCGTCTACACGTAGTTTGCCGATGTACGTGCAAGGAAGATTCCTGTCAGAGGGCCGTTGCTGTGTCAGAACGCCAAACAGTTTGCCTTCGCCCTCGGCGTGGATGAAGCGGACTTCAAAGCGACGAGCGGCTGGCTGAGAAGCTTTACACAATGACATGGCATTGTTTTCAAGACTGTGGCTGGCGAAGAGGCCGACGCACCGCACGCTCTCGCCGACAATTGGCGTGAGTCCGAACAGCTGAGAGTGCTGCACGAGTACAGGCCGGAAGACACATTTAATGCCGACGAAACTGCTCTTTTTTATGAGTTGCTACCTCAGGACTGAAAAGCTGAAGCCGCTAGTGATTGGGAGGTCGGCAAAGCCACGATGCTTTAAGGGCGTGGGTAGCCTTCCAGCAGATTACGTTGCGAACGAAAAGGCCTGGATGGCGGCGGACTTTTTCTAGACGTGGCTTTTGCAACTGGAGAAAACAAAGCGCCTTCAGAATCGCTCTTCTCATCGACAACTGCGCCACACACAACAAGATCCCGGTGCTAAATCACGTGGAAGTAATTTTTCTGCCGCCGAATTGCACGTCGGTGCTGCAGCGATTGGACCAAGGGATCATACGGTCCGTTAAAGCTCGCTACCGGATTATGATGCTGCAGCGAATTCTGCTCAACCTCCAACACAACCATTGAAGGGCCAACTAGGATAAACGTCCGCCAGGCCATTGAAATGGTTACCGGCGCATGGTGGAAGATACCCGCCGAATTTGTGCGCAATTGCTGGCGCAGTGCTGGCTTCACTGAAGCTGACGACACAGCCGATAGATGTGCCCACGATCGTGAGTCACCCATTTCGGCCACGGAGCTGCAGGAGTCCATAGACACGTACAGTGCGTGTTGCGACGCCGCATTGGTTGTGACGGCCGACGATTACGTCTCAGTGGACGACCAGGTCCTAATTTGCTCTCACCTTACAACTGACAACATCGTGGA
Source organism: Haemaphysalis longicornis (assembly GCA_013339765.2). Lineage (NCBI taxonomy): Eukaryota > Metazoa > Arthropoda > Arachnida > Ixodida > Ixodidae > Haemaphysalis > Haemaphysalis longicornis. The sequence goes on along the minus strand of CM023448.1, from coordinate 39,738,547 downwards.
GGCCATCATAGAGAAAAGGGACGCCACAAATGACCAGCCTAATAGCGATGAAGAGCTTGCAGAGGAGCCAAGCGTTATGACTACCCGCGAAGCGATAGCGGCATTTGACGCGCTACAGATATATATCTCCTCACTCCCTGACCTCGCGCCGCAGCATGTCGTGAACCTCGATAGCATCAGATGGGTGGTGGTTGCGCATTCAGTACGTCGTACTACTGTGCAGATGAAAATTGTTGACTTTTTTTCGCCTATCGGAGTTTAAATCTGATGTAAACAAACATATAGGTTCGCCGCTAATTCTAATTATTTGCTTACTCTATTCCACTAACTACGGTAAAATGCATTCGCATTTTTCAGTTATTGCAAACTACAACAGCTTGCCCGATGAAATTGAAGCTCTATCATCTTTATCATCATTTAAAAGGCTTCTTAAAAAGTTTCTTCTAGAATGCTGAATGGTACATAACAATAATAGTGAAATTATTTGTGTATTTTTGAGTATTATTCGTTGCACTTTTGCGTATTGTTTTTTCTCGCTGAATGTATGTTTGTAGTGCTGCACAACGTTTTTATTAATTTATGTTACATTTCACTTTAATTCCTTCTTTTCCTTTTTGCTTCATCATGTTTTCTCACACTGAGTGATTGTAAATATGCCTGCTTTTGTTTCTTGTGGCATAGCGTGTTTAGAAATATCACCTAGATGCGCGGTTTAGTGTTTTCAATCGTGAAAATTCCTTAGTGTTCTTTTGAATATTCCTATAGTTTTACATGTATAATATTGCGTTTCCTGTTAATCTAGTTGTCCTTTTTTTTCTCCCCCTTCGAGTCCGCACTAAATATTCTGCTTATTTTGTATTGCTTTATTGTCAATATTTTTTTATTTATATTACTACTCTGCAATGCATATAGCTCTTTAATATGCCCCTGTATAATATGATTCTAGCGGCTGTCACTGTGTTTTATTCTTCTATGTAATATTTAACAGAGGGTCTTGGTGCAGTCTCGACTATGGGACCCTCGTCTGTATAATTTTGCTTTGTAACCTTCATCTTCTTGTAAGATTGAATAAGCTTCTGCTTCTTAAAAATGCTTATCTGCTTTATAGGGTGTCAATTTAGTGCGCGACGCATATAGCGAAGTGACGTGTATAACGAACAATTATCACGGTCCCGCACGCTTCGTTATACAGACGTTTGACTGTATCCCTAATGATTTAAAGGACTCGCTTTGTGCGTTGCGGAGATATGTCGGTAGAACTTGTAGGTAGAAATTTCTAGCGCTGTGTTTGATAAAGTGTTTGTGTTCTTTCTTGTTTTTCTAGGCGAATGTTTTGATATGAAATGAAATAAGGGAAGCTGGAGAGTGCGAATATAAGTGCGTGTGTGAATATAAGCGTGTATGTGTTACAAACACATGGTGTACTTTTAGCATGATGTTGGTTTTTGTTTCGTTTCTGCAGCTGCCGTTTTTTTGTCATAATAGCTTTCTGTTTAAAACGTTCAGAATAAATTGAATGACTGCGGTGCGTGTAGCATTAAAATAAAATAATAAATCGAGTGAATTCCGAGAGCAGAGCATTAGAATAAAATGCCATCTGGATGCTTTTTTCACGTTTCTATTCAGTGTTAAATCTTTTCGAACGCTCAGTTTTGTCGGGAAATGTCGGAATGAACAACGTGTATGAAACCCAAATTTATTTGTAACGTCCGAACTATACGCATGTCGTAGCTGGTGCAGCAGTATGAGCAGCGCTGGTTGATCTTCGTACTCGTACTGCAGCATCGCAAACGTAAATTAACCTTTCAGAACCTATTAAAATATTCAGGAATGGCTGTCAAAGTTCTGCACCTTTGGAATTTTCAGCTAATGAATGTAGTGTGTAACACACCCTGGTGATCAGAGTAACACAGCATTTGGGATTTCGCAGGTTTAAGGAAAAGTATGATTCTTGTGTGTGGCCTGTCGTTTTCTAATAACTTACGTGTTGCAGGCTGCTGACTGGTTCAGCTTAGACTATGTGTGAATGTGATGGTACCGTAAACATTTCTTGCACTACTTTGATGCTTCCTGCTGTACAACGTATACTTCAACTAAAAATGTAGGCCTAGCAGGACAAGCGAACAGGACAGCATGACGAGCTTTTGAGTGATGTGCTTTTTGAAGGTTTAGTTATGCATAATACCAACTAGCCCACCTCGCCGTTCTGCTTCACGAAGTATACGTCCATGGCAGTGAAGCTGTCCGGTGTGTGCATGCTTCCTTTTGCATGAGTTTGAGAACATGGCTTCATCCGGGTATATATTGTCACTTCAAGCCACCAAGCGGTTAGGATAAACACAGAAAAATATTTTGCTAAGTGCAGATGGGACCTGTAGCTGGGCTAAAATGTCCTCAGAGTCCCCATTCACGAAATATAGTTCTTATATATTGTGGTACTTCACATTAGCTGTCATAGTGGTAATGTTGCCTTAGTAGTACCAATGCTGACAATAAAGGGGCACTGACACAAAATTTTGAAGGCGAGACAACTGCGGAGATAGATTTCTGGAAACACCTATACATTATCTGCAAAATATCAGCGGCGAATACCGCCTAGAACATATTTAAAATCGATTTTAAAGTGTGCGAAACGCAACCGAGCAGCCAGCAGAGGACCACGCACAATCGACATCCCGAGGATATTGTGTAAATAAACAACGTCCAAATACGCCACGAGTTTGTGTTTGCCGCTTCCGCACTGCCGGCGTTTTTCGCCGGCTCGCCCGGCTCGCCGCTCCAATCGGAGGGCCGGAGGGCGGATCTTCTGCTCTCGAGAACGGACGACCTGATCGTTGGCGGCGGAGGCGCCATGATTTCGTCAGCTCATGGGGCAGCTGGCCGCGACCAAAGTTTTACAGCGATTCCAGGCACTCTGTTTCTATTACTGTTTATCACCATTGGATGCGAAAACGCGGCGGATGCACGAAAAGCCCACTGAGCTAGCCGCACGGTCGCTGTGCAGGCGGCGGCCACGGCCGCGAAGTGGCCCAGGCCGGCGCAGGTAGCTCGAGTGAAAGCTTGTTACCGCGGCACGAAATTGTCCCCAAGTCCCGACCATGGTAGCTTACATTAGAAAGGAGTTAATGATGTGATGGCTGGTTGCGTTAAAAATTGTCATCTGCACCGCTTACGAGAGCGGCAATCGAATATCCGCCGCAGTGCTAAGCCGAACACGTCTGTAGGCGGACCTGTAGGCAGACCAGCCGGCTGCTCCCAGCGCGCGTCCTGCCACCAACCGTCTCGAGCGTCACGCGTCGTTCTTTAGCCGTGGTAGCATTTGCACTCGCAGCGCCTGCGTCACATCCACGGTCGCTTTTTAATTAAGCGCATCACGAGATCAGTACGTGGGGGCATTCGCAGAAACTGCCTTCGATGCGGATTCGACTGTGCTACGGCGGCTCTGCTCTGTAATATCCCTCCGACGGTCACGTGGTCAGCTTTGTTCACACAAAATACACAAAATCCATCGTTTCGCGGCACTCGCTGAAACCGAAAATGCGACTGGCCGCATTGAAAATGCCTCTAATTAAACAACCGTCGCACGCTGAAGCAAATGAGGTTTCTACAGGTTATAAGTAGGTCACTAGCTACTTATTGCAACAAAAAAAAAAAACAAGATGCAAAATTTTTGTGCCAGTGCCTCATTAAATTATATCCACTCCCATCTCTTCTTGTCTCTTAATGTTACACCCATCTTCAAGAGCTCTATTGCCTGCTAAGTCGGCCTTAATTTAAGTTACACCCTTTTAGTTAGCCTGGAAGTTTCTGCCTCATAGGCGAGTACTGATAGGACGCAGCTGTCATACGCTGTCTTTTTCAGTGACAATGGTAGGCGGCCATTCTGTATTATACCAGTATTAAAAGCTGTATTAACCACACAGATGTTCCTTAACACATGCCTAGATTGATGAACTGGCTTGCAAGGGAGGTGCTACTGCAACAGTCTTCCCAAGGCGCCTGCTCAAGCTACTGTTGACGGTCAACATGGTGCAGGACTTCTCCTGGTTTGGGAAACAGGGAACACGCCTTTTCCACCTGCGAGTGGCGTCCTGTATTTTGTGTAGCTGGATATTTTGCTGTTGTTACAGACATGAAATCCTTTCACCAGACAATGTATACAGCCCAGATTTTTATTGTCAGTCACATCCTGCGCAAATATCAGCTTTGTGGACAACCGATGGCTTCTTAGTTTTTAATGCTAGAAGCGGCATTAAATTCCATTCAGCCTTTCGACCATGAAATTTTTACTCAATTTTCAACCAATCCTCTCTGCGACTATTTTGGCAGTTTCTTGCATCACAACGAAGAACGCAAACTGTTCAAGAATCCCTACCATAACTGATGATGGAGGCATGCACCATTGAACCACCATTGGATCATTTTCCGTGCTTCCATGCGTTTTTATTTTGTGGTATTGTTCTTTGAGCCTATCACTAGGAGTGAATCACGTAGTCATGTAAACCTGTCTTCTTGTAACTAATATTCCATCATTTCCGCGTTCCCCCCTTTTTTTATTTTTTCCCAAAATATATCACTATGTGTGAAATATTAAAATATTGTAACTTTTTATTTTCCTAACCATAATTCAATAGGTCGTTTTTAAATTTTTTTGTTGTTTTATTGTTGGCCTGGCATTTCACTAAGTGTGAAACATCTATTCACGTAAATTCCCACTGCTCTTGTAACCGCCGTACAGTCATTTCTGTATACACACCTTTTCTATAGTCATAACCATTTCCCTAGATGTTGGTATGTTTAAAGTAGCTTAAATTTCTATGGCACTCACAACCACCACTCAACACCACTTATGTGTTTTCAAGGTGCTTTTGTTTTATTGTTCCCCAAACTTTCACTAGATATAAACTATTTAGTTTCCTATATTTGCTTTGCTTTCGTAACCACCAATCAATCATTTCTTTGTGCTAACACTTTTCTTGCATTGTTTTTTACCCATTTCACTTAATGAGAGATATTTCAAGTTGCATAACTACCTTGTGCTTGTACCCTGGGTTTATATGTTTGCTTTTTTTCCTATTTTTTCAACCTTTCTGCGGTGTGTGACACTATTTATAGTCATGAATATTTGTATCATTCTTGTAAGTGTACAATGTGTACCCGGTTGGTGAGGGCAGATAGGAATGAAAATTAAAGTGGTCGGGTTGCGAAAGCATATTTCATAATTTGAAAGTCAATGTAAACTGCTTTACGTCAACTCTTTGGTGTTTTATGTGTACTTTGAAGGCGCTCTTACTACCCAGTTGCAGGTACTTACAGATAGGATGGGAGACTGTCATTTGAATTAGTTTATTTTTGAATTGTTTCTGTAGTAGCTTATTTGCAGAAGGCCTGTAGAGGCGTGCAGTATGGTACTATTCGATGACGCTACCTTGGTTGCCTTAGTGTCAAGGGTGCTGGTGCTGATAAGGGTCGGTTTGCTGTTACTGACTGCCTCTTGTTTTCGATGCGACATTTTTTGTTTAGAGCTTTGCTTCGTGTGCTTCTTCGAGAGTGTGTGGTCAGCTTGGCACTTCATATATGAGACTTCATGCAGTACGCCGCACTTCAAAAGAGGAAACACATTATTCAAGAAACCAGGTGCCAAGTAACAGCAAACAGTGCTGAATAGCTGGTAAGACATGTATTTGAAGTATACATGCCAACAACAGGTAAGCAACCTAGGAAAGGGGGCTGGGCAAACTTCCAAGTAATGTATAAAGAATATGAATTTCAGGCATACAGGTTCATCTCGACAATATCATATAACGTATAAAAGTCATGAATATAACAAACTAATGCTTGTGCCAAAGAGAGAAAACCAATGTAGAACAGACATCTATATACGTCTTGCATGCGAACCAGTACAATATCCATAAGACGTACCACTAATGTAACGTCCCGTAAATAGCATATAAAAGTACGTTGAGACGTCTATTGTACGTTGTCCTTTGTGTGATTTGGATGAGTGTTTGGCAGTTGTATCAACGCTGAATATATGTAACTTCAACCCCAATGGTATGTCTGCTGGACATCTGCAATGTCGATTGCTGACGTCTCCGGATATCTGCACGCCGTAACATGGTTTGCTTGGACGCTTTATGTAACAGGGGAAATAATTGACCACTAATGTAGGAATGGTGTCTTGCTGCTGGAAGCGCGAGCGTAGTGCAACCTGACTAAACAAAATCTCATTCTCCACAGATTGCTGGCCATTTAAACTTCTTTGCCATTCCCTAGCTCCACCTTTATTGGAGCATAAGTGCTGTTGTGCTCCACGGCGCAACAGCGAAAGCCAACACCAAATGTGTGCAAACTTTTTGAATTTCATAATTTTTTTAAAAGGTCTGACACCTGCAAATTCAAGTGTGACCACCGGAGCTGCTCCGTGGCTAAGCCGTTTGCTGCTTACCACAAGTGACCTCAATCTCCCTGCCCCACGACCATTTTCCTGAAGTAGAGGAAAATCGAAAACCTTCGGGTATCGAGATTTTAATCCACGTTTAATACCACCAGTTGGTTAAAATAAGTCTGCCGGCCTGCAACATAAGCTGCGCCTCGCAGCAGAGATATAGCAGGGGCTATGAGATTTTTAATGAGCTTACACGGAAAACAACAAAAAAGAAAACGAGAGTAACGTTGTTTACAGTTTTAGGCAAAACGTAAGTAAAATTGTATCAGTAAAAAAAGCAGCAAAGCGTGGGTAGGGTTGTATACTTTTCTTTGCCCTGCCTTTCACAACCAAACGTGTCATCAATGCGAAGGAAATGAGTTCCGTGGTCACTTTTCGAGGACAGCACAGTGGACAAGTTCTGTTTTGTACAGATACAAATAACAACAGATATCTCAGGGAAAAGTGTTTAGGTGTGCACTTAATTCCTTTGCAAGAAACTGCAGCCCTCGATCTTGTCTTAAAAGCAGAAACAGTTATAAAGCAGATGATACGTGCAGAAAGGAAAGCCGGTGCCTCACACTGTCGCAGTCGCCGAGGGATCATCTTTTCTGCTTGTTCTGCAGTTTTATCACTTTCAGATCTGCTTTATCGCTGTGGACGAATTATCTTTATCTCTGAGGACGAATTAAAAAACGTCTACGCAAAAGAGCCCCATCTGATTCTCCGGGCATCAAATTTACCTTTCATTTTGAAGTAGCATACACTGTAACAAGATTCCGCAATGTAGCACACAGAACGATGGCCGGGGGTCAGGCGGTACGATGGCATACTGATTGTAATGCACACATCAGGTATAGCTATCGAAAAATAATTGGAGTGATAAGAGCAATATTGCAGTGACTGAGCGTTAACTAAAGCTTACGTTTAATACATTTGTGGCTCATACATTCGATAAAATTACAGCTCACAAACTATTGAGGGTGGCAAAATATTCTAATTTATTGGTAGTATTCACGTACCTATTGCAAGATTTTTTGTTTTGTTTTAAATATAAAAATGTGTGCCATTGGTTATAGGCACTGGTATTCGAACGCGCCAGTACGCAGGACTAAATTTAAAGCTTCAGGGTTGGCGTGCTGGGCAATTTCATAACGGCGACGGCGATTTCAACAAAAAAGAAACGGCAGAAAATATATCTTCTCATCATGTCTCTTGGCGGCGGCTTGATGAATAGTCGCTAGGGCATCATAAAGCCTGGGCGAGAAAGTTGGTAGTAAATCGTCGCCACTTCTTCTGTCTTTCTAATATGGTAATTTTTTTTAATTTGCTTTCAATTTCGCAACTCCCCTTGGGGAACAGCAGCATTTTGAATTTTTGTTTGTATTTTGATTTGACTGTCGTTTAAAACTACTAATTGTTTTTTTCTAATATCAGTGAGTAATAAACACTTGGAACCCGTACACGAACTGGTTCAAGCTTCCTTACCGGTTCGCGAACGCTTTCGGTACGTAATTTTGTGGAACCGGAACTGAACCAGAATGAAATAATTTCGCCTGAACCAGAACCATAACCGAACCGGTACTTTATCGGTTCGAAACACTGCTCAACACCATACATATCAAATACACTTGGTTCCATACAAGATGCCTGAATCTTTTTATATTCACATAAAAAGTCACAATATTGACATTATTTTATATTCACATTAAAAGTCACATAAGTATAAGTAGAGAATGCAGTAGAAAACACATCTCTAAAACTTTCGCTCACGCTGATGCTCCACGGGTATGGCATTTACACATTGCCTACTCTGCCCAACACAACACCGCCATGGAAGTCACTGCACTCACTGATGGCAAGCCACTTCCGCTTAATATAAACCTCGCTCAGCAAGTGTGGCGCCTGGCCAATGTCAAGAGGCACGCTAAGGCTACGAGCTCCCACCCCTTGCCAGAACGCACCGTATACGCAGACGCTGCACTTCCGGTAGTTGGTAGAAGCAAAACTTGCTATGCCACTGCGTGGTACGAACAGAAAAAGGGGTGCCGGAACCGACGCCACCATGTATCAACAGGTGCGATGTACAGCACCCGTGCAGGGTTATTGGCCATTCTGGATTATTTGGAGTGGGCCCTGGAAACTACATCTGAAACTGACCCTGTTGACCATATTCTGTACACGAATTCTCAGCCTGCCCATCGAGCATGTGCTAACGTTCTTTATACAGATCATGGGCTGCAGAAGATCGGACAACAGGTGTGACTACACCGTAAACGCGTTCACGACGTTACCATTCTCGGGGCCCCCGCGTGTTGTGTTATCCCCGGAAACGAGAAGGCGCATACATTAGCGCGCGCTCACGTTTACATCGCGCTAGCCAAAGCCTCCGATTCTCATTTTCCTCTCGTAGTTTACCCACGCGAGCTAGCAGGTCGGATGGGAGACAAGCATTTGACAAAACTACAAAGTGCAGCCCACCTCACAGCAGTTGACAATCCACTATTGATACCACCGCCCCCCCCCTTGAATATATTCACACGGCCAGAGTCTCTCCTGCTTCGGAGAATTCAGACAGGCACACTCCTTACTCCTTTTTTGCCGAACCTTTTCCACAGAGGTGACACATCACCACCTGTAACTTGCACCTGCTCCGCGTGCAACTGCCGCGCTGATCTCGGCCACCTGTGTTGGGAGTGCTCCCTCTACATTCCAGCTAGGCTTCTTACCCTAGCCACCTTAAAACGGGGACCCTGGACTTCTTCTTTCCGGACATAAGCCTGTCTTCTCGATCCCAAGTTTCTGGGTCAAGCCACCGAGCCCTGGCGAGCACTCCTTCTGTTCCTTCAGAACCCGGTGGCGCCACCTGTTGGTGAACGGCTCCTCGACAGCCACAACATTCAAGCTGTCTCCACTTAGCTGCCTCCAAAGCGTCCGTTAATAAAAATGAGGCAGCCCAACCATTTCCCTCTTCTATGACACCATACTACATTCCACCGCAGTGACCTCAGCACATTATATAGTGTAATAAACATGTTTTCATTCATTCATTCAACTGGAAAAGCAGAACCATCTAGATATTTAGGAGTTACAGCAGAAATACCGATTAATTAAAAGTGTTTCAGCATTGTTTCGGATTGTTTATTAGCACACAGGGGATTGTTTTGTTAAAAAATGCATGATTTGTGACTTTTACTTCCGCTTTATACTGATTAGCTGCATATCCATAAGAATACCAGCATGTTCTTGTGCTTGACATTTTGTCGGAGCGAAACAGGCGTTTTTTTCCACAGTCTTTTCTTGTCTTATGAACCACTGTGCCTGGCTGCTAGGGGAAACAGTCCTGACCAGAAATAGCTTTTCACTCAAAAAGGCAAACTTTTTTAAACAAAATCCGATTATCATTAACAGAATGCTGTGTAAATTAGGTATCTGACTAAAAAACAGCAAGTTGGTTATAAATGACACTGAAATCGGCTTCTTTGTACTTCTAGGTTTGTTTCGGACGCAATAATGGGTATTTAAGGGGAAATTTAAAATAAAGTGAAGCAGTGAATGAAGACCTAATCCGGCTGAATGCGATATCCGAGAAACAATTTTGGGCTTAGCAGTCATTACAAGGTCTAGTGCACTTGATATCGTAGATGTAATGCGTGAAGGATGAGTGATAAGCTGACAGAGATTGAAATCGGCACGCAAACCAAAAAAGATTTCGCACTCATTAAAAAAATTGATCGTTAGAGCTACGCTTGACCGCAAAATATAGGAGAAGTCGCCAAAAAAAATAAGGGCAACGTTAGGAAATCGAACGTGAATGTTATTACGAACTTCATGCAATTCATTTATAAAAGATTATATGGATGATAGTGGACGATAACAGACCCAAAAAGAGCGTTGTAAAGTGAGTGTATGTTTCCACCCAAAGAATTTCTAGATTACAAGCAGTACGGGCAGCCAACGAACTGAACTCTTTCTCAACTGCGATCGAAACGCCTCCCGCACACCTCTGTCGCCTGTCACGACGATGAACATGAAAACTTTGCTGCAGTAAAAAATTTCTCTACTGTATACCTTAGATTGAAGCCAAGTTCCTATCACAAATAAAATATTAACATCACATAAATCGATGGCGTAGTTGAGGTTGTCAGGTTTCGGGATATCGCTTCTTATATTCGGAAAAGGAAAGGCAGGTGTTTCCTTCGCGCTTACACGTGGCCACTACAATTCACTCACTGTAATCGTTTTTGAAGAGGGGCTGTTGAACCAATTTCGTTATCACAATTATTTTAAACGTATATTTGCGGGGGTGGAAATATAGTCATACACGTTATTATTGTTGTCGCTTTAACCTTAGGATTTCTCGATTTCTCGTTCACGTTAACTGTTTTGTTGCGTAGTTTAAATGCACATTGGGTCATTTTACCGAATTCAACGCGTTTTTTTTGTCTCGCTTGACGCGTGGAAAGAGAAGAATGTTCGCTAATCCTTATATATTTGTTTTAAGTGTTGCACTAGCGAGGAATACCAACATCTTCGATTCGAACAATGAAAAGTTTACCATTACTGCCCTTTCCTTTTTATATATTTAGAAACCATGTCCTTAGAAACCACATCTTTAGAAACCAGTACTTTCAATGTCTCAGGAATTACATTAGGCACTTTATTTTTTGTATACCCAATCTTTTCCAATGGTTCATCATCTATGCCACAAAAAAGATTCCCTTGTCGCAATCTGTTTTTGATGTAAGGCTGATCGTCAATATATCTGTAATTTTCTTCAGTGAGTTTAAATATCACCCATCCTAATTGCATCAGTTCCTGCTATAAATCCACGAAGGCAGCTGGTTTGACTTTGTCGTTCGGAAAGCCATTTATTAATATTCTCCAGTCTTGCTTGGATTGATTACTGGTTTTTCTTCACCTCATTTACAGTTGCTATCGGATTTCTCTGAACTTTTTTTCATTGTTTTTCTACAATCAGTACACGCCGTAACACAGGGAATATTTGATCAAGCTGTGTTTCGTCTGGCCCACTGGTGAATTTTCGTGAAGGTGTTAGGTGGACCTGGGTTAAACCCAATTTCACCACAGAAAAGCTCTGTACTAAATTGAAAGCACTGACACTACCGAGAAAGAAACAGTTGAAAGAAAGGAAGAAAGAGTACAAGAAAGGTAGGGAGTTCACCCAAAGATTGAAGTAGAAGAACTATCTAGCTGGCAGGGCTAAACCTGGAAACGGCAATAAGGGACGTGAAAGGGAAGGAAAGAAGTGGTATTAACTAATGGATACAAAATTGAGAAGAAATGAACATACAAAGACAACACCACTGATGGCAAAAAATGCAAAAAAGTAGCATGCAATACGAAAAATTGCCAAATAAAGGATGCTACATGCTGGTAACAGTCCTGCAGCACATTTGTGTGTTTTCCACTTTTAACCATTATATTCAACTTCATCAACACATTTTATTATACTCTTCGGCTGTACCATGTGTAAAACAATTGAATATATGAATGATTTTCTGTGTTCCTCGTGTAAATAGCACCCAAGCCTCGAAATAGTGTACCCGCTATTTAAATACAGCATAATAAAGTGCGGATAACATTATGGGTTGTCACTCCCTTGGTAAAATTAAGAATCTGGGAGGGTGTACACAATTTTTTATTTTAATATTTTTTTCTAAAGTGAAGCTCCGTCTTTGTAGCTGGCTTTTGTGCCAAACTGGCTCATTGGTATTGTGCTGATTTTGTTCCTTTCCTGCTGATTTAGGCCGCTATATTACTATTATTTGCATTCGTTTGTGGTCTCTCCACCAGCCTATGGAATGTTTATCTTCAAAATGTTTTCTCTTGAAAAAAATGTTTCGCTTTTACCCCGTGCTGTTTTGTTGGTTTAGAACCTGCCATTGGTTTGCTGAGCAAGCAATTTCGCCACATTAGTTTCCTTTTTCATTTATTCTGGGAGAGAGTGGACATGAAATAGTTGAGGGTCAAAAGCGCTGCAGTGATACTAATGAACACTTTTACTACATTCCTGTTGTTTGGATGTACTGATACCAATAATTACACCAACCCGTTGTGGCTCTGCGTGTTTAGCGTGATACACTTCCACGGTGTGGTTTTGTTTTGCTGGCACGATTTTATGTTGACCTAAACACATTAGTGCGACCTAAACAATGATGATGATGATGATAGTTGGGTTTTATTGGCGCAAGGCCGACTATGGGCAAAGAGCGCCAAAGAAGAAGTTACTGAGTTATGATGAGACCGTACATACTAAAACATGTGACTAAAAGTAAAGGTGATGCAAAACAAAAGACAGTGGAGATGGCTGGTGTATAGGGCCAGGTTGATTACACATGATATGACAAGAGCTGCAGAAAGTTTACCTCAGCTAAAAACTTAAAAACACGTTGACTAGAAAACATTGGTTCGTCGGCTAAAAAGTATGATGGGTGCAAAGGAATGTGTTGTCTGTATAATTCAGGGAAATGTTTGTGTCTTGTTGTGTCAAGTGCCTTGCATGTGATTAGTATGTGGACTACGGATAGGCCCTTTCCACACCTGCTACACGTGGGTCCCGAAGTTCCAGTGAGCAGGTGGGAGTGCGTCGCATGTGTGTGGCTATCCGCAGCCTAGCCAGGGCGACTTCAGTGTATCTGTTGTGTGAGTCAGTTATGTAGCGTCCCAGTTATGGTTTTATTACGTGTAGTTTGTTGTCTGTTTGTTGACTCCAGTGTAATTGCCATGTGTTACGAAGCTGTCGTCTGATGTGTGTCTTTAGGTCGGTGTAAGGTACTGTTGTAACGTCCCTGTAGTCATGAGAGCAGCATCACCAGCCATTTGGTCGGCGGCCTCATTGCCAGAAATTCCACAATGCCCTGGTACCCAGCATATAGTTATTTCAAGATTTGAGGCATATGCAGACATTAGTACCTTGAAAAGAGCATTTATGACATAGTTTTTAGATGACCTTCCTAATGACAGTGCCTGTACAACGCTTTGAGAGTCTGTGTACACAATGGACTTGGGAATTTTATGTTTGATGATGTAGTTTTGTAACGACTAAAATGCATATGCTTTCTGCCGTGTAAATACTGTTATGAAAAGTCATTGTTTTGCTTACTCTAAAATTTGGTCCCGTGCGCTGCACAAGATACCGTAGAAGACCAGTTTTTCGACGCGTCGCTATAGAATTCCTGCGCACCTGTACTTGTCCTGCAGGAACAGGAAGTGCTGCAGAATTGCATTCTTGGGTACCCTATTTTTTTCTACAAGAGTGAATGACAGGTCGCATGATACAGGACGAAGATGCCATGGTGCGATGAAATTTTGAATGGGTGTCTTGTGCGTGTCTGAAAGACGGACCGTGAGTGCAGAAGCCTCCTCCCTAACTCTGAGAGAGAAAGGTAAGGAAACGGATGGCCTGTTTAAAAAGAGTTGCAAGTTTGATGTATTGTTCATGATGGGATTAAAAGGATGGTTGGTAAGGGACACAATCTTAGATGCATACAGCAGGTCAACATACTCCCGCTGATGCCCTAGACACCACTTGTCGCACTCGACATAAAGGCTTTCGACAGGGCTAGTGCGGAAAGCGCCGCATGAGAGGCGAAGGCCAAGATGCAGCACTGGGTCGAGCATTCTCAGTGCGGTCTTTGTCGCCGACCCATACACGACACTGCCGTAGTCGAGCCGGGACCTCACCAACGCTGTGTACAGGCGCAGCAGGAGTTGTTTGTCGGCCCCATAAGATTGATGTGAGAGAACCTTAAGAATATTCATTGCCTTTAGGCATTTACATTTGAGCAGTTTGACATGAGGAATGAATGTAAGTTTTAATCGAATAAAATGCCTAAAAAACTTGTGCTCCTTGTTCACAGGAATTGGCACATTCGCAAGAGTGATGTCTGGGTCCGGGTGGACCCCACGCTTCCTGGAGATACAACACAAGAGCTCTTTCTGGGATTAATTTTAAAACCATTCTTGTCTGCCCAGCCGGCAAGCTTCTTGACGCCGAGCTGGACTTGACGTTCGCAGATGGACATATTACACGATTTAAAAGATATCTGCACGTCATCTACATACATGGAGTAAGAAATTGTAGGCGGCAGTGCCTTCCCAAGGGAGTTCATTTTTACTATGAAAAGAGTGCAGCTTAGAACTCCGCCTTGCGGCACGCCATTTTCTTGCACGTGTACCTTTGACAGTGCAGAACCAACTCTGACGCGAAAGGTTCTCTCCGACAAATAGCTAGCAAGGGTGTTAAACCTATTACCAGAAACACCGAATGACTTCAGGTCAGTAAGGATCCCATAACGCCAAGCGGTGTCATAGGCCTTTTCTAGGTCGAAAAACACAGTTAAACAGAACTGTTATGCACGAAGGCATCCTTAATATACGACTCTAGTGCCACAAGTTGATCATTCGTGGATCGCCCCGCCCTGAAGCCTGCCTGGCAGCTCTCGAGAAGGCCGTTATAGTCCAAAAAGTACACAAGCCTCCGGTTTATCATCTTCTCGAGAAGCTTGCACAGGCAGCTGGTCAGGGCAATGGGTCGATAGCTAGCGGGAGAAGAAGGGTCCTTCCCTTCTTTCAAGAATGCTACAACTATGGCATCCCTCCAAGACTTTGGAATGTGCCCGAAAGCCATATCTTGTTGAAAAGGTGAAGAAGTGTTACAAGAGTGTCTGTGTGTAAGTTCTGTATCATTGTATATGTAATGTTGTCTGGGCCTGGAGCTGAGGGTTTACACGTGCTCAGAGCAGTCCTCAGCTCATGTAGTGAAAACAGCGAGTTGTACGAAGTCTGTGATTTGTTGTTGTCGTGTAGGGACTTCTTTTCACAAGAGGCTTTATGTTTCAGGAAAGTGTTCGTGTAGTGTGCTGAACTGGACACGTGTTGGAAGTGTTGTGCGAGTGTGTCAGCCTGGTCTTCCAGAGTGTCCCTGTTGTACTGACCAGGGGCAGGCTGTGTGTCTGTTGTCCTTTGAGTTTGCGTATACGTGTCCATACTTTCCGTGTGTCTGTGTAGGAGTTTTATTGATGTTATGAATGTAGCCCAACTCTCTCGTTTTGCCTCACGGCGCACACGTTTTCCTAATGCCTTGGCCCGTTTGAACAAGAGGAGGTTTCCCGACGTGGTGTACCGACGAAGGATACCCCACGCCTTGTTCTGGGCCTCTCGGCGCCCCGCCTACAGTCCTCATTCCACCACGGCCTCCGCTGGTTGCCGCGGGGCACAAAGAGACGTGGGGAATGGGACTTTTCGGTGGCGTCGAGGATGTGCGCCGTGAGGAGTTGGGTAGCTTCTTCAACGTGTAGGTGTCCTATGGATGTGTGGTGTAGTTTGGATGTCTCTGTAAATGTATTCCAGTTAAGCTCGTGCTTCATTGAACCTATTATGGGAAGATGGACTGCATGGGCCTTTACCTATGTATGTGAGTGAGGTGGGGAAGTGGTAACTACCGTATGGGTCAGTGCCCACACCCCATTCAAGACATGGAAAGAGAACTGCGGAGCCAATCGCAAGTCAAGACATGAGTATGTGTTGTGTCCCATGTTATGGTATGTAGGCTGTTTACTGTTGAACAGGCATGCTCCTGAAGATGTAAGGAATTTCTCTATAAGGCGAACCTCGGGCATCCGTGCGAGAAGAGCCCCAAAGAGTGTTGTGAGCATTAAGGTCGCCTGTCAGGATGTATGGTTCGGGCAGCTGGTCAACCAGCGCCTCGAAGTCAGAGTTTAAAAGTGAAACTAAGGAGGAATGTATATGGAGCATACCGTTATCAACCTATTAAATATTATCGTTCGAATTGCCACAGCCTCAAGGATTGTGTTCAAGGTGACAGGGTGGCATGCTAAGGATTTGCGGGCGATTATGGCCACACCGCCAGAAGAGTGTGTGCAGCCAACCCTGTCCTTTCTGTATACCAGGTAACTATTCAAGAAATTTGTGTTCTTGGAATTCAGGTGTGTTTCCTGAACACACATTACACTTGGCTGATTAGCATGCAGGATCTCATAGACGTCGTCAAGATTACTTAGAAGGCCTCTGCAGTTCCATTGAACGATATTTTCTCTTTCCATTATTATGTATTAGAGCTACTGGAGTGTGACTATTTATGTAGGGTCTTTCGGGGCTTGGACTCTTGGACGGGGTTTCTTTACCTCCTCTGGAGGTTTAGATGGAGGGACCCGTTCCTTCCGCTGCGAAGCAGACAGGAAGGGTCCCACATCCAAGTCATCATCTGATTTGGAAGGGGTACCTGGCGTACCGGACCCCCCGGACCTGGCACCCTTTGCGGTGCCCTTCGTTTTGGCCGCGACCGCCGAGGGCGTCAGGAGCGTCCCAGGTGGCACAGGCGGTGCGGCGGAGGTGGGAACTGCTGCGGTTTCCTCCAGCTCCAGCTCCATCTCCTCCGGGCCTTCGCATGTGCTTCGGGGCGGTGGAGAGGAGGAAACAGAGGGTGCAGCAGCATCCCCAACGGACGTGGATGCCACCACAGCCGCTGCTGACTTATCAGGCGGTGCGGTGGCGGGTTGGGTCGCCAGAGGCAACCCAGGGGGGGGGGCGGCAGGCGGGACCAAGTCCGACTCGTGGTACTGGGTCCCCGCCGAAACAAGACCCGCTCCGCCCCCCGGCGAGCTGCGTCGGCGTACCTCCCCAAGGGGAAAGAGGCGAACCTCTTTCGCGCCTCGGGGAAGGAGATGGTCTCAGTTACTTTCACGTGGATGATCTTTTTTTCTTGGTGAAACTTCTCACAGCTACGGGAGTATGCCGCGTGCGGCCCCTGACAGTTTGCGCAGGTGAAGGTGAGTTGGAATCACATTTTTCAGTGGGGTGGTCGTGTGCGGGCGCATTTTGCGCAGGTCTGTTTTGCCACGGCAAGAAGTGCGTAGCGTGCCCGAACCGCTGGCACTTGTAGCAGCGGCGCGGGTTCGGTATGTACGGACGTACACCACACCTAATGAAACCAGCATTGATATGATCAGGAAGTTTTGAACTGCTGAATGTTAAGATTATGTGCTTTGTGGGTATTTCTACATTGTCGCGACGGATGGTGATTCTCCTGACAGCTGTTACGCCCTGATCCTTCAGACCTTCTAGAAGGTCGGCCTCTGTTTCACTTAGCAGATCTGGTTGAGATATCACCCCCCTGCGAGCTGTTGAGGCTGCGGTGGGGTGTGACAGTGATGTCCAGATCTGCCATGCGGGTTTGGGTCAGGAGTTTGTGGCTTGCTGCTGCGTCTTGACTTCAACCAACACTTTCGCCCTGTTCGTAGTTTTTTTGCCTCGAAAGATTTGCCAACAATTGCTTCAAGGAACTTGGAGACGAGGAATACAGATTGGGAGGAGACGGGTTTGGATTTGTCGATTGACTCAAGGACCAAAAAACGGGGATAGTTGTCATGTTTCGGAACGTTGATAGTTGGTAGGGGTGGAAAGGAAACTTCGGTGCGGCCCCTCTTCGGGGGCCGATCACGTCTGGGGGGGGGGGGTTTGAAAATTCCATATGATACATTGGAAAGCAGGGAGACGGGGGTACTTTCTCCTTTGACCTTACCCTGGTAGTCAAAGAGGTCCCGGAGCTCCCTGCCTGGTAGACAGGCAGGGAGCCCATCGGCCGGAGCTTGACCAAGGTTCCGACGGCCACCGTTTACGGCTTCTACCCTTCACCTTAAAAACACCTCGCCACGGTTGGACACGGCTTACGTTGGGAGCTCGGGGTCCGCGGTGTCGCTGCTCACCGTCACCATGAATACTCAAGGTGCCCCGTGCGGGGGCGACCTAAACAACCCCGCAATAATGATAAGACAATTTGTCTGGCGTTTCCCAATTATACAAACAATGACCAATATTCCAAGCTTGCCTAGAAAGAGGAAAAATCTCACATTGAGTTTCTTCATTAAGCTAAGGTGTTGCAATGTCAGTGAATTTAATCTAATCCAAAGGCCACTACCGAAAACCATTTCGATTGGAGACAAAAATTCACACAAGTGCTGCGCCATTACCAGAAAAAGCGTGTTTGCATAGCATAAAGTTCGATAAGAAATTATGATATACATGTGCACGCATTTCTTGGTAGCATCGTCAAGTTCACACTTGTATTAGCTAGAAAAGCAAGCAGTTTTAAACAGACGCTGCGAAGAGACAATCAGCTGACCCATTGGCTGGCGAGTGAGAGGGGAGTGTCAAGTATGTAAAATACTGCAATAGACCCGACAACAAATATAATACACAAAACTAGCGCTGGACATCAACCAAATTTTTGTACCACACACAAAAATATAAATAGGCACAGGGCATGCGCGAAAAAGGCTGAAGCAATCAGGAAGAAAAGAGCCACAAAATCCCGGACCATCTGTAATAATGTAGAAAGAAAGGAAGGAATAAAGGTAGAAGACAGAAAGAAATGACAACATAGCTGTGACCCAGTTTGCTATCTTGCATGTGAGGAGGCAACAATGGGAAAAAAGATGAAAAGCAGTAAAATAAGGGGAAGGTAAAGAGAGAGAGAAAAGAGGTGTGGCCAGCATCACGACGCTATAGGCGATAGAATTCATTGACTTCACAGAGCAGTCTCTTGCACTACTGTCTGCTGTGCAAGTTCGTTGCTTTGAGGAAGCACAGGAGCGCTTTTGTGGCCTTGTGCGTAGATGACAGCGAAGGCCAGTGGCCCAAAATTTTCTCCTTAGAGAACGGCCACCGAGCATCGAGCTTCTGTAAAGTTGAGGAGGGCTTTATTCTTGCCAATGCAAAACGCAGATGTTCGCACAGAAGATGGTGTGCGGTCTGCAGTGTGTCGCAGAGTTCAGAGGCCTTGCTGTCTGCAATTCCAATCAAATGGGAGTAAGCAATTGTTAAGGCGACTCCAAGCCGAAGACGGCAAAGAATGGTTGCATCAGTCTGTGGGAGGCGTAGTGGGAGGTGACGCTGAAGGTGTGGGTCCAGGGCATGAATACGAGAGCTCGTGAACTCTTGCCCAGTCCCTTTGGACATCGTAGTCTCCCGGGGAAGTTTGCGAAGTGTCCTAGTGGCGTCCGTCCTGGATATTGGAATAGATATGGTCTTTTTTGGTGTGCCAAGCGGGCGGCAGCATCCGCACTTTCATTTCCACCAATGCCTTAGTGACTTGGAAACCACTGGAAGGCAATGTCGTGACCCGCCTGAGCAGCATGGTCATACAGTAGCCTTAGCAGCTGTTGATGGGGTCCATGGCACCGGGCCGACGGGAGCGATTGGAGGGCAGGCTTGAAGTCACATAAGATCGCTTATCTTCGGCCTGAGGCTTGCTCAAGGGTGTAAAGGGCGAAACGTATGGCGGTAAGTTCGGTAGCTGTGGAAGTAGTGGGTTGGGCTATCTTCAATTCCGTGGTCATGGACAATCGGGTTATAACCACGGTACCGGCAGGACCAGAGGTTGTTACCGAGCCATCGGTGTAAATATGGGTGTGGTCGCTGTATCGCTCGTGTAGATAGATGGGAGTTAACTGTTGTATTGCTAGCGTCGGAAAATCTCGCTTCTTCGTTAACTCGGGAATAGTAAGGTATGCTCGTGGCTGCAGCGTACACCAAATTGGGAGCAGCGGCATCGTTGAGGGCGTATAATTGAATGGCAGGCTAATAATGCGGGCAGCTACAACTTTTGCGGACGATGCATGGGGGCGTTTTAATGGCATATTTGCAAGGTGGTGATTAGGAAGCCTGGTTAAGTGTTTCAAATGCACCCTCAGGGTATCAATTGTCAGGTAGGTGGACAAAGGGTGGTCACGGGTCACAGCATTGGTTGCAGCTTTTGACGTGCAACGTGGTAGGCCAAGGAAAATTCGGAGGGCCTGCGCTTGTATTCCTTGCAGTTCCTCAATATTTGAGTGGCATGAACCTGAAAGTATACGCAAGCTGTACCGTAGGGAGCCCAAGAATTGTGCATTATATAGCTGTAGCATTGATTTCATGGGCGTTCCCTACGTCTTGCCGTCAATGAACTGAAGGATATTGGTAACTGCAGGCAGCTGCTTCTTCATACAACGTACGTGGGTCTCCAAGAAAGGTCTCTATCGACAGTCATGCCAAGAAACTTGTGACAGTTCACATGAGAGAGCTTTTGGCCAAATATTGACAAAGGATATGTGTACATGGGCTTCCATGAGAACGCAAGCACTGCGCATTTGCTGGTAGACACTTCTAACCCCTTTCTATGCCGATAGGAAACGGTCAAGTTTGCGGCCATTTGCAGGCGCGCGCACACGAGCCGTCGTGTCACTCCGCCTGCCCATATGCAAATTGTTGGAACTTTGTTGTTAGAGGAAAAACAAGTGACATTGAATGGTGGTGCTGGGCCTGCATTGCATGCTTGGGGTATGGACCCGGCTCGTGCACTTCGTCTTCGTCCTCTTCATGTTTGGTCAGAGAGGCGGACTGTGGGTGGTTTGCCAGACGCTCAATAAAGCCGTCTGTTGTCCTTGAAGGGCGCCGTTTTCTTGTCTTAAATGTGATCAGCCGACATCGACAGATGAACTGTTCCTTGAAGCAAAGTTGCCAGGCCGATGTGTGTTAGGTTAAACAACTTGGGTCTCAAGACGCCTCCTTTGGGGACACCCTGGTGGGTATAGTGTACTGACGTAGGGTTATCTTGAGTCATTACAAAAAACCACCTCCCCAAAAGGTAACTCCGCACCGACTGGTAGACATGGCCGCCAA
The DNA here is from genome assembly GCA_013339765.2 of Haemaphysalis longicornis. Classification (NCBI taxonomy): domain Eukaryota; kingdom Metazoa; phylum Arthropoda; class Arachnida; order Ixodida; family Ixodidae; genus Haemaphysalis; species Haemaphysalis longicornis. The sequence goes on along the minus strand of CM023448.1, from coordinate 39,717,417 downwards.
TCCCAAATGCCTGTAGTGCCTTAAGAATGGCATGGTGCTCCACATTGTCTAATGCTCCTCTAACGTCCAGAAACATCGCCGCGCATATGCGCTTGGCGCGTCTCTGCTGCTGCGCAAAGTTACCAGGTCGATGACGCAATCGATTGACGGACGGCCACGGCGGAAACCAGCAATAAATATAGGGTAGACGTTGTAGCGCTAGACGAACCACTCCAGGCGTACCAGCATAACTGGTTTCACCAGCTTTTCAACGCAGCTGGCAAGTGCTTTGGGTTGGTATGCCGCAGGGTCCAGCAAAAATTTCTCCGGTTTCAGTAGAGGAACAAGGCGGCTAGGCCTCCATTTTTTAGGCACTATGCAGTTGCGCCACATTTTATTGAAATATTTCAAGAGGGCCTGCCAGGCGTCATTTCTTAGGTGACGGAGAGCGGTGCAGATGATTCCATGGGGCCCATGTGATGACAACCGCTTGTACACGGGCAATGCCGCCTCCAGTTCTTCCATCGAAAACGTGATGTCCATCCGAGGATCCCGCGATGCAGGAATTTCAGTGGCAAGTGATGAGCCCGAAGAACCTTTTCCACTGGCAATCCAAACACAGACGTTCTCTGCTACTTCGAGCTCTCCGACCTTCTGATTAAGAGCCAAAGCTTTGAATGATGAGCGCTGTTATTCGGGCGTCATTACTGTCGCACAGTCCTCCATATTCCAGAAAAGTGCTTTCGAGGGTCGAGTGATTCACAAAAGACTTCCAACGTTGCGTTTGCACTTTTATAATGCGGCGTTGCATCTCCTTTTGTGACTTTCTGGCATCTCCTAAGTCTTGAAGAGACTTCGTACGTCTGTACCTTCGTTCGGCGTGCCGACGGATAGCCCTGAGGCGTTCCAGCTCAATGTCGAACTCGGTGATGTTCGTGGACAAGCGTACGAAACGTTTGCAAGCAACCAGCGTGCGTGCAATAGCCGACTCCACATCTCCAGGCTCATTCCATCAACACAAATCTTACATTCGGGATTTAAATTGTGACCAATCGGTCACCCGAATGACGTTAGCGTCGATGCGACTTCGTAGTCTAATAATCTTTAGGTAGGTAAGAATGTGGTATCTTCCATAAGTTTCCACGTCTACAAACTATTGTGTATGTCCGGACAGGCATCGTGAAACAAACGTTAGGTCAAAGCCACTGCCATAGTTTGCGCCCCTTACGAAAGTCGGACTTCCATCGTTCAGTAAGCATGAGCCGCGGTCTGATGCAAAGGACACCAGGTCCCGGCCTTTGCTGTTAGTGCTTGAGCTTCCCACAGGAAGTAGTCTGCATCAAAATCACCCGTAGTAACCCACGGACCAGCCGCTTGCACTTAAGATGTCCTGCAGCCTCTTGCGAATAAAGCGACATGCCGGGTGTATACACGCGCCCACAAGTGTGAATGTGAGGTCACCTTTCCTGACGGTCAGGCAGACGTACTCATTACCCCTGTAAGCTATCACGGGGTGGTGTACATCGGTGAGCTCACGTCAGTTGAAAACGACGACTTTGCTTGGCTCCCAGTGTGTAGTTGGTTGAAAAAGGTCTTAGTCAGATACTCTAATAGGTTTACGCAGATTCGGCTCACAAATGGGAAGGATGGACACTGACCTAATGAACACTAATTGGCGAAGATCAGCGATGCGTGACAGCAGGCCTTTGGCGTTCCACAGAAAAATTGAAGCGTTTTTGACATCCGCATTCAACGAAGAGAGCACGTTGGCCATTGCACTTGCTCACTCCAGGGTTGCGAGCACTGGCTCCAGGGCCTCCAGTACTTGTAGTGCGCTCAAACAGATGGAGTGATGTTAGTGAGTAACGAGCGAATGGCATTCATGAGGGACCTCAAGACCGCTGCTACTTGCAGATCTGGGCCTGTAGCCAGGGCGGGAGAGCGCATGTGTTTCTTCAGCACTGAGCGTTGGGGCTCAGGTGGTGGTACAGTCGGTGGGAGTGGGAGCCATGAGTCAGCCGACTGGGGCTGTTGTGCCTGGGTGCGACGGCTGCTGGGCGGATTCTCATGGGCGAGGGCTGGCGGAGGCGCGGTGGCGGCGGCTGACGCTGGAATAGCGGAGGTGGTAGTAATTGCACTGGTGGAGGATCCGCTTACATAGAAGCATTGGTTGTAGAGAGACCAGCCTTCGGTCACGATTTCCGGCGTCGAGACCGGTGACGGTGCCGCTGTCGTACCGTTGCAGCAGCTTCCTTGTGCGTCGAGTGGTCCCTCACCATCTGCTTCAAAACGACGACCTCCCTCTTCATACGTGGACACTACTTCGATGAGGCATCGTGAGGGTCCTCACAGTTGGCGCACTTGAGGGTACCTTAACTGAACTCACTAGTCTTGTGTGGCCCAGCACATTTGGAGCATACAGTAGCACTCCCGCTGACAGCAGCTTCGTGGCCAATCTTTAAGCAGTTGTGGCCGTGAAGGGGCTTTGGCACAAAGGTCGGACAGGCTAGCGAAATGACCCACCTTAACAAGGGCGGGAAGGCTGTCGCCCTTTCAAATTTTCTTCACGCATCTGGACGTGGAAATGCGGCTCACTTGTCGGATGACAATACCTTCATCCGAAGCTTTGACTAGTATAAGCAAGTCCTTCTCAGGGACGGATACAACAACGTTATAAATGACGCCTCCCGTCAGGTCTCCATACGTTGTGTCATGGGCTCGCACTTTTATGTTCTGTAATGACGTGATCGTCTTCAAAACCTCCAGTATACTTCGATGCTCAACGTCGATAGCCAAGATGTTTTTTCGGGAATTCATCCTTAGGTCCTTGACTTATTCATGCACAGGGGCCTCGCGGAACGCGGAGACCTCTTGCATGTTGAGCATTCCCAAGTTATCTGTCGGCTTCCGGCACGAACAGTATCGTAAGTACGAGACGTCTAGGCATGGGCCTCACCGTCAAGGTGCTCGATTGCGAGGATGCCGTGAGGAGCTACTTTCCCCCTTTTACCAAGTAGAGTTGGAACCAATCGTCAGAACCACCGTCACTACGCTCTGAGTAGAGCTCGGTGTCCTCGGTGTCCGTGTCGGCTGGGAGGCTGGCGTGCTTCCTCGAGCCCCCACCCGCCGGTGGATCGACGTCGCACGGTTCCTCTGGGGGATCCCCAAACATCTCCCCTTAGAGAAAAACAGTGTTCCAGATGTTGCAACCAAGAAAGACCGCAAAACGTAACAGACGAAAGAAGCAGCGTCCTACAGAAGAGGCACTTCGTCGTCGTTTCCTATAAACGGGAGGGGACTGGAGGTGGTCAATATTGCATTGTATAAGTGTATTCTGGGCGCCTTGGAGTTTTTGTTTTTCACGGGCATGAAACCGTTGGGGGTGGAGTTTAAAATATTGGATAGATATTTGGAAGAAATTGAAAGTACACATACAAAACCGCGTACAGCAAAAAGGAAGAAAATTTTTAAAAATTACCACGCAATCCGACAAAATTGGCAAACAAAGGATGCTACCCGCTGGTTTTGTCCGCGCCTTGGAGGTTGTGTCAGCGGAGATGAAACGCGGGGGAAAGCTATAAAGCTTTGCTGCAAGACTCGCGTCTTTAGAGCCCGAGGCATTTCGACACAAAACGTGGAACAACGTGTGTACCGGTGTATTAGTAGCGGGACAATGGCAACGACAACCGACGATGACGACAGCACACCCCCATAGCACCAGGCCCGAAGGCGCCTCGCCCCTAAGAGCAAACAGCTGGAATTGATATGTTGCTAAGGAATAAAGGAAAACACATGAACTGGAGTATTATTGAGATCTCATGGCTGCTCGCCTTTATTCAACCCACTCCAATGTTAGGAACAGGGGGATAAAGAGGATGTGACAGAGAAAAATAAAGGTTACAAACATGAAGAAAAAGTAGATATGAGTAGATCCATTCAGGTCGATTCCGTTGCACCCAACAAATGTCGACCACTGCTGGCTGGCAGTATCTAGGGTACTGGACAAGGGCTTGCTCAACCGGAACAGTGAAACATATGCACCAGCTTTCTGTGACGAGGAGTGGAGTCGTCGTTGGTTCCAATATCTTCTAAGCTCCCTGAGGTGGCGTGTCGCCGACAGGCGGGTACTAGGGAGCGAGAGCTGCCCCCGACGGCCCAGACCGTTAGAGCGAAAGACATGTGAAATGAAGTTCCAGAGCGACGGCCCGCGTAGACAACGCGACGCAAAGAAGAGCTCCCTTCGAAGCGGAGGAGCGCGAGAAAACAGGTCCGCTCAGCTCCGAAGAGACGCCCAAACTCGCATGAAGCATGGGCAAAATGTGCCACCGAGCGTATAAACTACGCGCTACATACAGTATGCGCTACACTTATACGCAGCGAACAATAAAACACTGTATTGAACGCGTTATTATGGAATAAAACGTGGCTACCTACCCTTCGAAAAATTTAACACAACATTTCCACAAGCGAAAAGGGTCTCTGAGCATTTGCGCTTTCAGTGCAACGAAGGCTGCCATAATGAATTTTGCATGCGGAAAAGTGAATACCCAATTGTGACCGGGCAGCTGGACGCGTGGCGCCGCCACTTGGCGCTCCGATCATCAGTTGAATGAGGCGGTGCATTTGAGTGCGTGGCGTCCTATTGCTTTTTCGTGTTTGCTTCTGCGCCTTGGATGGTTTGGTTGTGTTGTGAGTTGTTATCTAAGGTGAAATGAAGTGTAGACCAATATGCTGGCTTCTTGGAGGCTATTCGGCTACGTAAATTTGATAGAACCTGTTTAAGCTGGTTTTGGCTATAATTGCATGGGCGCTTTTTGCCGCGATCTACGCTTGGCTGCGCCTGTTCTGAGTGCAAATAAAACTATTATAATTGGTATTCATTTCTTCCTAAACGCACTAACCGCTACGAAAGCCCACTGATGGTTGTATGTTTAGGTATGGTTTAAAATGCGATCAGTGCTTTTCGCAACGCTCTGCGCCTGGCTCCGCGCGATCGAAGTAGGAATGAAAGTAGGAATGTTAGTATTAGGTTCTACCACTTTGTTGTATGTTAACTGGTTTCAGTTGCTACAGTTTGCACGCCAGCTTTAACGCTGGGGACCCTCGATACGTGTGCTTCAGAAATAAAAGCACTTACGTGTGAGTTCAGTTCCCGTGGGGCCCTGTAAACGTTGTGGCAGTTTACACTTCATTTCTATAACCGGGAACTTTGGGCCTTCGGTTTTGGTGAATGACATCAAGGCCGTAGCCAGAGGGGGATTAGGTGGTTCAAACCCCTTCCGCATTTTTTCTAGGCAGCTTGCACGCGAGACTGCTCCTTTCGGCAAAGCTCAGCCCTTCCCATAACTCAAACGTCTCCGAAAAAATTCCGGCTACGGCCCTGAGTGGCAGCATAGGAGCTGATAGTCGAATCGGAAATTCCACGTTTGTGGCTGTCATTTTATCAAGTGCCACAGAGTTTCGACCACACAACAGCCCAATTAAGCTCTAAACCATCCCCCCTTCTCTCTCCTATTTTACCACCTGCTGAAATAAAATCTGGCACCAGTTTTTAAGAAATGTGGCAGTGTTAACATCAGCCTGTGGCTTTTAATGCTGAAATATGCTTTCCCTAGAACCTAAACATTGTGTAACGCCTCGTGAAGAAACCAAAAACGCGCGACTAGTTGCCTCAAATAGCGGTGCATCAGCACGAGTCCGCAAGCACAGATGCATCTCCGACACACAGGAAGCAGCTACAGATTCGAAAAAGGCCATGGAAGGGCAAAATTAAACAGCCAATTATTCCAGCCCTCCGTTTAACTATTGCGATGATTGAACAAGAAGCTTTATTTGTCCCGAAGAGTATGGGGAACGTTGAAAGTAAGACACGGTGATGAGTAGACAAAACTACGGGCTGGTCAATTTAAAAGTTCAATTCGTCAATGTTTAAATCCAGAAAGCAACCAAAAAAACCCTCAAGAGAAAGCTTTGCGATAAACCATCATCGTCGTTAGACGGAGGAGAGCATGGTCTTTGAAGCGTAGGTGGCAGCTTGTGTTAAAGCGTGATTGCATCATTCTGTTGTTTAACTGAGAGCACGTTTCTGGTACCCTCCTGTCTCTCCTTTACGCTCGCAAAAAATGCCTTTTGAAAAGCCGCCCGCATCTTCCCACGGGGGGAACTCGAGTAAATGCGTCGCATCTACTCGAGTCAAGCAAAGCGTCACGTCAAGCGAAAGCCAAGCATGGACGCCCTTGATTGAATTCCGAACGCGCGCTCCGCCGCTTATTTCCGTTGAGGGGACTGCGTAAGCCGGTCCCAGTCGACGACGTTGGCGTACTTGTAAAGCGGCGTGGACTCTAGGTGTTTGAGCCAAGCGCGGATGTTGCTTCGCCGGAGAACGGCACACCGGTTATATGCGCCGCGCTAGAAGGAGAGGAAACCGCGGAAGAGAGAGTACAGCAAATGCGCCGGCCCCAGCGCGTCTGCCGCGGCTATGACGCAACACAATCCAACACAATCCCCTTTAATCCAATCCAATCAAATCAAATCTAAGCCAAGCCAATCCAATCTAATCCAATCCAATGCCCCTCGCGAGAGTGTGTTCGAATCCAATCCAATGCCCCTCGCGAGAGAGTTCGCTATCGCCTCGACTCGACGCGCATGCGCAGTGAGCGTGCGGACTACGGACGCCAACGCGGGTGACATCGTGAGTTACTGAAATGCTCTGCATTTAAAACTATTAACCAACCATCCAGCAACACCTTGAAGTCTTGTCTTTTTCATGACTCGCTGTACCATTCTACCATCATGCGGTATTCTTTGTGCAACCGATTCCCGCGGGATGAAATAAACATATTTCTGGAAAATTAAACACATCTCTACTGTAAATATTGAAGTTACTCAGCGTCATTTATCGGGAGTTTTGTTTTGGGGTAATCCTTGAGGGAACCCCCAAACTTTGTCTTTCGCTCGTGCAAGACGTATTTGCATGATGAACTGGTAAAAGGTGGTGCCGCAGCATTCTTAGAAAAGCTGCTCACCGTCTTTGCACGAGCATTTAGCTGTAGTTTATTCCTCGTAGCACCAAACTGAACGCAGGCATATAATTTTGCCTAAAGCAACGGGCTTATTTCACCTTCTCTTCAAGATTGACGCATTGAGCTTCGTGTGCTATCCGTATTTACCAAGTCCTAAAAAATCTGAAAAAAATGTCCTCGTGGATATCTCGTCTTTGCAAGGCTTACCACAGCAGAACGACAAAACGCCATGCACAACTACGCTGCGCTGACCCCCACCGGCATTTCATTGACGAGCAATTCACCACGAGCGGCGCGTATGCTGAAGCGACGGTAGTGCCATACAACGGCCGCCCGGTCCCTATACTGCCGCCAACCTCAATACGCCAATTGAACGCAGGCAATGTTGTGAGGGGGCCATCATGGCTGCGATCAGGTTCAGCACGATTTAATACAAGGGCAGGCCGGCCAGCTTTTCCTCTTAAGTCAGTATATCCTCCCAAGGCTGCAATGAACGCTGCCGTTGTTAGAATACGCTGCATGCCGTGAGAGCAGTGAGTAATTAAACATTGGTTGACAAGTATGGAGCGACAACGCTGCACACAAGTGTTATCGTGTTACTATTCCACAGATGTTCCACCCGTCCTGCCGGGAAATGGGCGGCTAATTTGAAATTTGTGAGAATCGGAGTAGCATGTCAGCACACAAGTATTCCTGCCTACAATATATTTTATAGCACGCTGTGCTTTCTATAAGAAAAGCGTAAAATATAAGTTTCGAAAGAAAACACCTGCGATCATTTATTAAATTACATTATTAATTATACAGTTCGTGCTTCTGTGATTACACACCTTGTTAACTTTCCTTCCCAAAAGACCGCAGCATTTTTCTGTCACTACAGAAAAATTTCAGCTTGTTTTCTCTTGGAAGAAACCAGAGATACTCTATACGTGTCGCCAGGCACCCATGTTTACGTGCATAGTGCAGACCCATCGCGCCGCTTCGTTGCTCGGCGTTTATATTCTACGGTACCTGCCGTGTCCGGTATGTTAGCCGGTACGACATCAGTGCAAGGAACGTGATTCGAGCCGTTCCGCTCAGTTTAATATAATGCACCTCGCATAACGCAGCGCTGCTGCTTCTTTATTTACGGCGTAATTAAAGAAATGTAATTCACTTTATATCTAGCACTGATCCAAAAACGTGTACGCTCAACGAGTGAACGCTATAGATCTAGAAGCTGAAGCAGACAACAATATTTTTCTTTTCACCAAATTCATTTATTTGGAGTGAAATGAAAGAAACACCAAGTTAGCTGGCTAAGAATACATAGGTCTCTTCGATTGCACAGACAATGTACAAATAACTACTTAAAACACTATCTATCATCATCCCCAGCCTATCTACGCCCACTGCAGGGCACAGGCCTCTCCCAATATTCTCCACTTACCCCGGTCCTGTGCCAACTGTGACCAATTTGTCCCTGTAAACGTCTTGATCGCATCCGCCCAAATAACTTATTGCCGCCCCCTGCTACGCTTGCCTTCGCTGGGGATCCACACTGTTACCCTTAATGACCAACGGTTGTCTTGTCTGCGCATTACATGCCTGCCCACGTCCACTTAGTATTTTCTACTAGTATGTCCTTAACACGCGTTAGTTCCCTGACCCACTCCGCTCTCTTCTTGTTCGTTAATGTTACACCAATCATTTTCTGCTCCATTGCCCTCTCAGGCGTTCTCACTTTCAGTTGAACACTCTTAGTGAGCCTCCAAGTGTCTGCCCCGTAATAGAGTACTGGTAAGATGCAGCTGTTATACCCTTTCTTCTGCAAGACAATGGTAGGATGCCATTCATTATCCGAGAATTTCTGCAGCATGCACTCCACCCCATTCTGATTCTTCTAATTATCCCTGGCTCATGGTTGGGATATGCGGTTACAACTTGGCCTAAGTATATATATACTTTTACCACGTGCAGTACCTCGCCCGCTGTCCCAAACTGTTGTTCTGTCCCGAGGTTATTGATAATAACTTTATTTTTCTGCATTTTAATTTTCAGGCTCAAGGTTCTACTCCGTTCGTCTAGTGCGGAAAGCATGCTTTGCAATTCGTCCCCCGAGTTACTTAGCAAGGAAACGGCATCAGCAAATCTAAAGTTACCCAGGTATTCTCGATTAACCCTTACTCCCACCTGTTCCCAATCCACCGTTCTGAATACGTTTTGTAAACATGCTTTGAATAACATTGGAAAGATGTCTCCTTGTCTAACGCCCTTCTTTATAGGTATTTTACTGCTCTCCTTAAGGAGGATGATGGTAGCTGTTGACCCATTGTACATATTAATGCTCATCTACTCCCTGGTTCCGCAGTGCCTGAATAACTGCTAGGATTTCAACCGAGTCGAATGCTTTCTCATAATTTATGAAGGCTGTATATAGGGGTTTAGAATACTCAGCGCACTTGCCTATCACATGATGGATCGTGTTAATATGGTGTATTGTTGACTAACCTTTACGGAACCCTGCTTGTTCTTTAGGTGACTGAAATCTAAGGTTGCAGAAATTCTGTTAGCGATTACCTTAATAGGTAACTTGTAGACGACTGACAGTAAGCTGACGGGCCGGTATTTTTCAGGTCCGTCATATTACCTTTCTTATGGATTAGGATGATGTTCGCGTTCTTCCAAAATTCTGGTACGCCTGCGGTAATTAGGCATTGCGTATTCAGATTTGCCAGTTTTTCAAGTACAATATCTCCTCGATTCTTCAAGAAGTATGCTGTTATCTGATCCTCACCAGGTGCTTTGCGGCTTTTATTTCTTTCAAAGCCTTCCTTACTTCTTCGGTAGTTACTGGTGGGATGTCTATTTCCTCTTAACTACTTTCTCCTTCGGCAATATCCTGGATGTCGTGGCTACTATACAGATCCCTATAAAACTCCTTGGCCACTGTGAATATGTTATCCCTATTGGTGATAATATTGCCGTGCTTGTCCTTATGTGCACACACTGATTTTTCCCCACGCCAAGACGCCTCTTTACTGCTTTGAGGATACCTGCGTTCTTTACAGCTTATTCCATCCTCTCCATATTATACTTCCGTATGCAGCAGTCTCACACTTATTGATAAACTTGGAAAGCTCTATTAGTTCTATTCTGTCAGCTGGTGTGGAAATGGTCATGGTTGGCCGTTTTCGAATTAGATGTTTCGTATCCTGGGAGGTTTACCAATATCCTGTCTAGCCATCGTGTCCCCGACTTTTACTGCACACTCCGTGATAATGCGTGTAAGGTTGTCGCTTGCTTCCTGTGTCGTAAGCCCGGCTTTGTCGGTAAGATCTGAGTATCGGTTATGCAGTGCGATCCAGAATTCTTCTATTTACGCCTTACTTTTAGCTCATTTATGGGCCTCTTTCGTACCAGCTTGTTATGGTCTCTCCTCCAATCTAGATTATTTCGAGATCTTACCACACGATGGTCACTACAATTTACCCTTCCGAGCACTTCCCCATCCTTCGCAATGCCGGGGTTAGTGCATATTACAAAGTGTGTTTCATTTTGATGGTCCCCATTCGGGCTCTCTACGTCCACTCCCGGGTCTCCCGTTTGCGTAGGGTATTCCGTTCTGCAAACTCAACTAGTAGGTACCCACTGCTATTTCTACACTCCAGACCATAGTTCAGAACTGCCTTGTGTACAGCCTGACGCTTGCCTACTTTAGAATTTAAATCTCCCATAACTACGGTATACTGTGTTTTTACTTTAGCCATTGCCGATTCCACATCTTCATAGAAACGTTACAGTACCTTGTCGTCATGGCTGGATGCGGGGGCATAGCCCTGTACCCCCTTGAGCTTCTACCTCTTATTGAGCCTAATTACAAGACCTGCTGCCCTTTCGTTAAGGCTATAGTATTCTTCTATGTTGCCAGCTATGCTTTTATTTACTAGAAATCCTACGCCCAGTTCTCTTATGTCCTCTACACAACGGTAACATAGAACGTGTCCTTTTTTCAGCACGGCAAAGGTTTCACCTTTTTTGCTAACCTCACTAAGCCCTATTACATCCCATTTGAGGCCCTTTTTTCCTCAAACAACACCTCTAGAATCGCTTCACTAGATAAGGTTCTCGTGTTAAATGTTACAAGGTTGAGATTCCAATGGCGGCCGGTCCAGGTCCAGGTATTCTTAGCACCCCCTGCTGCGTCACAGGTCAGACCACCGCCGTGATCAATTGCTTCGCAGGCACTGGAAACTGAGGGCCGTGGGTAAATTGGCGTAGTAGTAATATGAAACTTAAATGAGCCTTATAAAGTAGGAGTGGTTCCCTAGTCCGGGAATCCAAGTGACGACAGGGCGACCGACGCCCTAGATGCCAGTAGTTGCTGGACGTCCAGGTGGTCGCTGGTGATCAGGTTTTCCCACTGCTCATGGAGGGGGAGGGGGGAAGGAAAGGGTGGGAGGTCAGGGTTATGCCTACACTAAAACAAAATGTGGGCGAGTGTGCCAGGCTTACAGTAAAAAGTGCATTGGGCGGGAAATTGAGTAGGAAACATGTGGTGTAAGCGAATTGGATGCGACGAAGAGTGATTTCTTCTTATTTGGACAGCTTGGAGTGAGGTTGAGGAAATTGTTGCCTGTCGAGTCGATAGTACTGTCCTGTGTGATGTCCTGAAAAGAAACCAGTGGTGTGGACTCCGCTTGTTCTTTTGGGGCCTTGTAGGAGAGTGCGCAGGCATGATGATGGGCAAAATTATTGCCTGTCATTGTACAGTGGGCGGGTGTCCAGACGAGGGCGACGTTTCTTTGTGGCTGATGTTTCGAGAGGAGGCGGATAGTTGGTGGGGCCACCCTGCCCACCAAGAAGCTTCGACAGGAAGCTTGGGAGTCGGTTAAGATGACCACGCTCTTGGTGTGAACAAGTGCGAGTGCGATGGCCAGTTCCTCAGCAATATGCGTGGATGTCGTGGTAACTGAAGCACAGGTTATAAGGGCCGATTTGGTGGGGACAGTTGCAACGTTTTGCTGCCCGCCTGGATACGAGCTAGCGCCTGTAAACGCGACGTCCAGACAGTTCCCATAGATGTTCTCGTGGGCTTGACTCAGTGCTTGTCTTCTGCCCGGGTGGAGATCAGGGTGCATCTTCTTCGGTAATGGAGGAACCCGTACAGCAGATCTCCAGGCCTCGGAGAGGACAAGAAGAGTAGGAGGAGATGCTGGGTGCGCGAGTCGTAGGCGTTTGAGTAGCCAAAGGCCCGGAGGTGTTTGAGTGACCTGGACACGTTGGCTGGCAAGGTGGCCATCATTTAATTCTGAAACCGTATTATGAAGACCCGGTTGTAGAAGCCGCTGATTAGAGGTGTTCATAGGCAGGCCCAATGCCTGTTTGAATGCCGTGCTTATGAACTTGTCAAGGGCATCAAAGTCTCCTTTCGTGAGGCAGAGGTATGGAGCAACGTAGATATCCCAAGAGATCAGAAGTGCTCGAACCAGTCTAATCATATCTTGTTCTTTTAGGCCCCGATGGCGGTTAGATATGCGTCGGAGCATGTGCAGAACTTGCGTAAATGTCTTCGATAATTTGAGAAAGGTCAGATCGTTCCGTGTATTTGCCTGTATGGTGAGACCGAGAATTTTGATTGAAGAGCTGGGTTTGATGTCCTGGCCGTCCAAATGTAAGGAGATGGGCTAAATAGTTCAAGCAGGTGGGTGCTTGCGCACAATTATTAATTCAGACTTATGAGGTGTGCATTGAAGACCCACTGACAATGCGGAGGACTGCGCAATGTCCGTGGCTTCTTGGAGAGCATCTTGTATGTTTCCTATAGAGTCTGTATCTGTCCATATGGTGATATCATCTGCATATAGAGCATGATGTATCTTGGGAATGGCATGTAGTTGTTTGGGCTAGTCGATTAAGGCCAGATTGAACAGAAGTGGGGACAATACAGAACCTAGCGGCATCACTCGATCACCATGCAATATAGGATCCGACGTGAGGTCACCAACTTTCAGGATAGCCTGGCGTTGGGTTAAAAAATTTGTATTGTAGGAGTAGACGCGATTGCCACATCCAGTCTGATTGAGCAGGGAGAGAATAGCTGAATGTAAAACGTTATCGAAGGCGCCTTTAAGATCAAGTGCTAGGATGGCCCTCGGAGAATAACGGGTAGCAGGTGCCAAGACTTCTTCCTTCAAAATTAGGAGGATGTCGTGGGTACTCAGGTGTTTGCGGAACCCATACATGGAATTGGGGAATAGGCCTCTGTCCTCCAAAAATGGTTCAAGACGCCTCAGTATAAGCCGTTCTACCAGCTTACCCACACAGGATGTGAGGAATATCGGGCGCAAGTTGTCCAGATGAGGTGACTTGTTGGGTTTAGGTATGATGCGTATCTCCGCGGTTTTCCATTGGGGAGGTAGGCGACCAGATGACAGTGGGTGTTAATGTGGTGAAGTAGATGATCAAAGGAGTTGCCGTCCAGGTGTGCCAGAAGCCTATAAGTTACTTGGTCTGGTCCGGGAGCGCTATTCTTCTTGCATTCTGAGAGAGCTGATTCCAATTCGTAAACTTGAAAGTCCCTGTCAAGTAGGTCATTCGGCAATCCTGTGTATGGGGTTGGGGAAAATTTCTTGCTGGTGTTGAGGTATCGATCTGTTAAGGCTTGTAGAAGGGCTTTTGGGGAGCCTTGAAAAGAATGTATGGTCCGAATCATGCTTCGTTGGGATTCACTCTTGCTAGTTAGGGGGTCGATCAGATGTCTAAGTAAGCGCCAAGTATTACGTGTGGTCAGGGTCCTTGAAGACTATCGCATAGTTGAAGCCTATTTTCTTTCGATAGTGGTTTGGCATATTCAGTGGCGGTTTGATTTAGTGCGGCAATTTTATGGTGAAGTCGGCGATTGTGGTGTTGGCGTTTCCATTGCTTAGTGAGGCTTCTTCGGGCTTCCCAAATGTGAAGGAGGTTGGGGTCGACGTTGGGTGTTTGATAGGACGTGGCGATGCTTTTGGTGTGCGTCCGTACTGTTTGGACGAGGTCGTCAATCCAAGCGCTAAAAGGTTGAGTGGTGTCAATTGAGCGGGAGGATGTAGCCTTTCGGAAGGAGTCCCAATTAGTAACACGGGCCACACCTGTTTTGGCGTTTTAATGCCTATTCCGGATGGTGAGTTGAACAATGTCGTGATCAGAGCGCAAATTTTTATGAGTTGCAGTCCAGATGACATCGAGATTCCCGGCTAAAAAAGATAAGTCGGGAGTTGTGTCGCTGGCAGTACTTGTGCCCGTACGGGTGGGTGAATCCGGGGGATTGAGCAAGATAAGCTGAAAATCATCTGCGGTCTGTGCCAGCAGGGCGCCTCTTTTTGTTTTGTACGTGTAACCACACTGCGGGTGGGCGGCGTTGAAGTGAGCCGCTATGATCAATGGTCTGCCATTCACAATGAGATTTGTATCTCTTATAGTGGTGGCGATATCAACTGTCTTTTGAGAAGGGCGACAATATACACTTAGGATGAAAACGCTAGACTTAGTTTTAGTCGAAGGGGAGAGGAGATCGATGAGTACTTGATTGCATCCCCGTTGTGGGGTGACGTGATGAATCGCTGAGATGGTTTTATGCACTAAAGGAAGCGTAGGGAACGTGTCAATGGAACCATAAGGGACGTTGCCAGGCAGTTTGACAGATGAATTAGCCTCCTGCAAGGCGACAACCGCCGGTTTTCGGTCAACAGTGCTAATGAACTGATTTAAGGCAGCTGCTTTTTGTTTAAGACCGCGGCAGTTCCATTGAAGGATGGTCGTAATATTAGACTGGGTCCCGGCCATCTGGAAGAGATGCGGTGACGCAGTTGTCGGGAGTGCGTGAGTATGGGACGCTTCGGCTATGGGCTCTGATGGGCCCTGTAGAAGACCTCTCTTGACGCGTGGTTCCCAGTTCATAATGGCGATCGGTTGAATTACCGGTGGTGGTAATTTCCTGTCGGAGGGAAATGTGATCGGAACATAGGGACCGGAATTCTTGCTGTAGCAACTGATTTTCTTGGCGTATGTTTTGGAGTTCTTGGGTAATGGAAGTCAACCGACTAGCTAATTCAGAAAATATGTCTTGGATCTGAGGAGAGAGAGGCGAGTGTGTTTTCGTCAGAGGAGGAGAGGAAGGTGCCTCTGTTGTGGCCGGATTCGGTTTCTTGCATTTTTCATTGGGTGTTGCCTGTGTTTGCTCAAGGAAATCTAAGCGAGCCTTGAGTGAAGCTATTAGTGTGTTTTGTTGCTCAAGTAGTTGAGACAGATATTTGCAAACTGCACAATAGGAAGGGTTTTAGGGTAAGGTTAGGGATGTCGGAGGGGTAGTTTGGGAACGAGCTGTGGGAGAGACCCGTTGGGCCCAGCTTACTTGTTTGGGCTCGTTCTGGTCTTGTGGCCGGCTAGCCGACTTGCTTCGAGAGTGGTGGCGATTATGTTCGGCTGCGTTGATTCGCGAGCTTGATATGGATTGTCGCCTCCTCTGGCTGCTACCGTCCATGGTGAGGTCCCTGGAGCTGCTTCTCGCACCCCTGCTTGGCGTTGCCGACCGGTCCCTCTGCCCACGGCTTGGGGTCTGGTCTCGAGTCGACTCCGTCCGGCGCTGTTGCTGCCGCTGCCTCTGACTATTGACGTACGGCGTCAGGTATCGTTCTGGGCAACCTTTGGCACCCGTGACGATTCTCCCCCGCACAGCGTGCACTGGGCCACGCAGGAGTGGTCTGGGGCCGGGTCTCTTAAGCCGCACACGTGGCAAGCTCGTGTTCCTGGCTGTGGGCAGGCAGTGCTACGGTGACCCACTTCGTAGCATATCCCACAGACGGCCCCGGTCTTCTTGTGCAGGGTGCACCGATAATCCAACCATACAGCCAGATGCAGTGCGGCACTTTGGGCCACGAGAACGTTAAAAGAACGGTGGTCGAGTCGTTTCCTATTCGTCTCGCTGTGTAGATTTCGAAGCCGTCCTGAAGTATATTCTCCTTGATCTCTTGGATAGTCAGTCGCTTTGGCACGCCTTGAATCACTCCCTTCACAGCATCGTCGGGGGCTGGCCCGTACAATTCCACAAGTTGTTCTGTTCCTTCGATCATGATCTTGGTCACTCGGAAGAACTTCTCCGCCACTTCTTCGGCCGGAGTGCTGACGGTTGCCCTGTTTTGGTTCTGGTCGACCCGCAGTTTGAAGTTCGCTCTCCGCCACGTTGTGTTGGTGGCCTGTAGCAGAGCCAGCGACAATTCAGGCGGTGCGAGCTTGCCCACGTTGAGTCCGTTTCGCGGCCAGAGAAGTAATTTGTAATCGTTCAGGGGAAGAGGCACTGGTCTGGGTGCTCACTTTTTCCTTGGGGGTCTTGGTTTCTCTTCCTGCGGCGAGGAAGACGGTCGCTGCCGGTTGATCTGACTTAGCTGTCATCGGTCTCTTTGGCGTTGCGCCTTCGAGACGTTCATGATCCACTCGCCTGCCACCGGTGGATCCTGGTTTCCCTCGATGTTGTCCTGTTGCATTTGGTTGTCTTGTTCTGTCATGTCTTGATTGTTATTCCCCACGCACGCAGGCGCCGCGTCATTCGGCCCAGGTGGGGCCTGACCGTCAGCCAGCGTTAGGCTTTTTCCGCATGATCTGAAGAGTGCCTTTTAATTCGGGAAAGTCGCGCTTACCAGCGTAATTTAGCATCGCCGGGTGCCGCTCACATGGTTCAATCCGATGGCACTGCAGAAATTATACTGACAACGCGTTTACACAACTATTCTTTGTCCAATGCAGAGCTCAATGAAGCTCGTCGGAGCTGGTGATCTTCTTCTTAATTGGCGTATTGACGGGAGGTTGTTGCCGTTACTACACCATGGTGGCCAGTTCTGCTCTCGTGAGGAAGTGCGTTACCGGAAATGGTAGCCGGGGTCAGGCCGCACCCCAAGCCCCAACTGTAATTCCAGAATGGAGAGTTTTTTTTTTTTGGGGGGGGGGGTGGGTGTCTTGCGCAGGGCTTCGAACCACGGCCTTTAAACACGCCAGGCGGGAAATCAAAAGTTACCCGGGGCCAATATTGTACCAAACGCGCAGCTTATTTTCTTCCCGCGGCAGGAGACTGAGAGTCCCGGGCCCCAGGAGTCTCTGCGAACGCGAACCCGCTTGTGCCTTCTGAGTTGGCTTTTAAATACACGTCAGGGGTTTAACGCGCTCAGAAGTTTCGGGATTAAAATTCCTTCGCTGAGGGGCCAGTGGCCTTCTAAGAAAGAGAAAAAGAAAAAGTTGCCCGGGGGCACATACCGTTACCTTGTTCTCTAAACACGCAGCGTATTTTCTGACCGCGGCGCAGACTGCATGAGCTGGGTCCTGAGCGTCGGTGCGAACGCGAATCCGCACTTGCTTTCTTAGTTTGCGTTTTGAATACTCTTCACGTGATTAACGCTGCTTGAGAAGTTTTGGGATTATGATTCTTTCGCAGAGGGCCAGTGGTCTACTAAGAAAGATAAAAAAAAGTTTCCAGGGGACACATACCGTAAGCTTGTTCTCTAAACACGCGCGTATTTTCTTCATAGCGGCGGAGACTGCATGGGCTGGGTTCTTAGCGCCTGTGAGATGGCGAATGCGCACGTGCTTTCTGAATTGATTTTTTAAATACGCTGTCAGAGGATTACGCGCTCGAGAAGTTTCTGGATTAGAATTCCTTCGCTGAGGGGCGAGTGGCCTACTAAGAGAAAGAAAAATAAAACGTTGCCCGGGGAACCTACCGTAACCTTGTTCTTAAGCACACAGCGTATTTTCTGCACGCGCCAGAGACTGCATGAGCTGGGTCCTGGGGTTCTATGCGAGCGTGAATGCGCACGTGCCTTCTAAGCTGGCTTTTAAATAAACATGAGGGGATAACCGCGGAGAAGAAATTTTGGGATTAGAAGTCCTTCGCTGAGGGGCCAGTGGCCTACTAAGAAAGCGAAAAATAACAAGTTGCCGTGCGGCCCATACTGTAACCTTGTTCTCTAAACACGAAGCGTATTTTCTTACGCGGCGGAGACTGCATGAGCCCGGTCCTGGGCGTCTGTGCGAACGCGAACGTGCCTTCCGAGTTTGCTTTTAAATACACGTAAGGGGATTAATGCGCTCGAGAAGTTTCGGGATTGGAATTCCTGCGTGGGGGGCCAGTGGCCTACTAAGTAAGAGAAAAATAAGTTGCCCGGGGGCACCTACCGCTACCTTGTTCTTTAAACACGCAGCGTATTTTCTGAACGCTATGGAGAATGCATGAGCTGGGTCCTTATCGTCTTTGCAAACGCGAATGCGCACGTGCTTTCTGAGTTAGCTTTTTAAGTACACGTCAGGGGATTAACGCGATCGAGACGTTTCGGGATTAGAATTCCTTCACTGAGGGGCCAGTGGCCTACTAAAAAGACGGCCTTGGGGCACATACTGTTACGTTCTGTAAACACGCAGCGTATTTTCTGCACCTGGCAGAGACTGCATGAGCTAGGTTCTAGGCTTCTGTGCGAACGCGAATGCGCACGTGCCTTCTGAGGTGGCTTTTAAATAGACGTACGGGGATTGACGGGCTGAAGAAGATTCGGGATAAGAATTCCCTCGCTGAGGGTCGGGTGGCCTACTAAAGAGAGAGAAAAATAAAAAGTTGCACGGTGGCACATACCATAACCTTGTTCTCTAAACACGCCTCGTATTGTTTGCTCGCGGCAAAGACTCCATGAGCTGGGTCCTGGGCGTCTGGGCGAAGGCGAATGCGCACGTGCCTTCTGTGTTGGCTTTCATTAACACCATCTATACTCTTTACATTTTATAAAATAGTTGAATTTCATACAATGCTAACAGTTCGTACATAAATACGCACATCAGCGTGAATGATTTTAACCGAAGTGGAAGCATGTGATTGCTTTATCTAGGACGAATCACATGTTGCTGAATTGGTTGAGGGCACTTAACCGAGAAGTTACAGACCAAGTTTCACTATTCTTGCTAGTGAATATTGCTAGTAGAGCATTATTCTTGCTAGTAAAGCATTCGATAGATGCTGCTCGTCTTCAGGCATTTGACATGCAATTCATAGATAATCCTCCTTGTTGCGTATTTTTATATGCATTTGGGCCTATTATACATCACTTTAAATTTCAAATTGAGACTACAATGTTTGCTCTAGCGCTACGAATTCTTGAAAGGCGCCATTTAGAATTTAGTGTTTGAATGCTTCAAGGTGCATCTCGTTGAGTGTTGAGAAGAGCGGGTGGACACTGGTCCTGAAGGTTGTGTCGAGGCCACTGGAACAGGAGGAAAGTCGTAGGGAAATCTTTTGACTTTAGATGGTGGTACATAGAGTTCGTGTCTATGTACACAACCGTTGCTTTATGATAGAGTGGAAGAGATATGTGCATTTTAAAAACCTCCACAATGACAAAACTGAGATTAGAGAAGCAGCCTAAATTGAAAAGAGAAAGGTCAGGGCAGAGAAAGCACCACATTCTCGCTCAGAATATGGAGATGAATGAGATTATATTTCTGCAATGACTTGTAACTGCTCCTTGATTGTGCAAAATTGAGCTCGCTAAAACGCAGGCAGTTCAGCAGTGTCTTAGGATACACCAAGTTCATTAACAATTTTGAGATGTTTTTTTTTTCAAATGCGTCAGTTGCTGAGTGCCACATGGCATCATTTCGCCCCATAAACACCCACGGAAAGCCGTTATGGTGAAAGTAATCATTTGGTGAATTTCCTCACCCGCATTCCCATATCAATGCACAGTTTTAAATTTTGATAGTAGCTAATAAGTAATGCGGGCTGTTCCTATTTTGCTTTGTTGGGCTGTGTAGAGGACGACACCAGCAGGTCCAATTGATGAAATTGAAAGATGGACGGAGCAGATGCTGGAAGCCGCAAAAAAAAGACTGAAGAATTCACATTAACACAGGACTGCCCGGCCATAGATGCCCATCTTATGCACCTTTGGGAAACCCGGCAGAGTCTCACTAAGCGGTGGAAGAAGCGAAGAACAAATCGGAAGCTCCGTATTCGTATCGCTCACCTGACCCAGAAGCCTCCGATTATGCAAGACAACTGTCAACAAAATTGGTCTCAATTTTGCACGACACTCCAGGGCACCCTAGGAACTCGTCGCACGTGGCATCTCCTTCGCTCTCTAATGGGTAGCAAGGAAAATAAATCAGCCGCGTCGCATTAACTAAAACGCCTCATTCACAGTTATCAAGGCACAGAAGAAGATCTCCTGGAAGAATTAAAGAAACCGTGGGAAGACACAAGTGACAAGGCCCCACTACCCCATGAACCGTACATGGGTGGCGCCAACCAAGAAATGGATGCCCCATTCACGATAGCTTAAATTTGAAGTGGTGGTCCGAAACTTGACCCGGAATACTACACCAGGAAAGGACAAGATTTCAAACAAGCTGCTACGAAATTTGGACACCACGGCGTTAGAGGCTCTCTTAGAATACATTACCGAACATTGGATTGCCGGAACACTCCCATCCCAGTGGAAACACGCTGACATTACACTGATACCAAAACCCGGTAAGCCACTTGCCCCAGGAAATCTGCGACCCATTTCCCTCACATCTTGTGTTGGGAAGTTATTAGAACATATGCTACAAAATCGGCTTTCCCCGTTTATCGAAGATAATGGGCATTTCCAAAGAAATATGTATGGATTCCGCCCCCATTTATCCACGCAAGATATCCTGCTGCAACTCAAAGAAGAAATAATAGACAGGCTTTCCAATTCGCCATAAAGATGCACACTATCTTTGGATATCAAAGGAGCCTTTGATAATGTTAACCACCAAGCCATTCTTCGTGGACTAGCCTCAATTGACTGTGGCCAGAGGCTATATAACTATGTTGCGGCCTTTCTGACAGGGCGCACGGCAACCATCAGAATAGGCCACCTCCGTTCGAGAACATATAAAACAATACCAAAGGGCACTCCACAAGGTTCGGCGATATCACCGCTCCTATTCAATATAGTAATGAGAGCGCTCCCTCGAATACTCAATGACATCCCGCATCTACGGCATGCGCTTTACGCAGACGACTTGACCCTTTGGACCCCCACGGGATCAACGGGGGAGCAACAAGACGCCCTTCAGTTATCCATCGACAAGGCACACGAATACCTTCGAGCCCGAGGACTAAAATGCGCCCCAGAGAAGTCAGCTCTGCTTACTCTAATATCTGGGACAGCTACGCAGAGGAAGAAAAGCATCCCTGAGCCCGAGCTCACAATACAGGGCAAATCAGTTCCCAGTGTGCCTCATCTGCGTATTTTAGGGCTTGTGATTCCCAAAAATGGATCAGGAATGCATACAATTGCCCCTCTCAACCGCACTCTCTGCCAGTTAATGCACCTCATACATCGGGTGTCGAATAGAAGGTTTGGCTTGCTGGAGTCAGATACCCTGCGCATCATACAGGCACTGCTCATCAGCAGGGTCGCATATGGCACTCCCTATCTTGCCCTTAAAACAACGGAGAAAGCCAGATTGAATACTATAATTCGACAAGCTTACAAGATCGCCTTAGGACTACTGTCAAAGACATAAACGAAAAGGTTGCTCCAACTGGGAATACATAATAGTTGGGAGGAGATAGAGGAAGCACACTGAACCTCTCAGCTTGAACGACTGAAGCTGACTCACACGGGAAGGACCACTTTACGACAGCTAGGATATGCGACGCCACCTAGGCAAGACCACAAGATACGTGCTCCATTAGAGATTCGACAGCACATCCCAGTTCTACCGATACCAAGATACATGCACCCCGTTCATAACAAAGCACGCCGCATCGCTAGAGCTAAAGCCGTCAACGCCAAGTATGGAAATAACCCAACAACAAGATTCAGCGACGCAGACACATATCCAAATCACCCAGCACACGCCGTCTGCGTTGTTAACGCGGCCGGTCAGGAAATGACAGCTATGACTGTGCGTACAGCCTCAACAGAAGCTGCAGAGGAATTTGCAATTGCCCTGGCTGCCACGACCAGCAAGGAATTTATAACAATACTAATCGACTCGCAAGCGGCATGTCGAAGTTATCAGAGGGGGCGCATCTCTACACCAGCACTGACCATTCTGAAAAATATTGCAGAACTACCTGATATGGAAATCGTCTGGGTCCCTGGGCATGAATACATCGACGGTAATGAGGCGGCTCACACCGCTGCCCGCGCGTACATACACCGGGACATACCCGAGACGGAATGTTCTCCGCTGACACCAAACGGGACCCACTTCTCCGGTACTCCAGACGTCCTGGGACATTATAGGCTCGGCAGAAGAGTATTCCCACCACCCTCATCTCAATTAAGCAGAGAAGAAGCCACCACTCTTCGGCGATTGCAGACGAGTTCTTATCCCCACAGCACCCTCCTCAATTCCATCTACCCGACTCAGTATCCCTCCCTTTGCAATTTCTGTCGAATGCCGGGCACCCTGTACCACCAGGTATGGGAGTGCCAAAAAACTCCAAACCTACCCCCAATCCCCTTCCAAACTTTTGAGCAGTGGATTACTCTTCTGTTCGATCCCCACCTTGGACACCAGCAAGAACTGGTCAAGAGGGCCTGGACGGCAAGTCGCAGCCTGGGTATCCCGGAAAAAGCATGCCCTCCACCAGGAGAGTGCCCTGCCATCAGCCCTTATGCTCAATAAATGTTTATTCTCCTCCTCCTCCTGATAGTAGCTAATGTACTTTTCTATGTCAAGCAATGTAAGCAAAATCTTATTACCCGAATCATTGTGGGGAAGACCAAAAAGCTCAACCAGTTGTTTCTGATATAGCATCAAAAGCTTCTTGGGGAGAGAAAGTTTTTTGGAGCCGAATTAAAGTTGGCGTGCTATGCATACAACTTTTTAGGATGTTGAAGATCTACTTCTAACACAAATTTCTGCTCTGTGTTCAGCACCGCCAGCTCGAAAAGAGTGTTCGACACTACCTCAACGGAATAAAAGTGGAAGTCGGCTTAGGGAAAGGGATGCTTCCCGCAGAAAGAATAAAGGCCATTGGTGTGAGAGGAGAAATTGTGAGAGATTTTTTGCTGAGGGATAAAGTTCTCGCTTTCAATGTCATTGGTGACAATATGGCGAGCTGATGCCTGGCGCCTCCCCGGACCCTTTTTGAAAAAAACATAAATTGGTGAAAATCGGCAGAAGCTCCAATAAAAATCTAGACAATTTTATCCAAAACCTACAGCCCAGTGAAGACATGCTAAAAAGTAAAACGAATGAAAGCCCTGTCTGTCACAGGTGTGTCGCCCGATATTCCCCTTAACACCCTTTAAAAGGAGGCAGTTGGCCTTCTTTTACAAGTCATCGCTCTCACCCAATGACTTGCACGTCAATGTCGACAATATTCGTTGCACGTGGGCGTAGTCATTGTAAGACAAAAGTTCACCATTGTGCCGATAGTAAAATAAATCGGTGGTAGTAAATTCTGGTTCATGGTACCGCGAAAACTCATCCAGGTAGTCGTAGCACATCGGGTACTTGTCCAGAAAAAGAGGATAATCTTCCCGATAGAGGTATGATGCCGCTAAAGGGTTCGGTCTTTTTGGTTTTATATTTTGTGCTAGCATTTCGAGACTCGCATTAGGAAGGCGAACGAGTCGATTATCTACAACGGCCCTATGCGTGCAGTGTTACAATTTGACACGACCTTGCTGAAATATTGTCGATGATGGTTTGATTTTATTGGCTCAAGGCCGACACGGGCAAAGAGCACCAAACACAAAGTTATTTGATGAGGAGAGAACACTAAATAAAATCAGTTAAACAAAAACTATGAGTATGGCTGGTGCAAAGGGGCAGGGTGAAGAACAAGAGTGGTTTAAGAATAAATAAGGTGGCTGGTTTATAAGACCATGGGAAAAAGTATGGGTGGTATGAGATGAGTTGTAAAAAGTGGTCTTCTGATAGGAACTCAAAGGTGCGCTGAACAGAAAACATGGCATCGTGTCCTAAGAAGTATGACAGGTGTGGTGGAATATAACGTGTGTGTAGTTGTGGGAAGTGTTTTCGTCGTGTAATGTCGAGTGGCTTACATTGGATGAGGATGTGGATCACGGATAGGGCCTCTCCGCACCTGCTGCACAGAGGTCTTGGAGATCCAGTGAGCAGGTGCGAGTGCGTTGCGTGCGTGTGCCCTATGCGTAATCTAGCCAAGGTGACTTCTATGTATCTGTTGCGTGTATCGGAGGTGTACGGTCCCAAGTGTGGTTTTATTACGTCGGACTTGTGTGTTTGTTCACTCCAATGCGTTTGCCATGTTTGGCGATGTTGTTTGACGTGTGGCTTGACGTCGGTGTAGGGAAATGTGGTTATATGTACTGCATTCGAGAGTGTAGCAGCAGCGGCCATTCGATCCGCGGCTTCGTTCCCGGCTATACCACAGTGGCCAGGGACCCAGCAAAGGACGAGTTCAAATTTGTGGACATACACCGACATAATACCTTTGACGATAAGATTTACGACTTGATTTTTTGAAGACTTTGTTGATGACAATGCCCGCACAACACTTAGTGAATCTGTATAGATAATGGATTGTGGGGTGTGGCTTTAGAGTATATGATTAACAACAAGAAGTACACCAAAAGCCTCTCCCATAAAGATACTAGTATGAATATTCAGAGTTCTGGTGACATTAAGACCGAGCCCATGATCCGCGCAGGTAAATTCTTAGAGGCATGGAATTTCTTAGAGGCATAGTGGAATTCTTAGAGGCATCCGTATAAAATTCAGAATAATAATATTTCTTCTGCAAATACAAGAAGTGCTGCTGAATTGCACGTGTGGGAGCTCGGTTTTTATCTACGTGTGTTAAATATGTTTTGCATGACACAAGGAGGAGATGCCTTGGTGCCATGAAATCTGTTACAGAACTTTGGATAGTGTCTGAAAAGGAGACAGCAAGCTCTGACGCTTCCTCTCTAACTCTTAAGAGAAGGGTGCAGAGAACGATGGTCGATTTAAAAGGAGTTCAGTCATGGAGGTATCATAAAAAACTGATTTAAAAGGATGGTGAGGCATGGATGAAATTTTAAAAGCATAAAGGAGGTATGTGTATGCTCGCTGACGTTGTAGGTTCCATTTGTTGCACTGTACATACATGCTTTCAACTGGACTAGTTCGGAAGGCACCACACGACAAGCGCAGACCTAGATGAAGCACAGGGTCCAGCAATCTGAGGGATGTTTAGTGGCTGACCCATAGACAACGCTACCATATTCCAGCCGTGAACCTATTAGTCTGGTAAAAACACATAAAAGAAGTTGTTTGTCAGCAACAAAAGAGACGTGCGAAAGAACCTTCAGAATATTTTTATTGTTTTTAAGCATTTATGTTTAAGTTGCTTTTTGTGTCAGATGAATGTGAGCTTTTCGTCAAAGATTATACGTAAAAACTTGTGTTCCTTTTTGACAGGAATAGAGGCACCGTGGAGTAGAATGTCTGGATCCGGCCGAATGCCACACCTCTTTGAAAACAGAACAAAAGTGCACTTTCCTGGATTAAATTTAAAACCGTTGCTATCTGCCCAGCCGGCTAGCTTGTTCACACCAAGCTGCACTTTGCACTCGCAGATAGACAAGTTACAAGATTTGAAGGACAGTTGAATATCGTCTACATAGATTGAACAGGAGATAGATGGTGGCAGTGTTTACAATAAACAAAGTGCAACTCAAAACACCATCTTGCGGCACGCCGTTTTCCTGCACATGAACACTGGAGAGTGCCGGTCCAACTCGCAAACGAAACACGTTCTTCCAGACAGGTAACTAACAAGCGTATTCATCATGTTACCCGACATGCCAAAGGACTTCAAATCGCTGAGGATGCCGTACCGCTAAGCAGTGTCGTACGCCTTTTCAAGATCAAAGAATACTGTCATTCAGTAATACTTAGGGAGGAAAGCATCTCTAATATACGACTCTAACGCAACGAGTTGATCGTACGTAGATCGCCCCACCCTAAAGCCCGCCTCGCAGCTCTCTAGAAGACCGTTGTAGTCTAAGAAGTACACGAGTCTCCTGTTTATCACCTTTTCGAAGAGCTTACCAGGCAGCTTGTCAGGGCAATGGGACGATAACTGAAGGGAGAGGAAGGGTTCTTCCCTTCCTTTAGGAAAGCTACTACTATGGCCTCCCTCCAAGAGCGTGGAATGTGCCCCGAAAGCAATATTTTATTGTATAGGTGTAAGAGTGTTTCAAGAGTGTCTGGGTGTAGGGGCTGTATCATGGTGTATGTAATCTTATCTGCGCCTGGAGCTGAAGGTTTGCACGGGCTCAGGGCAGCCCTGAACTCATAGAGAGTGAATTCAGAGTTGTAAGAAGTTTTTGATTTGTCTTTGTCGTGTAAGGGCTTTTTTTCTGCAGATGTTTTGTGTTTAATGTGTTTGTGTAGTGTGCTGTGTTGTGTAGTGTGCTGTGTAGTGTGCTGTGTTTGTGTAGTGTGCTGAACTAGACACGTGTTCGAAGTGTTGAGCAAGTGTGTTAGCCTGGTCTTCCAGTGTGTCCCCTGTTGTGCTAAGCGGGGGCAGGCTGTGTGTCTGTGGTCCTTTGAGCTTGCGTATACGTGTCCAGACTTTGTGTGTGTCTGTTTATGAATTAATAGATGTCAAGAAGGTGGTGCCAACTCTCTTGTTGCCTTGGCCCGTTTGAACAAAATAAGGTTACCCGACGTGGGGTACCGACGAAGGATACCCCACGCCTTGTTCTGGCCCTCTCGGGCCCGCCTACAGTCCTCATTCCACCACGGCCTCCTCTGGGTGGCACGGGGCACCAGAGGAGTGGGGAATGGACTTTTCGGCGGCGTCGAGGATGTGCGCCGTGAGCAGTTGGGTAGCTTCTTGTACGTGTAAGTGTCCTATGGATGTGTGGTGTAGTTTGGATGTCTCTGCGAATGTATTCCAGTTAGCTCTTGCTTCATTAAACCTTTTATGGGAAGATGGAGTGCTCGGTACTGTACCTATATACGGTAATGAAGTGGGGAAATGGCCACTACCATAGGGGTCCGTGACCACACCCCACTCAAGACATGGAAAGAGAATCGCAAAACCAATAGCCAGGTCAAGATGGGAGTATGTGTTGTGACCTATGTTATGGTGTGTAGGCTGTTTATTGTTGAAAAGGCATGCACCAGAAGATGGAAGGCGACCTCGGGCATCCGTTCTGGAAGAGCACCAAAGGGAGTTGTGAGTATTAAGGTCGCCTTTAAGGATGTATGGTTCGGGCAGCTGGTCAACCAGCGCCTCGAAGTCGGAGCTCGTAAGTGCAACATCAGGAGGAATGTATATAGATCATACCGTTATCAACCTATCAAATATTATTGTTAGAACGACTACCGCCTCAAGGACGATGTTCAAGGTAACAGGGTGCCATGCTAAGGAGAAGAGTGTGTGCAGCCATCCCTGTCTTTCCTGTATACCAGGTAACTATTAAAAAAATTTGTGTGTTTGGAATTCAGATGTGTTTTCCTGGACACACATTAAACTTGGCTGGTTGGCAAACAGAATCTCATGCACGTCGTCAAGATTATTCCGAAGGCCTCTGCAGTTCCATTGAACTATGTTTTCTCTTCCCATTATGATGTGTTAGAGCTACTGGAGTGTGATTATTTATGTAGGGACTTTCGGGGCTTGGACGTCTCGCTTTCTGGCCTTCTCTACTGACCTGGACGTCGCAGGCCGTTCCTTCCGCTGCGATGAAAACCGGAAGGGCTCGACGTCTATGTCTAAGGGGGTGTCAGCGGACTGGGCCCCCTTGACGTGGTACCCTTTTCGGTATTCTTTGCCAGCGCTGCCAGTGCCGAAGGCGTCGGGAGCACCACAGATGACACAGGCAGTGCCCTCTGTGCCCTTGCCTATGCTTTGGGCTGGTGGAGAGGAGGCAGTGGATGCAGCGGCATCCCCAACAGACGTTGTTGCCACCACAGCCGCTGCTGGGTGAGCAAGCGCTGCAGAGGCTGGTTGGGCTGCCAGACGCAACCCAGGGGGGCGCGGGGTCGGGACCAAGTCCGACTCGCGGTACTGGGTCCCCGCCAAAACCAGACGCTGCTCTGCTCCCCGGCGAGTCGCGTCGGCGTACCTCCCCAGGGGAAAGAGGCGAACCTTTTTCAGCGCCTCTGGAGAGGAGGTGTTCTAAGTGACGTTCACATTAATGATCGCCTTCTCCTGCTTAAACTTCTCGCACTTTCGAGAGTAGGCGGAATGGGGTCCCTGGCAGTTGGCGCAGGTGAGGGTTGATGATGGACAATTATCAGATGGATGATCATGCTGATCGCACTTTGCGCAGGTCAGACGACCATGGCAGGAGTTAATTCCATGCCCGAACCGCTGGCACTTAAAGCAGCGGCGCGGGTTCGGAATGTAAGGACGAATGGAGCATCGGATGAACCCGGCGTTGATATGGTCAGGAAGTGAGGAGCAGTTGAAGGTCAGAATAACACGTTTCGTGGTGATTACCTCATCATCTCTACGCATCGTGATGCGGCGCACGGCTGTGGCACCCTGATCCTTTAAACCTTCAAGAATGTCGGCATCTGTCTTGTTAAGAAGATCTGCCTCAGAGATCACACCCTGCCAGCTATTCAGGCTGCAGTGGGGTGTGACCCTGATGTCCAGATAGACCATTTTCGTCTGACCAAGAAGTGTGGTTGCCTGCTGGTGGTTTTTTACTTCAACAAGGACTTCACCTGTGCGTTGTTTTTTGGCATTATAGGTTTTCCCAAATATTCCATCAAGGGATTTTGTAATCAAAAGTACTGATTGTGAAGCAAGAGTCTTCCCGCTGAGTCTCTCTCAATTAAAATTGAACCCTGTTAGTGAGAACAGAAGTTTCCACCTCGTAGGTGAGTACCGGTATGATGCAGCTTTCGTACACTTACTTCTTCAGAGAAAATGGCATGCTACCATTCAAGGTCTGAGAATGTATGTCGTATGCACTCAACCCCATTCTTTTCCTTCAAAATTACCTCTGCCTCCTAGTTGGGATCCTAGGTCACAACTTGGGCTAAATAAATATATTCGCTTACCACTTCCGTTGCGGCGCCACCTATCTTAAAACGCTGTGCTGTCCAAAGGTTATTGATCATTACTTTGGTTTTCATCATATTAATTGGCAGGGCCACGGTTCCACTCTGTCCAGTGCGGAAAGCGTGTTTTGCAATTCGTCCCCCGACTTACTTAGCAACGCAACGTCACCAGCAAATGTGAGGTTACTCAGGTATTCTCCATTAACCCTTACTCCCACATGTTCCCAATCCAATGTTCTTAATATTTCTTGCACACATGCCGCGAACAACATTGGGGAGATTGTGTCTTCTTGTCGGACACCCTTCCTTATAGGTATTTGACCCTTCTCCTCATTGAGGATGATGGTAGCTGCGGACCCATTGTAGATATTTTCTAGTATTCTTATATAATGCCTATCTACACCCTGGTTTTATATTGACTGAGTGACTGGTTGGGATTCAACCGAGTCAAATGCTTTCTCATAATCTTAAATGCTTTATAATGGGGTTCAGTATACTAAACGAAAGAAGAATTGGACGCGGACAGGGCATGTTATGCAATGGCAAGATAACGGTTGGCTATTAGGGTAACAGAGCTGATTCCTAGAGAAGGCAAGCATTGCAGGTTGCGGAAGACAGTCAGATGGGCTGATGAGATCAAGAAGTTTGCGGGGATAAATTGGTCACTGTTCTCATAGGACCGGGGTAATTGGAGAATAATGGGAGAGGCCTTTGACCTGCAGTGGGCGTAGATAGGCGGGTGATGATCATGATGATGATACTGAGCACAATTCTCTATCACCTTATTTTTTCTAGTGAGAGTGGTCAATTGTTGAATAGCCTTCACTGAATCCTGCTTGTTCTTTAGGTTGACTGAATTCTAAGATTGCAAAAATTCTGTTAGCGATCACCTTAGTAAGTAGCGTGTCGACAACTGACGCTAAGCTGATCTGCCTGTAAATTTTCAAGTACGTAAAATCATCTTTCTTATAGATTAGGATGATGTTCGCGTTTTTTTTCAAGATTCTGGTACACTTGCGGTCATTAGGCTTTGCATATACAGGTTTGCGAGCTTTTGAATTATAATGCCTCCACCATCCTTCAAGAGGTCTGCTTTTATGTGATCGTGAAAAGGTGCTTTGCCCCATTTCATTTCTTTCAAATCGTTCCTTACTTCCTCTGTCGTTACGGGTCGGATGTCTATCTCCTCTGAACTACTTTATCCTTCGGCATTACCCTGGATGTCCCGGCTACTGTACAGATCCCTGTAGAACTCTTCGGCTACTGTGCCTATTATATCCCTATTTGTGATGACATCTGCATGCTTGTCTTTAAGAGCATACATCTGATTTTTTCCGCACTCCCGGACGCGTCTTCGCTGCTCTCAGGCTACCTCCGTTGTTTACAGCATATTCGATCCGCTCTATATTATACTTCCGTATGTCAGCTGTTTTACGCTGATTGATAAACTTCGAAAGCTCCGCTAGTTTGATTTTGTCAGCTGGGATTGAGATTGTCATGGTTTGCTGTTACTTAATTTAGTTCTTTCTTCTTCTGGGAAAGTTTACCAGTATACTGTCTAACTATTGTTCCCCCTAATTCTACTTCACACTCCGTGATATTGCATGTAAGGTTGTCGCTGGCTTCCTGTGACATAAGCTCTGCTTCCTCAGTAAGAGCTGAATATCGGTCCTGTAGCGCAATCCTGAATTCTTCTCTTTCACGTCTTACTGTTATATCAATTATCGGTTTCTTTCTTACTAGCTTGTTGCGGTCCCTGCTCAAATCGAGCCTAATTCGACATTTTACCATACTGTTGTCACCACACCATACCGTTCCGAGCACTTTCACATCCTGCACGACACCACGGTATCGCATAATATGAAATGTATTTAATTTAATCGTCCCCATTCGGGCATCTCAACGTCCACTTCCGGCTCGCCCGTTTACGGAAGAAGGTATTCCTCATGCGTAAGTTATTTTCTTCTGCAAGCTCGATAAGTTCGCACCGCCTGCTATTTCTACAACCCAGATCATAGTTCCAAACTGCCTTGTCTCAAGCCTGGTTTTTGCCTACTTTACCATTGAAGTATCCCATAACTACTGTATACTGTTATTTTTTACTTTAACTATTGCCGATTCCACATCTTCATAGAAGCGTTCCCCTACCTGGTCGTCGTGGCTGGATGTAAGTGCGTAGCCCTGCACCACATTCAGTTTGTACCTCTTATTTGGTCTCGTTACTAGACCTGCTGCCCTTTCCTTAATAGGATAGTAATCTTCTATGTTGCCAGCTAAGCTTTCATTGACTACAAATCCCATGCCCAGTTTTCTTCTGTCCATTACACAATGGTAACACAGGATGTGTCCATTTGTCAGCACCATAAAGGCTTCACCGGTCTACCTCACCTCACTAAGTCCTATGACATCCCATTTAATGTCCTTCAATTTTACGAACACCTCTAGAGTCGCTTCGCTAGATGATCTCGTGTTCAACGTTACCAGGTTGCGATACCAATGGTGGCCTGTCCGGGTCCTGGGATACTTAGCTCTCTCTGCTGCGTCACAGGTCTGACCACCGCAATGGTCAGTTCCTTTGCAGCCACTGGAGACTGAGGGCTGTGGGTTAATTGGCGTATTTATGGTAGGTTGCAGCCTTTACTACACCAAGGTGGCCAATCGTTCTCCGGTTAGAGAGTACGTCATTCTGTCAATACGCGGATTTTTTTTAAAATCCAGTGGGAGTTGTTGGGTATATACCTAAGTAAATATTTTAGGTGGCATGCGGAGGAGGTGCAAGAAGTCGTCAGGTCCAATGGCAACTCCTTGGTAGAAATAAAACAAGTTTTGTGATGATTGTAGCTGCCCTTGTAGAAGTTGAAACAAGGAGATATTTTTGAAATCGTAGTAGCCAGCTTCGGCCGCCTTCTAGAAACCCCAGGGAACGCCCCTACAAATTGTAGGTAATGGCATTGTAGTAATGACAAGTTCACAAGGTGTATCTGAGGTCAGCAATCGTCTTACAAAACGGGTTTGCTGCGCCTTACGTGCCAGGAGCGACATCATTTGTATTATCGGCATGATTTGGCTTATCTGTAATTTGATCCCTGAGCAACAATCGTTACCAAAGCCAGAAATATTGCAGCGTATTGTATAGAATCGTGGCAACCATGTATTTTGGTCACTGACAACACGATCTAAACGCCTTCATTGCTTGTTCTAGGTATGTCATAGCGTTTGAACCCTTGTTTGTTTTCTAAATCTCTGCCGTGGCTGCTGATCCCCATTTTTCTGGTTATACGCTTGATATTTGTGTGTTTTATTGAGCCATGGGGATCGACGTAGTTACGTATAGGATCCATATTGGTGCCTTCAGTAGTAGTCGCAGGGTCAAGACTACTCTTGCTTAGCGCTCTTGTGCAGGGGCCGCCTTACTTTGCGTTTTCTGCCCAAAATACTCTCTGGCACTTTCAATTTGCTTCGCGCTGCTTTTACTCTGTTCTGGTGACATCGAGGCCAACCCTCGTTCCAAGATAGGTGACGTATGTGCGCTTCTCAGAGAATTCATAGAAACCAGCAAAAAGGAATTCGAGGCCCCTGCAATCATTCTGAAAGAAATCAAGCAAGATGTTGCCCATATTAGTACTCGAGTCTGCGCTGTTGAAAAAAACCTAACAATCGTACAGGGATCGGCACTGGTGTTAAGGCTGTTAATGATTCCCTGGAAGAAATTAAAATGACGTTATCGCGCACGAATTTAGACCTCGAAGACATGGTGGATGATTTGAATAACCTTTCTCGCCGAAATAACCAACTAATGAAAGGCTTAGCCAAAGTCGAGAAGGATGACTATGAGGCCAGCGAAAAGTTAGGTAAAGACTTCTGTTCCACTCACCTAAACATTACCTTGCAACCTAGGGACAGTGAACGGGCGCACCGAATCGGGCAGCTCCATCCTGATTTCACACGCCCGATAATCATTAAGGTCCTAAATTTTAAGATGAAAGACACAATCCTTCGAAATTTGCATGAGCCCAAAGACTGTTGAACCGAAAGTATGGCTCGAGGAAGATTTCTCTCCCAAAATGCAGTTTTCACGCAAAATGCTGCGCGCTGTCGCTAAGCAAAACAAAGGACAGGATGACCGCTACTCCATACGCTATAAAAAACTCAAACTTAAAGAGCACATTTACTACTATGACACTGTTTCCGGGAGTGTTGTGCAAGCAGACGAGCCAAAAGTACGTACTCTACAATGACCAAAGGACCGAATTGGGCTAGCTAAAAGCCCAGTTCATACCCTATCTGTTCTGATCGCAAACTTTCGGCAGCATTATAAATAAAGTTGATACTTTGCTGTCCATTACTCACACGTGCTCTGCTGATATTATACTAGGAACCGAAACTTGGCTTAGAGATGATATACACAATAGTGAAATATTGCTCCCAGATTACTTAGCAGTTTTCCGTAAAGATAGAATTTCAAGAGGCCGTGGTGTTCTGATAGCAATAAGAGACGTTTATCAACCTTCACTTGTAATAATTGATTCCACCATTGAATTACTGTGCGTTAGAACCCAGTTCGAAGGCAACACGTGTATTATTGCGGTGTGTTATCGTCCTCCTGACAGAAATACAGACTGTAGATCACCTGACCGACGTACGTGAAATCATTTACAATAAATTCTCTCAGTTTGTGCTGTTGCTAGGTGGCGATTTCACTACCCCACCATAAACTGGACCACACCACCTTCGATATCAACACCTTCCCGACCAGAGGTGTCTCGCTTCCTGCACGCGCTAAGATTGTTTCACTTAACCCAGCTGCTAAAAGAACCGAGGCGAACGCATCCTAGACCTACTTTTAACAAACTGTCATGATAATGCTGCCACACGTGTTATTGATGACATTAGCGACCATAGAGTCATACATTGTGTACACCCACTTCCTCTTCCTAATCAGAAAACGAAGCTTAAACGTATACTCAATTATAACAAGGTCAATCGCGAGAAAAAGAACTGCAAGTTAACTGGTTTTTCCATCTCCTTTGAGAATAAGTTTGACTCTCGCACAAATAACAAAATTTGAATTGGGTAATCTTCCGTGACTTCTTTAAGAAGGTGGAAATTACGTGCATACCAGAGAGTTCCTTGAAATCAAAAGCAAATGTTCCCTGGTTTACAAAGAAGGTAATGCAATGCCTAAACAAAAACAAAAGTTCATATAAAAAGGCATCTCGAAGCAACAATGATGATGCTTGGAAAGGATATAAAGAATTAGCTCGTGAATCAGAAAGAACAATCCAAGAAGCAAAAAATTATTTTAATGTTACGCTGACTAATTTGTTGAAATCTCCTCCCAAAAAGGTTTGGCATACAATTAACCCGAAATATGTCGATGGTGTAGTTACTCTGAAGGATTCAAATGGTCTCACTGTGCCCAATGAATTATGTCCTGATATTCTGAACAAAACATTTAGTGACACTTTTGCCGATTAACCACCACTTGATGAGCCCTGCACAGTTTCTAGTTGCACACTAACGCACCCAAGCGAGACTATAACGGTCACTGTTACAGGTGTACTCCGTGCTATTGACTGGCTCCCTCTAAACTCCAGTCCTGGACCGGATGGCATCAGTACAAAACTACTGAAACTAACTTCCCATGTATCATCGTTCTTGTTGTCTTTAATATTTCAACAATAGGGGGATACCGGCTGCCTTCCTGATTATTAGAAGTTTGGTCATATTGTACCCATATTTAAATCTGGTGAGCCATCCTGTCCAAGCAATTACCGCCCTATATCACTCCCATGAGTTTGTCGGAAGCTTCTAGAGCATATAATTTACTCTAACATTATGTGTCACCATAATGCCAATAATTGGCTATTCGAAAATCAGTATGGTTTCAGGTACAAACGCTCCTGCCACACGCAGTTGTTCGAACTAACTACAGATATTCACGATTCTTTGCACAATCACGTCACACTGACGCAATATTATTGATCTGTTGAAAGCGATCGATCGTGTACCCCATAAACAGCTAATTAGGAAAATAAACAGACTCCAGTTAGATGAAAAAACCAGCGAAAGAAATGAATGAGTTTTTATGCGGCCGAACTCAGTCAGTACGTATAAATGCTAACCTATCTGATTTCTGTCCATGTATATCTGGGGTTTCACAAGGATCGGTGTTGGGCCCGTTATTATTTCTTATAAATAATAATGACAGAGCCAGTAATATAAATTCAACCATACGGCTGTTCGCCGATGATTGTGTGATTTATAGACAAATCTGCACTGTGGGGGATGTAGCGAGTTCTGCAAAAAGATTTGAATACCCTCGCGGAATGGTGTCGCGTATAGAAAATGGAAATCAATGAAGAAAAAAAACCGCTCATGACTTTTTCTTCCCTGTTAAACCTTCCGTAACATATATACGTTGTGCAGTGGCATAATTGAACGAACCCCTTTTTTGAAATACGTCGGTGTTATTTTCACATAGGGTTTACGCTGGAATATGCACAATGAACGTATCACTAATAAGGCACTGATAAAGCTTGGTTTTCTAAAGCGCCGTTTACATATAACAAATACTGACACAAGGCTCCATGCGCACGTTTTCATTATCCAAGGTACACTCGACTACGCCTCAGTTATTTGGCACCCTCACACCACGTTCCTTACAGATTGTATTTATTCCATCCAAAATAAGGCGGCCCGTTTCATTTTGCGCACCTACTCTCCTTATCACACCGTTTCGGCATTAAAATAGTCACTTGACCTTCCTGATCTGAGCACGCGCCGAAAATTTTTCCGTTTGTCCCTTTTTCATTCTCTCTACTATTCCAATTCGTCGTTTTCAACAACTCTGATTCTTCCCGCCCATTATGTGTCCACCCACAATGACCATACATGCAAAGTTGCTCATATATTTTCCAGGACAAAAAACATTAAAATTCCTCTCTGGTATTGTCACTACAGGAGCGGAATATTGTGTCAAAATATTGTGTCTCTCATTACCACATCTGCTTTCCAATCGGCGTTCGGTGCCTTTATAAATGTATAAGATATTTTTACATCAGATGTACAAATGCCACTTTTGTCAGCCCTTTGATTTATTTGATTTGTTTTGTTGTTGTTGTAATTTTGAACAGTAAGAGTTTTCTAAACCTGACCCCGCGAGTGCCTGGTTCAGTGGTGTGATGCACTGCAGATGTTAATTACCCTCTTACTCTCTTTCTTTCCCTATAGCTTTTGTAAATTTAACCTTTTACACAGATAGGGGTCTGACTGCCGTTAGTAGTTTGTATTGATATGTGTTGAGTTACGTTGTCTGAATTGCATCCCCCCCTATGTAATGCCCCTTCGGGCCTTTAGGGTATTCAAAATAAATGAATAAATTACAAATATATTAAAAATGATCTGCTTCAGGCAAAAATGTGCACCTTTTTTCCAGCTTGAATCAAGCTGGTGCCACTTTAATTAAAATATGAAGCCGTACCCATTTCAACTTGCCCCAGCAATACTAGTCCCTACTAGGAAAAGTTCTAGTATAAGTGGTCTCAATTGGGATAGAGTTACGTGGCCTCAATTGGGTTGGAGTTGAAAATTGTGTCAGATGGAACTAAGATAAAAATGATCCAAGAAAGATCTGTTTCAAGTTGATTTGGTCACAGCTGCTCACCGGTATAAAACATTTGGTGAGAAATACAACACTTCATTCATTGAGACTCGCATTGGATTTGAACCCCGAGACGCCTCCAAATCCGCTTTGACCGCCCCCTTGCACTCCGTCCGCTCCACCACTCCCCGTCAAGTGTCCTATACCTCTAAAGATTTGTTTACCACCTCACCACCTCCTTCCGTACGGATCTTCTGTCATCTGTCAGTTAATATTAGAGGCAGCAAGGCAAGGGGAGGTCAGACATCCACGTCGGGGTTCGTCGCCTGTGATCCATACTAACTGAAAACATAGGTGCCAATTTAAATACAAAGCAAAGTTTCCACAGCGTGAATAAACAATGCCATGAGAACCAGAAGAGCAATTCGAAATTACACTTTCAAGAACGCCAGTTTTTCAGAGTTTTTTGATAGAAGGATTGTGTGCACTGCGAGCTTGATTGCTGAAGTAGAGCAAAATGGTAGGCTTCATTTTGGCAGAACTGCTGTGGCTGCAACTTGTTAGTGGTCACATTCCAAGAAATAAAAAGCAGTTAGGCACATCTTTAAGAGATGCCACGTTTGGTTACCTGCCGTCACGTCCACTTTGAGGAAGGTGAGAGGGTCGTTTGGGGCAACCTGTGATTATCTTTTGCCTGGCAGATTTGCGCTCACCCTCCTCGTGCCCAGTACTTCGCTGGTGCTAACACCTTTAGCAGTGCTATGCAGAATGTGCATCACCCACACTCTCATAATTTGCTACGCGGAACTGGAAGGAAACAAATGCATTTGCCAATTATTTCGACTAAAAGGGACTTTTTCGCAGCACGCAAACCAATTTCAACTTTCCCACCTGAAATTCCAGCTGTATTATGGTGTGGCTAACACTCCAAAGTGCACATTAAAACATCAAGATTCCAAGAGAAGTGGTAAATTCTTTAGGATGTATGCATCATGCAGATATGTTGGGGAGGTCTCCCTGTGCACATTAGGGATAAGTAAAAGTGCGAACATTACGCCTCTTTCCAGCCTGTCAGGCTACCAACCCACCCTATATAAAACTAATCCAATTACCAATGCATTGTGTGGTTTTAAATATACTTACTACCAAGCCAGCAAAAGAGAAAGAAATTATCCACTATATTGCGAGAAATTTTAGGTAGACAATCATGAGCCCGTTGGTTGAAGTCAAGTTCGGCAAAAAGAC
The DNA here is from genome assembly GCA_013339765.2 of Haemaphysalis longicornis. Lineage (NCBI taxonomy): Eukaryota > Metazoa > Arthropoda > Arachnida > Ixodida > Ixodidae > Haemaphysalis > Haemaphysalis longicornis. The sequence goes on along the minus strand of CM023448.1, from coordinate 39,679,533 downwards.
GAACCTTCAATATATCGTATTTTAGGGTTTCTGCGAAGATATCTCATCACTACAAATTCGTGAATGAAACAGCTTGACGTACTAAAAAAAGATTAGTCATTGCATGACCCCAAAACTATTTACTTTTAAAATAAACTGTACCAGAAACATATAAACTAGTGATTTGAACAGCCAGTGCAGATAATACACAAAAATGGGCAGAACTGGCAATACTGTCTTTGTTGCTCAATAATGGACTTCCATACCGGCATTTCCACTTCGTAGCGCCTTCAATATTTGCCAGAACCTTGAGGTGCACCTCCGCGTAAAACTGGAGTTGCTACAGCCGCTTCATTGGAAGGGAAAGCTCTTTTGAATAATATAAACATAATCCAAAATTTCTGCTAAACAAGCCACCAAAGCATCAGTTACCATACGCATGCTGACATTTCCATGCTAAGGCTTTGAAACCTAAAAAACTGATGAAACCGGCGCAGCTACTGTGCTAGCAGCCCTCTTTTTATTTAGGCTCCCTCCTTTGCCTAAATCTATGGTTGTTTTTTGTGGAGCATCTCTCGGCGTAATTTAGGTCGGGTCATATACTTTCCACACATGGCGTCATTGGTGCGCAATAAATACAATTCTGCTGAAAAATAAACCAAATTTGCACATCTCCTCTTCCAACCACTTACGTGTGGGGAAGGATGGGGACCAGCGGCGATCTAAGAACCTTCCGAGTAGTACTCGATGTCGGTTAATAAAATGCAACTTGGGCATGACTTCGATAGAGAGGCCGGGCAGTCACACGGTGCAAATCAGAGCTGAGTTAGCAGTAACGACAATCTCACACAACTCCGCAATTTCGATGCAACCAAACAGAGTTCCGGATAAAACGGCAGTGAGGCTCAACGCCCATCTATGACATTGTCACACAGTTGGGGTCTTTGAAACAACGGTTTGGATTTCCGCCCACGAAGATTACGACGATGATCTGTTCGTGCACCTCGGTGATTTTGAAGCACCGAAATCAATTTCTGGGCATAACGGCGATGATGAGCCGCCCCTATTTTCCAAAGGTGCCGAGAAAACACCAGGGATAAAGAATAGGAGACAGCCGTTCTTTGCTGCTGGAACATAACACTTCCTGTGAATTTCGCAGTAAAATATGGCCTGCTGTGGCGAGACATAGAAGCGTTGCAGAAACGTTTCGCTCACATTTCAGAGATATCACGTTCCTTGCAAAGAAACTAGTTTTAAAAAATTATGGGTGCACGAATGGCAGCCACAACACTTCCACTGCGATGAATGCACAACGTTGATATCAAAAACAACTGGCATCTTCGTGGACGAGAATTCTCAGAAAGCCCAATGCATGGAGTCTGCAAGCTTTACAATGAGCACGAGATGATGTGTTATGGGCAGTTTTTTGTTACGTTACAACTTCAACTGCCGCTTAGATCCCAACTAGGTGAATTGAAAGTGGACAACTACACACCTAGCTAGCCGCAAGTGATTCACCAGACTCTTGACCACCACTTTTAAATAAACGGACAAAAGTAAACTCTGTCTCTCCTTTCCCTGCATACATCAACATTTTTATTGAGACTATAGAGATTCACAGTCCTGCACATCATTGGACAATATACTTGAAAATACCTAGAGCATATACTGAGCGATCGTCAGAAAGCAGTTAATTGAAGTTTTTGTTTCAGAAACAGTACGTCTTTAAACCTAGGTGATTCGAACCGAACCCGCACTTTAGCAGTGTTTCATTCTAGATATCTTACCCTGTCAGCTGGTGTGTAGAGGCATACCCTTCAATGGGTTAAACTTTGTCCCCAGAGGTTTGCTGTGTCTAGAGTACCTGTTTTATTTTTACACTGAGTTTTAAAGTGTTGAACCTATCTTGAAATGGTCATAGGTAAAAAGAATGTGTTCAATCGGCAGCGATAACCTACGGGGGCGATTCAGTGGCTAAGCCGTGCGGCCGAGCCTGCCGACACATGCATTTCTTTTCATTGCGGCTGTTTTTTATGAAGACAAAGAACCAAAACGCCTGTTCATGAAGAGTTCCGTGCAAGTAGTGATATCCGGGTAGTATACAATACTATGTCGTCCTTTCCTACATGACGACACACAGCTAGCTTTTTTATACTGTATCGACAATGCGAAATGTGGGGATTTTAAGTCGTTTTTTAAGAACAGTAGGGATCAGGTTAAACGGTCGTACCACCTGCCTTGCGATATACTCCTGCATGTGAAAGTTTTCCTCCTGTCCTGAAAACAGTCTTTCAAGCTGTCATCTTTTTCTTGTTTTTTCTTGAGCTCTTCTCTCGTGACCTCCGCAATGTTAAAGCTACCTGTAGGCAGCCTGCTGATTTCTGCGACAGCCACGAGCTTCTGAGAGTCTATCGCAGTATTAAAGGTGCCCGGGCTTTGAGCTGGTTCTTGATAGTTTTCTGGGGTTGTCTTAACTTCATCAACGTGTGGATGCCATTTCCAGTCAGGGTCGTTGGGTGGTCTGGCTTCTCGTATGTTCCCAAGTACTAAATCATACAAAGGGTCCTGCGTGCGTTTCACCAGAAGCATCCCTTAAAAGTAGGGCGTGTGGACCTTGACGCACGCTCCTTGAAGTTGCTGCGCATTTTTGTCCAAGAACACAACACTGGAAGCTTGGCCTGGCAGACAAGAGTCTGGCGCAAGATCACGTTGCAGGATTACAGCATTACTGCCGGAGTTTCGTAGCACCGATAACCGATTCCCGTACAGTTCCCCAGTCGCCACAGGTAGGTTTTCAACAAAGAATATGTTGATCTTTGAATCACTCTTTTCTACCTGTTGGGGGGTCCTCATCTGTAGACATCAGCGCTTTTCTACGGTGCAAGCCGAAACCTCTTTTGCGTCGCCCTCTTTGCCTCGACAGTTCTATGGCCACGTTTTCCACACTTGCGCAGCTACCATGCCGTCCTGACATTCTACTGTCACAAGCACGGTGGCCTAGGTTGCCGCAGATGAAGCAACCTTGGGTCCTTCCTTAATTTTGGAGCCTGATCTGCACTCTGCTCCTGTCTCGGTTCATCTCGGGCCTTACCCAAGTTTTTGATGGCCTGTGTTTCAATGAAGTGGTCGCAGGCTTCTGCCATCTCCTTAGTTGTATTGCAGTTCTTTTTCTTGATAAAGACTTCTAGTTGCATGTGGCAGCACTTCATAATTTTTCTCCAATCATCCTCTCCCGCAGTTCGTCGAAAGCTTTCGCGGAGCCGGATGTCTCTAGCCGCCTGTCAAAATAACCAGCAAGGCGAGACACGAACTGTCTCGAACCCCCAGCCTCGTTCCTCTTCTTTCTCGCCTCCCTTCTCTCTAGCCCCCTTCCGATCTTCGCTTCTATCTCTTCATTCCGCCACTCGCGTGCTTGCTGGGCCTTTCCCCACGTATACTTGCAATGCCCACGCTCAGGGCACTTCATGACATACTTATAGCAGCACAGAATATGCGTGATTTCGATCAATGCGAGATCTCTCCACATCATTGGCAACGCCGATTGCATACGTCTCCAGGATATCCGTGGCACGTAAGATAGTTTGTGGCGTTCTGATAATATTCATGCGACGCTGCCTAATAAGGTGGCCGAACTGTTTTACAACGCTTTGAAGGACGATGCCTTCGATGTGTTTAAATGATCCCCAGGCAAGTAAATGGTTTTTTTTTTACTTCCGAAGAGTAATCACAGTTTTGAATGTCACACCATGTGGCACTCAGACTGAACCATTAAAGTGTTTGTATTCATTCCGAATCCGTGTTACCTTACATCTCAAGGTGAGCGCATGCTTAATATAGATTTATTTTCTGGACCGCACAAAACTAGATGCTTCCTATACTATTGTGCCGCTTGTATATAATTTTTTTTTGGAAATGTGACTAATTAGGGGGTATGTGTCATTCAACCTAGGTGACACATTTCACAAAACCAGTGCTCTATTTTTTCTAGTTATACTTTCACCAGATCAAATATATGGCTATCTTTTGAATAACAACCAATGGCTTCTGACAAACTTGATGATTGCAGAAAAGTCTGGTAAGAGCATTACAAAAACTTCCTGTACCCTTTCTTTGAAGCTGCTGTTAAGGAATTCTAGGGTGTTTTATCTTGCTCTAATACGGTTACTATTGCACCCAATGGAACGTTGCTGTCAAGTACTTTACAAAACATTTACCGTTAACCAGTAAGATTATTACAAAAAGTTTCCTCTTTGCGATGTAAGTTCGAGAATAAGCCCGCAACACGCCCAGTCTTAAGACGGCCTGCTAGAATTTAGTTACACCCCTCTATCAATTCAGGGGGCCCTGTTATCAAGTCTTGTTATTGTAACAAGGTTGAAAAATTTGAGTTTTTACTTTAGATTTACTTCTGAACAGGTAAAGTCACGTAAATTAGCGTTCACAGGGAGAGGAAATTTTGATGTGACGGCATCCCCGCAAGTGTGTAAGTGTCGTTGAAGGCAAAGAAATTAGTAGAAAGCACGAGTTTTGCCAGGCCTAATGCCAGATGCGCATCGGAGTAGGTACTCTAGCTTTCCTCGCGAAGGGATGAAGAAAAACGTTTAAATGCGTAAAAAATTTATCACGGTGGCTTTGAGGCCGTAGTAAAGAAGTTGTCCCGATATTGCTGTGGACAGCTTTACCAAGACGTCGCCCGGGAGTGCCTGGCACGTGGTGTTGCGCCTCATGGATTGGCTGATAAAACTGAGCATGTAAAAGAGCCTATTTTTCAGTGAAAAATGCTGATCCGGATGCCTGTGATGAATCAATGGCAGGGAAGGCCATTGCGATTATGGCGAGTCGCTGTAGAAGCCTGGCGCACACCATACCGGTGTATTCACGGCTGCGTTGAAATCGGTGTCTCCGAAGTACCGCTTTTGTAAGCAGTAGTAGCCTACAAACTTCGTTTGTTAGCGGCATACTTTTCTGTTGAACCGCAAGAAACCTTGTGTAGTCTGGTTGCAGGGATAAAAATAAGAATAATCGCTAACTTGTTCAACATGCATACCGAACAAGGTGACTCCAAGGTAGGTAACGAAACCTTGGAAAAAGTGACCGATTTGGTCTATCTCGCACATGTCAAAACTGCTTATCGCAGAGATGAAAATAAAATTACCATCAAGAAAAACATTTTATAAGCTGCTTTTGGGAAACGTTTTCATATCCTGGGCATTACGCTTCCTGTCACTCAGACATCTGGTGTATAATTAAGGTGCTCACTCAGTAATGACGCACGAGGAAGAACATTAGGGTGTCGCAAGCGACTGGAAAGAAAACTTGGCTCGTCCAAATGGGTAATGGGAGGAATATTTTGATGTTAGTAGCCTTAGGTGTAAGAAAACGGCTGCATGCATTTATGAGCAGATACGTGTGGAAGGCATTCTACCTGAAATTATCAGAGGAGAATGGCATTAGCGGGTCATTTATTGCGCATTAGGCAAAACAGATGGACGATTACGTTCAACACAGTGGCTGTCAATGGACAAAAAATTCGGTAGATGTCCGCCAATGATTCCAAGGAGGGTTGAGGTTTAAAATTGTAGGTAAGTAGTGGACTCAACGAGCACTGAAAAGACGTGGCTGCAGTACTGTAGAGAGGCATTCATCCTGCCATCAACCGGAGGGGGATGATGAGGATGATGACGATAGCTGTAGGGTATGGAGGCGGGCCACCTGCGCCAACAAATGACTTGCCATTCACTGACTGGCCATTGGCGGCGATGCCTACCCGAATGCTCAGTTTAAGTCGGAGCACTAAGGGCTCTCGTCCCAAATTTTTCGGTCTGTGTATTAGATTGTTGCTTGGTTGTATAAAAATTTGGCCGAAATCTCCGGTTGGGAAACAATCAAAGGTTTGTTGCCCAGCTTACTATGAAACACTCGGACCTCCAAGAAGGACCGGAAGTGGCGTACAGCCTTGTATATTTCAAGCAGTTTTCCTCCTAATGTATGGCAAATGGCAAAGGTTTCGGCAAAAGAAAGCAATTGGTTGGCCGGGGTCCCCCCAAATATGTTCGACAACAGGTCCTACCGAAGCATCAGGTGCAACCGTCATTAGGTAAAGAGGAACTCACTTTCACCGGTCTCAGGTAAAGGAGAATGATTTCCTGATACAGCTTGCTCTTCGATTTTTTCTATTGGTGAGTTCGTCAGGAGGTGAATTGACGGGAGGTGCTTTTCTTTTGTTTCTTTGGAGTTTGTATCTCGGTGGCCGGTTGAGGGCGGAGCACATCGGGACGAAATGGAGGTCATGTATTTAAAAGGTGAGACTCTCACGGAACTTGGGGCTAGAAGATTGCTGCACAATGTATTCAAAGACATGGGCATTTCCTCTTGTATTTTAGAGCAAGTGCTCTAAAAAGGGCTGTTCTTCTCTACATGGTAACCAATGAAGTACACCAAAATTTAGGTAAAGGCAATGTAGGCAATGTAGGTAATTCTTGGGTCGTGCCACTCAACGTAGCAATTGCAACGCCGACAAAGACATGCAGACGTACTCAAAAAGCCCGAACGGCATTATCATAGCCGTGTTTGCTAAATTGAAAGTCTCCACGTGGCATAGGTGGAACGGGGATTCAGAAGGGTTTGACACATTTGGAGCGATTTCGTGCCCAAAGAAGAGCTCGAACTCGCCACGTGTAATCTATTAGTAATCACGTGGCAAGCAACAAGCTCGAATGTGACTGGTAGTTTCAATAGTACCGATAGAGTTACTGCCGTCGTGTCCGGGAGAAAGTTGGTAGGTCTCCCGCAAGGATAATACTTATTAGAGGACGTTGCCGAACACCGACTGAGGCGATTCGCTAGCCACCGTCGTGAGTAGCTCCCTTCATGCTATACCAAGCACAAAAAGGTGCGCAATAAGAATGAGGTGGTTACAGTGCCTCCAACCTCACAATTTGTGGTGGAATGGAAACGATGTGCTCAAAGTAGGTAGGCACGAATAGATACAATAAAAAAATGAAGGCAGCTTCTCAAGTGTTGCACGTACACTGGGCATACAGAAAAACGTCCCGTCCCAACTAGCTTATATCACATTCCGCTCAGTTTTGTGGTTATGCTTTGAGATTCTGTCACAGCTAGTGCATGGTGTTGTCTTTAGCCCTACCCCACCCCCCGAAAGAATAATTACCACTTGATAAATAAATTACTTATACGTGAGCATGCCAGCCGGGCTTGCGGTGAAGCTCCAAGAGTAGTGATGGCGCAGCGAGACGAGTGCTTGCACAAAATATTGAAACCCGTTCAGCAGCCACCATTCCACCATAGTGACACGGCGATTGTAATGCTAATTGAGAAGTAGCATAACGTAAACGATAATATTTCTTTCATCTCCACTGTCAAAACTGCATCAATCGTCACGACAAGGGATAAAGTGAGTAACACAGCGGCGTGCATAGAAAGCCGTGCTTCTCCAAGTTGTATCGCGCCTATTTGTGAAGCTTATCCCAAAGCGGGCTGGTACAATTTGTATTGGACCTCTGACTGGTTGCCAAAAAGTCCCTTTAAAGCAGTTCGACAAAGAGCGACATTAAAGAAGTGCCGCACAGTCCTGACGTCTTCTCCAGACAGCTTTTCTTGTGGTTGTTAAAACCATAAAAACTGTTCCTGGAGGCATAGGTTCAGGGGCGAATTGCTTCCCGTATGTAGCAATGGGACTGTTGATGGTGCTATGTAAGATTGTTGTGGGTGCCCTGCGTTTTGCGAGACAGCTAAGGACAATATGTACATCATGCTTCCCGACAAGGTTTTCGTGATAAGGCGGAGTTGTAGTTGACAACATACCTCAACTTGAAGCCGACAGCACTCGCCGCATATAGTCGTGCGCCATAGTTCCCCTTAAATGTGCAGTGTGCTGCACACTTTCACAGTGCTTTTCCAAAGTTATGGTCGTGCAAGCACACGCCGTGCCTAGATGGGGACGCCGGAACAAGGCTCTAGAAGGAGCTGCCATGCGAAGGACAGCGGTAGAGTCGGTTGAAAGGCTCGGCCATATGCTGTAATCCCTATAGTCTCCTGGTGACAGTTATCTCTGAGGCTTTTCATCGCGGGTGAAGACTGTTTTGCTGGGGCTGATTTTCTGTGCACGGAACCTTTCGCGAGTAAACGTTGCACACTCAACGTTTAGGTGGAGCCGACGTGTCCACGAAAGGGTCGGCAAGTTGGGCCAGATCAGCAACAGGTAAACAGCTAGCAATCCACGCTTCTTGTAGGCGGAGCTGCACAAGCATTTAGAAGAAGCAATCGAAGGAAAGGTTGCGGAAGCGCGGCTTCCTTGCCTTCAAAGTTGGGCTCGAAGCCAAGCAGTAGATTTCGGGTATTGCAATCATGGAGCTCTTCAGAATGAAGATGGGGCACTCGTGGCTGTTTCGAAACTGTCCTGCGTTTTAGGCTTTTACAGGGAGGTTGTCCGTAGGTGACGTTGCTGGTTAAAAGAACTAGGTCTTGAAGCTTGGTAGCGGCCAAGGGAGCAACGCAGACAGGAGATCGTTGAGTTTTTCCTTTGCGATGTGAAATGTGCTATGGTGAACTGACTGTGTACAATGATGATTTAGAGTTTTGGGTCTGCAGGCCAGTACGGGGGAAGGCACAGAGAAAGTGAGGCTGGAGTAGGTTTAATTGAGGTCATCTTCAACAAGTATTCTGAGACCAACATCGGAATTGTGCTGATTTTCGTCAGCCATGTTTAATGTTTGTGTTAAGCAATTCTGTGGCTGAGCGAGGCAATGAAAATTCTGATTCACAGGGCAACGCCTATGTATCATGTAGAATGTAGCAGCTGACGGGCCAGCGGCCGGGATGCCTACCCGAGCGCTCGGAGCCTATGGGAACATTGACCGCTTAAGACACAAGGCTGGGGCAGTGAGCCATACAGTGGTGCTTCGGCATCGATAACGATGCCCCTAGAGGAGTATATACACCTCTGTAAGCCCTGCCTACTAAATTAGGACGGCGCCATAGGGCGATTAAAAAGATACAAGGCGAAATGTATCGCCAACAAAGTGCTAGCACTCCAGCCTGAGAGGACACTTTTTTCTTCTGTACTCTTATCAGACAGCACAACGACCTAGCGGTGACAATGGTGCGGTTGCAGATTCGGCTATAGGTTGAAGAATTTGAATGGTTTTTAGTAAAAATTAGTATGGGTACGTTGCCGCGTGTTAAAGTATTGATCGTGTCGTGGACTCATCATATCATAATTACAGTTATCTCTTGTCTTCAAAAAAAGTTTGTATTTCGCGCGTTCGTTTTTCGCACTGCCTTCATAGTAGTTCGCGTCGCATCTGACAGATGGCGCCACCAGTCTAAGGCGTGCGCGCCGCTCGTGGGACCTTGTTCTCGGCGGTTGTACTCGGTCTTTGCAAGAGGTAGCGTCAACATCCCCCTCGCGAGGGGCATGATCAAATGCCGAGCATTTCCGGGGGCGCACGACGTTAAGTAGTTTGCGTTACGTTAATGTTGTTGCACTTGTGGCAACTGCTGACGATAGAGTGCTCGTCAGCAGTAATTAGAATGAGTCAAGGATATAAGGCGTGTCCGTAGCCTTTCACTCTGTGTCGGCTTTGTGGCGCAGTGGGTAGAGCGTTGCGTACCTTGCGTTACGCCCGCAGGGTCGAGGGATCGAAACCTGGCGACGGATTGTAATTCTGTTTTATATAGTAGGGACAACGACGGTGCGGACTACGGACGCCAACGCGGGAGACATCGTGAGTTACTGAAATGCTCTGCGTTTAAAATTCAGAGCACTTTCACCCCGTGAAGTGGGATGGCCAGCAAAGCTGCGGTGCCGAGCTTCACTGTGAGATTGACTGGGTCGTAGTCAAGTTCACTCGCATGAAGCAAAGGGTGCACGAAGCAAAACACGTTTGTTTGTAAGTTGCGATAGAGCATTGTCACTGGTTATTAAATAAAAGTCCAGTCCTATGCAGTCACTGCTCCTCACGCGTGCTCAGCACGGCTCTTCGCGAGCCACGTGAAACGGCTATCAAGCGGCTCCGACGCAGCGTCAGACTTGGCTACTACGCATTTGAGGCGCACACTTGGGCACGCGGCGGCTCCATTGCGTCTGCCGCTGCTATGACGCAACACAGTCCAACGCAATCCACTTTATTTCAATTCAATTAAAGTCCAATCCAAGCCAAGCCAAGCCAATTCAATCAAATCGAATCCAATCCAGTGCCACTCGCGCTTGCGCAGAACAGCCCTTCACGGCATACGCGAAACTTCTTAACCTCGGCCAGTGTTGCTTACGCTACAAAACACACAAGAAACGTGAGTGGAAACTTATTATACCGCGGGTATGGTAATCACGGTGCATGCTTTATGAAGGCCCTAGGACTTTTCAATTGTGTATGATTTTTTTCATGCCCGGGGGTGTGGTGCGGAGTTTTCCGATTCTGGGGATTTGAGTGGACTCCGCAACGTAGCGCTACGCTCGCTAGCGATTCTTGTTTACGTCGCGTTGGGACCGCAGACAATCTGCTGGATCCTACCAATTCACACCTTAGTTGTCGAACGTTTCTAAATAGCAAACTCAAAAAGATCTTAGACATACTTTGTACCCATAGAGGATAAGAATGGTTGTGTTTCTTTTTAATAATGTGGATAGCATCCCTTGAGAAACGCTGCCTGTAGAAAAACCGCATAAATCAGAAACTGTTGTGTGACCCGGGGAAAATCGAACACATATATTTGTTAGGTTACTAAATGTGGACTCTCGCTACATCCCGGAACATTATAGGATACTGCCTCAATGGGTTGCGTGAACCATACGTGTGACTACGGGAATTGAAAACGCATAAATCTCTTTGTCGATCTCCCCAAACTGAAGTCGGGGGTCGCCTCTTCAGAAGTTTAACTCCATGGGGAGTAAGCCTATTCCAGGAACAAACGGCGGGTATGCAATATCGTACACCTACAAGGCTATTGTTTGTGAATAGTTCTCTATATTTGTACGTTTGGTTAAAGACGCAAGCTCATATGATTGTGTCCGCTTCCAGACGACACACGATATTTATATAAAGGCAAATACAGTTTAACTCACCATATATTGTGATTAATCCGGGTTTAATAAAACATATTCACAAAAGCCTGGACATTGCACCACAATGCACGCGTTAAAGATTGAATACAGATTTCTAATGCTAAATTCTGCTACGCCACCGAAACCTCTATTTACCGGGAATACCTCTGTTGCGGATTTCTAATTTGCCGCCAACTTGAACAATGATGATAAAATAGAGACGCCGACAACGAAGTTGCACGTTCACGTGCCTGGCGATGCGTGCGGGCACGTTGGCTCGTGATTGAGTTCAGAAGGCGGCGCTTGGACTACCGTGCACGCGAATAAACGCTGAAGATCGGCTTTCCCTTTTCGTATCAACCTCCTCATACACAAACAGACAAGCCCCCGTGGATGAAGGATTGTAGGCGGCCCCCAGAAGCCCGGATGACTGTTTGGGGTACCTTTCGTAGGTAGCTAAATACACATCGCCACGTATATTTCAACCGGGAAATGTTCTCGTTTAGAATATTAGCTGCCACGCCGAAATGCTGAGGAAAGGAACAGACATTGTTTGTGCAAAGTGTCTGACACCGGTCATGAAACTAACTTGAGAATAGGTCTGAACAAGTACCTCTAAAACCATAGGGCTTCAATTTGCTTAATAGAGTGGAATTATTTACCGCCTGGAATGCCTTTTTTAAGTCGACGTTCACGACAACCACCTGTTTGTTATATTTAGGGCCGAGGTAAGTGCCTGTGTCAAACACACAAGTGCGGCCTATGTTGAATACTGGGAACAAAAACCGTACTGCTTTGGGTAAATGATGTGATATTTATCTAAAAATTTATTTATACGGGCTACACAAAATTTCTCGTATGAATTGTAAACTTCGCTCACCATAGATATTGGCCGATAACTAGATGGGTCTTGGCATCTCCGCCTTTGTTGTGATTTGCGACTGTAGCTTTATATGCGGATGGGTACGTATAAGCATGTAGTACAAGAATGTATCAGATATATTTAATCTTTGTGAGTCTCAATAGTGGTTTAGTGATGATATCACAACAATAACAACTGGCTGGTTGCGATTTGCTAAGTAAGATAGCTTCACGTTTATCAAAGAAAGCTGCTTTGATTGAGTTGGAGGCTAATAACGTATGCCAACAACAAAAAAACCGTCGAATTCGATAAATAAAAAAATCACTTTCTGGGAAACCTAATGTGAAAGGCGATAACTTTATGCACGTGCGAGGATTTTGAACAAAAAGGGTCTCTCCGCCTCACCTTGATCTGGATAGCTATTTCATTTCATTTTATTCGATTTCGTTATACACCCATTTGAAATGGTATTACATAAGCAGTAGGTCCATACATAAAAACTTGGAAGAAATATTTTATTACAACGGAAGGTAATTTGTTACGGTTTTCCAAAAAGTCGAGGGACAGGTTATGGCGGTGGTTTAATTGGAAAGGCCGTTCCAGCCGTTTCTGCACGTAAAAAAATGAAGACGAAAATGTGACGGTGCGCGTACGCGGGCGCGCAACATGTTGCGGGTGACCGGTGCGATGGGAGATGCGTCCCGGAGGGAGAATGTATGGTGGCTTGCCGAGTGAGCTCTTAAAGAACTTGTGAAAAAGGAAAAGACTCGACATAAGGCGACGAGATGCAAGCAATGATAGGCCTGATTCTGTTTTGAATGCCGATAGGGTATTTGATAAGAGTACTTTGAATGGAGAAATCATTGGCTCGATTTTGAAGCGAGTCGAGTTGATTGATGAGTATATATGATGTGGGTTCCCAATGCCTTATATGTATTCTTATTTCGTCCTGCCGAGAGATTGATAAGCTAGTAATGAGACATTGTGAGCGGCATGATGCAAAGTGCGCTTTAACCACCCCAGTGTTTTGTAGCAGACGTAAAGGTGTGCGTAATGTGCGTTGTCCAAGTTAAATCTCTACAAACGATTACTCCGAGCTATTTATAGGAAGGAGCTAGTTCGAAATTTCTGTCACCAGCTTGGTACGGGAACAGAAATGGATATGGAAGGCGGTGGAAGGAAGCAGCGTTATATTCGTTAGAGTTTGGTTTCATTAGCTACAGTTTACACTATTCTTGAAAACTAAATAATTCAGTTTAAATAAAGCCGTGTTATCGGAAAGTAACAGGTACATGCGTTGGTAGGTCAATAATAAAAATAAAATACCGAAGTTGGCCTCGGACGAACCCTTGAGGGACACCTGGGGTTACCAGGGTAGACTTTGAGATTGGATTGTTAACGGTAACTGATTTCGAACGGTTAGTTGAGAAATATTTACATCCTCGTAATATATCGCCTTTTAAATGTAACGCAGCAAGTTTGAATAGTTGACGCATGTGACAAACGTTGCAAATGCTTTGGCAAAATCGAGGAACATGGCGTCAGTCTGAAGGTTGGTGTCAAGGTTAACAAACAGGTCGTGAACAAACATTGGTAGCTGCATTTCACACGAAAACGTGTTCCTAAATCCATGATGCGCGGGATGATTTGAGATGGTTGCGTATCCAGGAATAGCGAGATCTTCGTCTCTTTAACGACGTTTCGGAGATGGCAATAATGTCAAAAGAACTGTGTTAGTGTGACAGATTGCGATAAGCAATTTGGCGTATTTGTTCAGGCTTCGAATGTTGCTATAAAAGATCGATACAATATTGTTTTGCTAGTGGTTGACAATGCAGTTTGGTGAATCACCATGTGCCCCAATTACGTTCAGTTAAGTACAGACGATGACACAATTTTGGCAGGTCATCTTTTCATTCGCACACGGGCAGCGGGGTTTATTGTTCTACCGCCAACTCAATACAGGAGGAGGTCCCGAAGTTCCAAAGAACTGTCCGTGGGACCTCCCATAAAAAGATATCAAACATTGTTACATTTCAAAGCAGTGACAATTATACATTGCTGAATAAATAACCTGATTGGGACGAAAAAACTCTTCATAGACAAATTAGTTTGGACATTGTACAAGAATAATATATGTCATGAAGTTTTGAACAATACAGTCATCAGCATACCGAGAGCGTAATTTAAAAGTTAACTGTCAACTCAAAGCTGAGGCAAAAAACTGCGTACAAACAAGCATAAGAAAGCAATGACGAATCACTCGGAAACTTAGAAAAACATGATATTTAGAGAATCCTGTGAAGTTATTCATCCGTCTGTAATACGAGTGTAATGAAATATTGCTTCACCCTTCTACTAAACTGTGTTGATGTGCGAGATGATTTATATTGTTAGGGAGGCGGTTTCACTATATTGTTAGGGAGGCGGTGCCCATGAAGTAAGCCGCAAATTGACCAATATTTGTTTTGGCTTTGGGTAGTAAAACATTGTTATTTTCGAAAAACCGCGTGTTATTGTAATTAAGCAGAGCAGTGGCTGTTAGGCTGTCAATAAATATTTCCTGGGCACTAGCACGGTAAATCACTGTGGTTAGCGTTTGCTGGAAAATATTTATCGCAGGCAAAAGATTTAAGCTGTGAAATATCGGTTTCGCGTGAGCCATGAAAGAACTAAACGTAATGAGCCGCAAAGCTTGGGTTTGTAATGCTGCACATGCGCAAGATGAGTGGCGTATATGTTACCCCATGTAGACACGCAGTTTTGCAAATGGCTATGAATGAAAGCGTGATAAAGACAGATCATAATGTAACCCGGAAAATAGTGACGTGATTTGATAAGTACCCTTAGCCCAAATCCGATTTTTTTAGATAGCAGTTTAGTGTGTAAATTGAATTTTAGGTGTTTGCCCAGCAGCAAGCCTAGGAACATCACATCTGATGAGGGATGAATGACATGGTTTTTTTACCGTAACGGCGATGTTAGTTCAATTGTGCGCAGCTGCGAGTGAAAGATTACAGAATGGGTCTTTGTAGGATTTATGAAAAGTTAGTTTTCTGCGCACCAGTGGGATAGGTTACGACTATTACGTTTGCCGATTTATTGTAAGCATAGATGGTTGTATCGTCAGCATATAGCAAGCAATTAATAAAACGTAGACATTCTGGCAGGTCCTTTACATATATTAAAAATAATATTGGGCCCAGAATAGAACCCTGAGGGAAACCTTTAATAATACTCAGTGGTTGTGAAAGAGATTCATTAATTTTGACGACTTCAGATCAGTTAGTTAAGTAGCTGCGCAGTAATGATAAGGCGGGAGCACGGATTCCAATATGTTCAAGTTTTTGGCAAAGTTTATTATGAGAAATGGTATCGAACGCTTTTGTGAAATGAACGAAAACTGCTCCAACATTGTCACCTGCATCAATTCGGCGTTTTATATTGTCGGTAAGAGATAATAAAGCTAGCTCAGTGGAATATCCTGGGCGGAAGCCATACTGATGCGGTTTTAGAATGTTAAATTTATTGAGATACCTTAACAACCGAGTTACAATAATTTTTTGATTATCTTGCTAAAAAACGTCAGTACAAAAATTGGGAAATATTTCCATACTGTGTCAAGATATCCTTTTATGAAGACAGGAGTTACCCTACCGAGCTTCAGGGCCTCTGGACATGTGCCAAATTTAAATAAACCGTTTATTATGTGAGATAAAGCGGGTGCAATATAATATGCTACAAGCTTCATTTTTAACGGGTGTATTCCATCAAGTCAAGGCCCCGTCGTTTTTAGGTTTAAATTGTAGTGATAACTTCCTGCCTGACAGTCGGGAAAAGGTAAAACGAGTGTACGAGTGAAGAGGGGCCCGTATATGCTGTACGAGAGGTTGATGAGGAACTCACGTCATTACCAATGAATGATCGATTAAATTCATTGGCGATGTCAGTTGAGCCAGTCAGCGTACCGGCCTGTGTAGTAATTTTTGATACAGAGTGCTATGATGTAAGCTGATTAAGAAATGTTTCGATTAGTTCCCAAGTTTTCCTAGTATCGCCTTGACATTTTAGGATTTCCTTTTCGAAATAAGCCTTCTTCGCCTCTTTTAAGAGCTTGTTAGGCATGCTAGAATAATTAGTGAAACGTGTCCTTAGGGTTAGGTTAAAGGGTTGACGCTTTTATTTCTGATGCAGGCTGTGCCTTTTATTGATACTACGCAAAAGGGCCCACGTTCTTCATGAATTTGTTGGTGCAGAGTACCAGCGCGTGGTATGAGTGGTAGAAGTTGCAACTTTGAACGAACTTTGTATTAGAGAAGTGAACTTTTCAAAGGCAATGATTGGGTATAACTCGTAAAGAACGGGTTGCCATTCAGTGGGCGCAATAGCCTCTATAAACTTCCCCTTATCGAAAGAATGCTTAATCTGCTTGTGCGTCTGCTCTGATCTGATCGACTTCGAAAGTAGAAACGTAGGATAATGATCAGTTATTGAAATATAAACAACACCTACAGGATATTCAGATGGTAAATTAGACCGTACGTGGTCTATTATAGTTTTTGAGCCGGTTAGCGAACATCTTGTGGGTACCGTTATGAGTGACTCAAGACCATAACCTGAGTAGCAGTTTACATAGCTAGAACAACCAGAGCTAGTTGGATCGGTGGTATCAATATTGAAATCACGAAATAGCAAAATGTTTTTGTTTTCACTGCTTAGCTTGTCTAAAATCTGTTGAAGTTGTAAGCAGAAATCGCTGTAGTTGGACGATGGTGATCTATATATTGTGCCGACAATTGTACTTTGGTTATTTGTTTCCAGAAAAGATTGATCGAATTCTAACCACACAGACTCGACGTTAGCGCAATGGAACGAAATGTCTTGGCGGCAAATGTACGAGTATTTATCCAGAATGAATATTGCAGAGCCGCCATAGCGACTGTTTTACCGGAAGCTAAATTCAGAATTATAACGGGGAATACCATATAAATTTGTATCGGTGGGAATTAGCCATGTTTCTGAAAAACACACGACAGAGAAACAGCGATCTACAGTTGTAAAGAAGTCGATTATGTCGTCAAAATGCTTTGAAAGACTGCGGGCATTAAAGTGAATGTACGTCTTATGAGTTGCTAGGGTTTCGTTAAGCAGAGATTGAAGCTCACCGGGGCAGTAACAGGCCCATTATCATCGGATCGCAGAGCTGCAAGAGCACTCGGTTCAGTGAATAATGCTCAGGTCGTGGAAGCTGGTGATGACATGCACTCGGCTGTCCTCGTCCTTTCTTGCTTTGATACGGCAGTTTGAGGTCCAGAGGAATTTTCATTCGTGTTCCTTTTTCTGATCGAGTGCCTGAGCGAATAAACGCTTGTTTGAAAAAAACGTTCGTTTCTTCCGTCTGAGAAAATCCGAGTGCAGTTGTCGTCAAGCGAGCTTTTCGAGCTTTGGTCACGAAGTCTGCCTTCTTAGCACGAGAGAATAACCAAGCAATAAAATTTTTGCCTTCCTTATTTGGTACGTGGTGAACAATATCGATGTCAGCACTCGTGATAGGGCACCAGATTTTTTCACCGATTGCTTGCAAGATTACAGTGCAGTCCTCATTTTCGGTACAAGGGACTCCTTTTATCTCAATGTTATTGACACGTGAGTATTGCTCAGTCTCGCCAAGTCTTTTCGACAGTTTCTCATTTCCTTTTTTCATTGGTTTGTTTTCCGAGGTTAGACGGGTCTGTTCAGTTTTCATGGCTTCACAAATTTTGTAAACATACTAAGGCTCTTTTTCATTTCTTCCACCCGCTGAGAAAGCAAGCCAACCTCACGTGCCCACTCTTCGTTAGTAGTCTTCATCACAAATGCAATGTACAGATCTTGGCAGCAGCAAATGTGCGGAAACAATAACGAGGGAAAAACACTAAGGATAAATAAACCCTAACCTGCGGATTCAAAAGCGCCCAGTTACGGAGTGGCCTTCTTGCACCGATGCTGCTGCCAAGTGAAGCACTGCGAAGATCGCCGGGACTTATATGCTGCAGCCCGCAGCGCCAGGTTGCGGCTGGCCGGCTTGCAGATAGTGATCCGTAGCCTGGGGCAGGGTGATGTCAGCGTTGGACAAGCGTTGGTCGAAGACAACACAGCCTCGTGCGCTTGATCGTCACGGTGGTTAACGTGGTGCGCTGGCTTGAAGCTGTATGCCCTGCGGATTCAAAAGCGCACAGTTACGGAGTGGCCTTCTTGCACAGATGCTGCTGCCAACGGTAATGTGAAAAAGCCTGTTTGTATAGCAGTAAGGGGAAGAAGAAATTACAATTTAGATATACACGCATTTTTTGTTAGCATTGCCCAGTTCACACGCCTATTCGCTAGAAAAGCAAGCAGTTTTAAAGAGAAGCCTAATGAAACGCGAACAGACTACCAGCTGACGCACTGGCGGGAAGAGGGAACTCTGAAATATTTTAAAATCGCGTGGTACAGAGGGGAAAACAAAGAAGAGAATACACGTCACTAGCGCTGTACATCAACTGAATTCTTTAACCATAGAGAAAAGACGATAAACTGACACAGCGCATGCGTCAAAGTCGGCGAAGCAATCCGAAAAACAAGACCATAAAAAAGTGGGTAGAAGAATGCTGTGTATAAGTGTATTCTTGGCGCCTTTGCGTTTTTGTCCCTGGAGATGAAACCACTTGGGTGCAGGATAAAATAATAGATAGAAAGTTGGGAGGAAATGCCAACTACAAAGACAACACCACGGTCACAAAAAAAAGAAAATCGTAACAATCAGCATGCAAAATGACATCATTGGCTAGCTAAGAAGGTTGTATGCCTATTTTGTCCACGCCTTGTGGTTTATGTCATCGGAGATGAGACCGTGGCGGGGGCACATGTATACACCTTTGATGTAAGTCTCGTATCTTTAAGGCACGAAGCATTTGAGCGCGACACGTTGGATAACGAGTGTCCCCGTGTGTTCTTTGAGTACGCATTACATTCTACTACGAGGGGTTTGAAAACGTGTGCCCTGGTGTTTTAGTAGCGTTACAACGGCGACGACAAAGGACGAAGACGACACGCCACGGTATATAGCACGAGGCCCAAAGGCGGTTCGGCCGTTAAAGCAAGCCATTGGGAATTGATTAGTTTTTAAGCAATGAAGGAAAACAAAAAGAACTGGGGTATTTTTGAGATCTCATGGGAGCTGCCATGTATTCAACCCACCCTGCGGGACAAAGAGGATTGGTTGGAGTTAAGTAAAGATTAGAAACGTGAGGAAGGAGTACAGATGACTAGATATACTCTGGTCGATTCCGTCGTACACAACACACGTCGAACCCTGCTTCAGCACATTCCTGCGTCTGGTAAATGATCAGCCTCGACGACAACAATGAAGCATAGACATGGGCTTGCGGTGACGAGGAGCGAAATCTTCGATGGTTCCGATATCTTCCAAACTCTCTGAGATGGCGTGTGCCCGAAAGGGGGGTACTGGGGACCTAGAGCTGCCCCCGACAGCACATACCAGCAGGAAAAGGACGAGCGACATCAAGATCCAGGGCGAAGGCCTGCGTAGATAACGGGCTGCCTAAACGAAGTCAATTCAAAGCTCAGTAGTTTAAAAAAACCGTTCTCCCAACTTCGAAGTGACCGATTCTACCACGAAGCGCACGAAGTACGCTCTCCGTGCACTACGCACTATCCCAGGCAGCACAGTACTTTTCGGCCTAACTCAAGCCGGTGTACTTCCGAAGCAGTACAGAACGTCTGTCCCACCACCGGTCCGTTTATGGCCGCTTTCTGGCATGTCCGGGCACCATCCAGGTTCTGACAGCCATTGTTCAACCATTAAACAGCCAACACTTGGTAACCAGCACTTCAGCATTTATCCGGCCGCCCGTGTTCACACACACAGAGGCAGGTGCTTGGCTGCCATATATCCAGCTTACCTTCGGTGGCCGAAGCTCAGAAGAAGAACGGCAGTAGGACGGCCGTAGGGCATCCTGCTGCCCTATTCGTATTACTTTGGCAATTGGTTTTCGGAAGAGAATCGATTTAAGTGTGGCTGCAGTGCCTTCGCTCTCTCTACGGTGAACTGAGCGTCCGGCGGAAGAATATTAATTTATTTCGGCAATCGGTGTAATAAAGAATACAGTCCTACATACGGCCCCGCAATGTACGTTTTTGATTCCGTTAGCGGCCTTCAGTCGGATCACGGCAAGTGAACGGCCGCAAATAATGGGCAAGCGGTGCTCAGCCGGTGATCAGCAGACGTAAAGTCTCAGGTTATCCGTCGTTACTTCGGTAAGCGGCGTCCAGCCGAACAACGTCACGCGTCAGGGCGCCGACAACTCTTGCACTTCTGAAAACTGGCGTTTTCAAAAAGCCGTTAGGGAGCCGAGCGATCCAGACGCATTTTCATCCGCTCAGTATTTCCACGCTTTAAATGAACGAACTTCGTTTGTCAGGCAGTAGTGAGTGGTACAAGGTGAGCCAAAATTTGCATGAATTCACTGGGTATTATTAGATAACACTCTAGGCCATCTGAATGCCAATTATTTCCCAAAGAATACCGCCACGCTGACGCATCAGCCAAGTCCCGCCAGTCACGGCGCTACCACGCCTCGCCCGCCGGCCTCGTCGACACCCCCTCGAGATATGGAGAGCATTGAATACATCGAGGTGGCATATTTGTCCTACTCGAGATGGCCCTGATTCGCTTGAATGTAATTGGCCTACAAGGGCGTCAAGCAAGCGCCCACCAAGCAGGAGCTCAACCGGTATCATCTCACGGACTCCCAACGAAAGAAGGAAAGAGGCGCAAAAGCGCAAGTTACCACCAATTCTTCTTGTAATACTGTGGTAAAAACAATGTTGCACTACGTTTTTCCTACTACATATATCAGAGGATAAGCATGTGCATTTGTAGGCTCAACTTTGTGCCCTGTACCGTTTTTGTTTTATTTAATTATTTATTCATTATACCTCAAATGCTACAGCACGGGGTGTAACATGAGGGGTGGGCTGTGGTACAAATTTATTTCGATGTGGGTTTTGAACAGAACCTGGCTTGAGTGGTGCACGACATCGAGTGGAAGATCATTCCAAACCTTTGCTCTTTGAACAAAAAACGAGCTAAGGTGGGCATTTGTACGGGCATGCGCCGGATAAACAGTGTTGCGGTGGCTAGTACGAGAAGAGATTCGATGTGCGGGCATGATACTGGACGCGCCAGGCGATGAATGAAAGAATTTGTGAAAAATGGTTAGTCTAGTGGCTTTGCGTCGCAATTCTATATTCTGAAGTTGGGCTTGGCTTTTCAGATTAGTGACACTTGAGTGATATGAATTATCAGAGTAAATAAACTTTCCTGCCCTATTCTTAATAGGTTCCACCATTTTAGATAGATTGGATTCGTCCGGCTCCCAGACGGCGCAAGCGTATTCGAGTTTTGGGCGTACTAATGTTAGGTAGGCTAAACGTTTTACAGAAGGAGGGGAAAGGCGTAAGTTTCATCTGAGGTAGCCAAAAACTTTATTTGCTTCGTTACAGATATTTATTATGAGGGGTGTCCAATTAAGATCGGGAGTTATGTTTATACCTAAATATCTATAGGAGTCCACGGGGGATAACCTAGAGCCGAAAATAAAGTATGTTGGAGGCGGGTAATGTTTCCTACGATGAAAAGAAACGACAGATGTTTTGTTAATCTTTAGAGTCATTCGGCAATTTCTGCACGATGTTTCAATTGTTAATAGGTCGTTTTGGAGAATGCAGAAGTCATTAGGGTCATTATTAGGGCGGTAAATGGCGCAGTGATCTGCGAATAAACGGATACTTGAAGATATAATATTAGGCAGGTGGTTTATATAAATAAGAACAGAAGTGACCGAGGATCATACCCTGGGGCACACCTGAGACTACTTTACAACGGGATGATGATGCCTGGTTGGCACAAATGAACTGTTCAGGGTTTGAAAGAAAATTTTGGATCCAGTTTAAAACGGCAGGGTCAAGGTTTAAGCGCGAAAGTTTTAGAAAGAGACGTTTATGGGGTACCTAATCAAAAGCTTTTTCGAAATGTAGAAAGAAAGCGTCTACAGGAATAATATGATCAAGACATGAGCTGATATCGTTAATAAAAAGCGCGAGTTGGGTGTCACATGAGAGGCCTTTCTGAAAACCGTACTGACTGGGGTGGAAAAAATTTACAGACGAAAGAAATTTGACGGTTTGAGAGTGATAATATGTTCCATAAGTTTACAGCGTATGCATATTAGTGATATTGGATGGTAGCTATAAGGTGAGGATGACGGACCTTTCTTGGCAATTGGAACGATCCTGCCGACCTTCCAGTCTCGTGGCACCACTCCAGATGCCAGTAAATGCTGAAAGATATGAGACAATATAACAGCAGAAAAATGTTTATTGTTTATGAGAACTTTAGAATTTATGCAGTCAATACCAGCTGATGACGTCACTTTCAATGACTCGATCACTTTAATAATATCCTTAGGTTCGAAAATGACGTTAGGCATAATAGGGAAATCGTGGGTGGAAGCACAAGGAAATATATCTTCGGGTTCATCAGTAAAGACAGAACGAAATGTAGAATTTAGTGTTTCTGCGACATAGGGTTCCGGTATTCTAACATTTTGTGGATCGCATAACGAGATAGGTTTCATTAGAGTTGTGTAATGGCCTTCCAGAACTGTTTGGGGTTAGTGCGTATCATGTCAGGGAGGGTAGAGGAGAAGAACGTTCGTTTAGCATTTAAACTCATGGATTCGTAAAGTTTTTCAGTATTACAATATTTTTCCTATGCTTGCTTGGAATTCGACGCCTTAGCCGAGCGGAAATGTCTCTTCTTTTGTTGTTAAGGCGTTTTATTGCGTTGTTGTACTTCGGAGAAGTAGGGCGTTCTTTAATGGTGATGGTAGGAATATAGGTGTTTATTAATTGCTGCATTTTCTTTTTAAAAAGCTCCAAGTTTTCGTGAACAGACCTGTTCCAGAAATGTATAGGAAACCAATCGCAGAAACAGGAAAGTTCGTTATTTATACTTTCATAATCGGCTTTGTCCTATAGGGTTATTCATTTCTTAATTTTTTGGGGGGGGTCCATTAAGTTGTATTGGAAACTCGCATGAATGACTGAGTGATCGCTTAGGCCGGTTAGATTAGAAACCGACGAAATTTTATCAGGTTCGGACGTTAGAAGTATATCTAGCAAGCTTGATGAAGTATGGGTTGGTCGTGTAGGGAATGTTATCACTTGGAATAAATTGAACATTAGGCAAGTATCTGCAAAGTCACTTTCAATATTATTTTTTTAAGTTGTTAAGGCTAAGTTGAACCAATTTGTTTAGGAGAAGTTGAAGTCTCCGAATGTCAGGAGTGGGGAACCGTCAGAATCTGAAGTTGCCAGTTTGAGAGCATCATAAAATTTACCAATAAAAGAGGAATCGGAGTCAGGGGGGCTTTAGCAGACGCCAATTGTAATGCGTGGGGCTGCAGCTTTGCAGCAGATGAAGATAATTTCAAGGCAAGAAGGAATGTCTACCGCGCAGCATTACAAACTGTGGGGAGCAGCGATTAAGACCCCATACCCTAGTTTGTTTTGGCGATCACAGCGGAAAATATCAAAATCAGTAATCGTAGGAAGCAGCTCTGAGTCGAAGATAGATACATTTAACCATGTTTTGGTTAATACTACTAATTTACATTCGGTAGCCTGGATGAGACTGTGCAGGGAATCGCGTTTAGGCAAATTTATCTCAATTTATGACTGCCTATTTAGAAACAAGTGTTAAGCTACATTCGCTACAACAATATTGCGTTGTCAATGAGGAAGATTACAATTTAAATTAGCCTTGGTGTGTGATGCTGAGCTACGCTACCCTTGGGATACAGATTGTTATGGTTTTAGAAAGTGCACAAGAGCGACCAGAATACAAGTGTACTTGTATGTGTGCGCTCTGTTGAATAAAAGTAGTTGAGAGTTTGCGCTTATCCCGTAAATTCTGCATGTGTTTTTTTCGCAGTAAGTCAGTATTTATTCACCAAGAATAGCCAACTCGCCCAACAACAAGCTCTTCGAAAATAACGGGTTTGTGCTGTTGACAATGCGACTGAGTCATCTGCTTGAGCTGCATGAAGTGGTCGTCCACCGGCCTCAGAACTGTTAACGTAGTGTTGCTGAACTTCAATGCCCGGAGCATTGCCGAACCTTCGGCAGCTTTAGTCCTGCTTTAGTCCGACAGCCGCATCTCGGCTGACCTCCGGTGGCCGTTCTTCTGCCGCACACGGGTGGCTTTTTAATGCTCGCAGCCCTACGGCGGGAATCTGACCGTATGAACGTAAGCTGGTCGACCATTCGACGAAGACTGCCCATTAGATTACCTTGGGAGTACTACCGTGTACGGCCAAAAGGACCACAATCGGACACGGTCCGTACACATCTTCCCAAATCACGTCGGATGAAAAATCACTGGCCATAGTACATGCAGCTTGAATCAGGCCGATCGACCGTGTGCTACCTGGGTTTGGCCAGTGATTTTCTATCCAGCCTTTTTCAGGCAGACGTGCTGGGCCCGTGTCCAAATGCGGGTTTTTTAAATGTGTACGACAGTGCTCCCATGGCTATCCAACGGCCAGTTTTGTTGGCAAGTTGACTGGCTTCTGTTCATACAACCTGCTTCTACTCTAGGGCTCCCGCCAGTCGAAAGCTACCCGTGTATGTTGCGGGGCCTACTTCCACAGCACGCGCCCGGCTAATCCCGAACGCACACCCCGCCGGTAACGGGAAACTGCCCCCCAGGCTTTATTCACCTTTTAATATATACACATGGGCAACCGTGCAAGTGGTGCCCTCTCTCGATCGGTAGCACAGATATCAATTGCTCGAAGCCGTTAGCCTGTGCGAATGTAGAAAAGTCTTTGGATGAGAACAGTGGCCCGTTCTCTCTGCGGACCACCCGTGGGATGCAATGGCGTGCAAACACATTCTTGACGGCTGCAATGACATCTAGTGCTGTGGTCGAGTAGTCGTTGGTCGACCTGTAGTCGACCTGTAGTCCTGTAGGCGACCTGTAGTCGACCTGTTGGTCGACCTGTAGTCGACCAACAACACATAATCTAGACCTTTCAGGTGGAAAAGGTCTACTCGAACCTCCTCCCAGGGAAGACTTGGAGTTTGAGAAGGCATCATTGGCTCTGCACGTTGAACGCGGGTTTCGGCACATTTGGTACAGATAGAAACCCGTGTTTCGATTTGGCTGTTGACTCCCGGCCACCATACAGACTCCCGAGCAATGGCTTTGCATCGGTTGACACCCTGGTGTCCATCATGAATGAGATCACGCATACAATGCTGAAGAGTTGACGGCACTACAATGCGGACACCTTTCAAAAGTAGCCCTTCACAGACACTGAAGTCTCTCCGATACTGCCAGTACTTCTTGACGTCAAATGGCAGCTTCAACTGCTGTGGCCAGCCCTTGGTGCAGTACTCAAGCAGGAGATTGCACTCACCATCGCTGGCTTGGGCATTGCGCAGCTCGCCTTTCCGTGAGGAGATGAAGTCTGGGAAGGAGCGAAGAAGCTCTCCAACAAAGAGCTCCACATGATCAGCGTGCCGTGGCGGAGGACCATCCAGTGGTGCACGTGAGAGTGTGTCCTCTGTGGCTAGAAGCTTTCCAGGTACCTAGAGGACCTGGTACGTAAACCGCATCAGCTTCTGCCGGAACCGTTGAATCCGAGGAGGCAGCAAGTCGACATCCAATATCCCCATAAGCGCTAGGAGTGGCTGGTGATCTGTTTCAATGAAAAAGTTCAGACCAGGGGCATACAACTCAAAACGAAGCACAGCCCAGCATGCAGCCAAAGCCTCCTTCTCGGTCTGACTGTAACGACTTTCCGTTGGTGTGAGCGACCGTGATGCAAAGGCGATTGGTCGACGCTCCCCGGAAGGTTTCTACTGCAGCAGGAAGGCACCAAGACCGAAGGAGCTGGCATCCGCTGATACTGTCGTCTTGTATGCTGTGTTGTACCGAGCCAGGCATATGTCAGAGCAGAGCAATTCCTTGAGCTTGGCGAAGGCAGACTGTTGAGCATGACCCCAAGTCCACTCAGACTCCTTCCTCAGCAATGCTCGTATCGGTGCTGTGGTTTCTGATACATGAGGCAGAAAGCGTCCGATGTGGTTGACCAGGGCCAGGAGGCGACAAACACCTGAGAGGTCTTGCGGTGCTGGCATGTCTTTTATGGGTGCCACCTTGTCTGGATCAGGAGAGATGCCATCTGTACCAACAATGACACCGAGGAACTTGACACTGCTGGCTCCGAAGGTGCACTTGTCATGGTTGAGTGTGACCCCTGCATTCGTTAGCCTGATAAGATCTTCTTGCAGACGACGGTCGTGCTCAGCTCGTGTCTTGCCAAAGACGAGAATATCGTCGATCATGTGCACCACCCCCTCTTGGCCTTCCAGGATCCTGGACATCTGTCGCTGGAAGTACTCAGGAGCTGTCGCGACCGCAAAGGGAAGTCTGAGGAAACAGTAACGTCCGAACGGGGTTATGAACGTTGTGAATTGTGAATTCCTGTGATTCGGGCGACAGCTTGACCTGGTGGAAGCTCGACGTGGCGTCCAACTTGGAGAAAACTGTCCCCCTCCCCGAGCAGACCAAGGCATTGCTTAACTGTGGGCAACTTGTGGCGTTCCCGCAAAATAACCTTTTTGATGCGGGTTAGATCCACACAAAGCCTGTAACCACCCGAAGACTTGCGGACTGCAACCATTCCTGCGCACCAGGGTGTTGGTGTGTCCAAGCGACGAATCACCCCGTCCCATTCCAGCCCGTCGAACTCCGCCTTGATCGGATCCCGGAGCGGCAACGGCAGGCGTTTGGGTACGCTTAACGAGAATGGAGTCGCATCTGGTATGAGGCGGATTGTGTATGCCTCGGGAAGAGTTCCAAGTCCTTGAAAAAGGGTTGGGTCGAGGCGTAGCTGACCGCAGGGTTCTGGAGCCTCAGAAACATGGTCCAAAAAACTTGCAGACACCAAGGGCTTGAATGGCCCGAAAGAGAAGCAGATGAACCGTATCATCTGCCAAGACGTACAGCTGCTGCTTGCCCGACTTGCCATGCCACGTCAAAATAGCATCGTATGGGCCTAGAACTGGTACGATGTTATTTTTCGGACCCTTCAATTCACCTTCGGTATTCTGAAGCTTGGACGGAATGCCAGGAAATGCACTCAGAACAACTGATACCTCGTCGCCAGAGTCCACTTTGAAAGACATGCCCGTCGTCTACGAGCACTTCAATGAACTTCGCGTTCGGGCGACGCCCCCTCGCGACAGTGTGAAATTCCACCGAATTGGCCGAAGGCTTCCGTTTTTGCTTCCCGCCCACTTTTTTGTTCTTCATGCAGACCACCTCGAAGTGGACACTCTTGCCGCAAAAGTTGCAGACGGCCCGACGGGCGGGGCACTCCGTTCGCGGAGGTGATGCGCGCCCGCAAAACCAGCAAAGCCGGGCCGGCCTATCGCCCGACGCTAGCATCTCTTTGTACACTCGCTTAGCGTCGACGGCCAGCAAAGGCGATTCTTCCGCGTTTCGAATTTTACTGTCGTTATCTGCGTCTTAGTGCTGACGCGCCTAATTCAAGGCATCTTGCAACGTTAACTTTGGGCTCCGGCATAGCTGGTCTGATAGGTTGCGGTCGAGCAACCCAACTTCGAAGCGATCCCGAACGAGCCTATCTTGAACAGCAGGCGATGCGTAGTTACAGCGCTTTACCGTGGTATGAAGCGCAATGAAAAAAGCATCGGCGGTCTCACCCGGTTGCTGGAAGTGAGCCGACTCGTACAACTCGTGGACGGGGTGGACGGAAAGGTCCGTGAAGGCCTTTTTTACAGCCGACAAGCACTTCGTGTCGGCTTCTGACAGCGTTGCCGACGCAAGAACCGTTCTTGCTTGCGGCCCCATGCAGTAAAGCATGGACCGTGTTTGCACTTCCCACTCCGCTGTATGAAATCCCGTTGCATTGATGAAGTCCTCGAACTGCAGCAGCCATGCCGGCCAGTAACTTAGACTGTCGAAGTCGAGCGGCGGCGGTGGGCGTAGCGCAGCGCGGAGCAAGGAATGAGCGGCGGCGGCGTCCATGGCGAAGAGCGACGGATCAGTGGCGTCTGGATCCCACTTCTGACACCATGTTGCGGGGCGTACTTCTGCAGCACGCGCCCGGCTAATCACGAACGCACACCACGCCGGTAACGGGCAACTGCCCCCGAGTCTTTATTCACCTTTTAATATATGCACATGGGCAACCGTGAAAGCGGTGCCCTCTTTCGATCGGTAGCACACACATCAATGGTCGACGTGGTGCCATCTGTCTATATGAGCACACAATACAGTGTACTGCCGAAGTACGGGCGCTGGAAGACAGCCGGGCTGCGTTCGTCGGAATGCAGGCGGTCAAAAGCTGCCGAACGTTCTGCCATGCTACAGGCATTGGAGTTCAGCCACAGTACGTTAACTGTACGGGAGTGAGTGGAGGACCCCTGCATTATGTGCAAATAGATGACTCAGTCGCACAGTGCACCATACAAACGCACCATTTTGGGTGCACTGTAGCCCCATCAAAGTTAGCTCGCATGACACTGCCAGCGGTGCGGCCTACAGCACAGTCTTCGTTATTGATGGGCGTCAGTTAACAACAACATTCATTTAATAAACACTGCTCTCAACTTGTATTTTCTATAAGGTCTGGGCCTCTTTTACTATAGAATGCAGGAAATATTTATTTCTTTGCCATAGCTTGAATATTTGTATTGTCCAGGTCCTGATATCTTCTGTGGGCCGGCCCACCTGTAATAAAAGGAGTGAGCAGAGGCCGCATACTTCAGTGGTTTGTAGTTAAGACGAATTAAAGGGCCGATTTTAGCCATTTTATTTTAACAAAATCTTCCTGATCACTTCCGCGCCCTGACCAAAACAACTATTTTTACAATAGAGGCTTGACCCGTATATTTGGTTGTATATAAAAGCGCAACGAAGTTTTTAGGAAGCATTTTGGTAATCGACAATACACTCAGGAATATTCCATATAATTTTCTTCACACAAAAGGTATGTCGCGATTTTTATCATTTTCTGTGAAAGAAATTTTTTTTTCCATCAACCTCTGATGAGCTTTCACAGTGCTGTATACAGGAGCGATGGAACCACCTTCATTTTCAAATTGTTGTTGGTGTGTTTTGTTGAGTTACTTTTCCACCACCTAATAGTCCAAAACAACTTATTTTCCTCTAGTGTCATGCATCTAATGTTCTCCTGCTACTGGTGGCTGCTGTTCTGTCCAACTTTGTGTTTCACGCGAGCAAAGGCATAGGACTATATAACTATAGAGTTTCATATTTTGTTTCAAACAAATAGCTTAGCAAAGGTAGTATGCATACTGCAAACCTTGCGTACGGCAACAAATGAAAAATAATC
The DNA here is from genome assembly GCA_013339765.2 of Haemaphysalis longicornis. Taxonomy (NCBI): domain Eukaryota; kingdom Metazoa; phylum Arthropoda; class Arachnida; order Ixodida; family Ixodidae; genus Haemaphysalis; species Haemaphysalis longicornis. The sequence goes on along the minus strand of CM023448.1, from coordinate 39,650,135 downwards.
AATACTTTATTAGTCGAGTTTGAATCGCTAAGGCTTTCAACCCCTCAGAGGCGAACTAGCGGCTCTGCCCTATGTAAACACCTTCATGTAGCTTTGGAGTCTCACATGGCATTCTCTGCACGCCCATCAAAAACAGCATAAGCCATGCTTTGCGCTCTAACCGTTCCAGTGGCCTAGCGTTCGCTCTTTTAGCAGCGCGAATGGCTGCGTGTTAGTCCTTTTTTGTTACCGCCAGTCACAATCAGAAAAAACAATTTTCGTACCCTGCTATTCCCATTTGCTAAAGGATACCCCCAAAGAGGCACTTTTCACCACCTCTCTATTATTTATTTGATACCTGGTTTGCCTTCGAATGCATTACAGCCGGGGATTATAAAGGTAAGCACCAAATTTCAGATCAAATATAGAAATATTATTACAAAGCGCGGAAAAATTCTTAATTATAAACGATGGATACAACCATATGTGAAAGATAATTTCAATCGCGATTTGATCTAAGACAAAACAAATTGCGCAAGGCACCTTGAAAGGAAAGTCACTAATTTACTTTAAAGGAGTACTGACACGAAACTTCAGAGCAGAGATAACTATGTTGAACGGTTCCTTTTTTTCATGATATATCTCCCAGCAAGTTTCAACAGCAACCGCTCACCGAAACATATTTAAAACCCATCCCAGAGTGGACCGATATGACATCATCTGGTACTTGCCCCAAACTACCAACTTCGGGGCTCCCGTGACGAAGCCGACGCGCTGGCTGCGGTTGGCGCGGGCTGCTCGGGCGTGTCTACACGTCATGGTTTTGGGACTGATATCATGATCACAGGCCGCGTGAAATGAATTGCCCGGACGCTCGTACGCGAAAAGGACAAAAGAAGGAGTGCGAGTGGTAAAGGAGAAGGGCGCTTGGCTTTTCCGCGGTTGTGCACACTCCCTGCGCTCTGGGGCCTGCAGGAGCAATGTGCCTCTGCGCTAGCCTGTGCTCATGTTACGTGAAGTGTTTCAATCGGTATGCTGTATTTCGCTTTCTTCGACGACCGCGCGGTAGATTGAATGCCTAATCATATTCTAACGTTACGAGTGCTTCAACCGTGCCTGTGTAGGATTTCGCGTTTTCAACAGGTGTTGCCCGCCGCCTATGAACTTGCGTGAAGGTGCAAGTGTTTGGATTAAGCCGGTCGTGGTTTGGATACACTGTGTGCGCTACCGTATCCGCTCCTCATGTTCTTACGCGAAGTGATTCAGCCGTGCATCTGTGCGTGATTTAGCGTTCTCAGGCGTTGCCCGCTGCTGTAGATTTTGAAGTGCCTCGACCGTTCGCCAATCGCCGTGTATATGAACCACCTGTTTCTCGAGCGTGTATCTACACTGTTCACCCTTTGGTCCACCTCCGCTGCAAAAGTTATAAAGTCAACCTTTGTTTGTCAGGTGTTGTCAACCGCTGTGGATTTCGAAATGCCTCAGCCGTTAGCAAATCGTCGCGTGGTTGGAACGGCTGTTTGTCAAACGTGGATCTACACCATTTACCCTACATGCAATCAGCCTAAACTTTTGCCCGAAAATTGGATTTTGTGACCCGATTGTTTCTGCGATAGTGCAGACGACTGTGTTGCTTCAGATATTTTTTTCTAGCATTCTGTGCCGAGCAGACGGCAATTGGAACTCCCTAAAATTTTGTCAGGCGGAATGATAAGTGGGCAGACTCCTTCAGTGATTTACCATTGCTCAGATGCGTTGCCTCCATCAGGCGGGATGACATTTATTTGTGTTACTTACTAAAGCTTGGGTGTTGGGTTAGTTGGTATGAAGACATGAGAAAACGCTGTGTGCTGAAGTTTAGAAGACGACAACAGAATAGAGGAACAAACGAAGCAATCCAACCGTTTCGTTTGTCCCTTTATTCTGTGCTCGTCTTGTAAACTTCAGCGTTCTGCGTTTCCTCATGTCTTCATTGTGGCCTTTGGTGTGTGCTTCAGTTGCTAAATGCGTTGTCCGGGGCTGAGATCCAATTTGGCCCACCGTTTTCTTTGGCTACAGCCACAGCAGCTACAGCAACAGTAGCCGGTGTTTTCACCTGTCGTCCAGTTCACATGGTGAGAGCAGAATTGCTTATAAATGCTCACTTCTGAAAACATATTTGGGAAACTGCTCATTAGAATGCTATAGTCATCACATCAAAGGCTCTGTGAGAAACTTGCTAACACCCACGCCTTGAAATTCTTCTGCTGTACGCTGGATTTCCGCAGGAGACACTCTTTTAAGAGTGAAGTGTACATGCATGTATTGCTGCGCGCCAGCTAACAGTGCTGAACTGGCTGTAAAAGTTGGTATGCCAGAAAAACCACAAATTTTTCAAACCCTTTTCTTTTATTCATCGAACTGGCTTTTTCTCTTTCGCTTTTAGGAAACATATCAGGGCACGTCACAAAGCTCACAGAGCAAACCAAGCCTGACTACTCAGTTGTTACCGTCTTCTTAAAAACGTTTCTGATTGCCCTTCCCTTTCGTTACATTCTGTCATTCTGTTACATTCTCCCTCATGCTAACTTGGTGTGCCGGCGTACAGCCAAATAGGCCACCAAGCCCCATCTTTTTGCTGGCAGGGCATTATGACATCGGCAAAGCTTCCCCAGGAGTGCCCGCAGTGGCACCACCAAAGAAAAGCTGATACGCGAACATGCCTGCGCCATTGATCAAAGCATTTCACAGTGGTCTCGTTTACTGCTGATTGTGCTCATAATCCCCTGCTGTCACTCGCTGCTTTATCAGTATGTGCTTAGTAACTAGCTAGGTACAGTACCACAGTCTCTAGTGCACCCACATGCATGCATTTTCGTGGCTGTGCTTGTAGGCAAGGCAAAATATTCCGATGAAATCGACACTGGAACAAAGCGTCGGATGAGGCATGATATTTTATGCTTGCTACATGAGGTCTGTGTGTTTTAAGAAGCACAAGAACAGGAAAACTTCTCGCACACATTCATATCCCTGCATCAGTGTTTGCTTCGGAAGAACGCCCCGACTAGTTCCACCAGTCTTGTCTTGCCATTCGCAATTATTGATGTCACAAGTTGTCGTGCAGAACAATGTACGGGGCGGCTGTTCCTGTTTTCCCGCGCGCTTTGGAAACTTTCATGCACTGATAAAGTACTGGTGCTGCAAGTGGCATATTCTTTGTATTCACAACACTGTTTTATCGATGCTGGCCAACTTTCTTTTGCACTTTATGTATCTGTTTAGGCATCTGTATTGTACCGTAAAACCATTAGGCTCTCCTTGGCAGATGTACTGAACTATGCTCCTCTGCTCTGTCGCTTTTGCATTATAATAGATTTACTTACTTTTTTTCTGTTTTTAAAGCATAGCAGCAACCTTTGAGGTGCAAAAAGTGTCGAAACACAAAAAAGTTCACTGTAGTTCTTCGTTGCTGGAAATCAGCTAGCTACATTCCGCTCATGTTACAACTTGCATCACTCAGGTGCGAATAGTCCTTAAAGAAGGACACAAGTGCTTGGCTTACAGCAAAGTTTATTTGTTTGAACCACAAAGATATACAAGTACAAAATATCAAAAGCAAGAATCACAAGCAGGAGCCTACGTCCTAGCCTTAAGAAGGTGGCAGTATACAAACCATAAAAACACACCTTCAGCCATATGCACTCATATCACTCAGTACATTCACATTAACATCTTAAGCAATTGTTGCAGCACTCACACAATCAAACCACAAGAACATTTCTCACTAAGTGCATTAGCAAAAAGTGCACCCACACAGTCTGTAAAGAGGATTAACTAGCAAAGCTGTGACTTACAGTTGCGGTTTAATGTATGATGCGTGGCCTTCCCATATAGCCGTGCTTCACAAAGTAGCTTGCTGCATGTGCGTTCTGCTGCGAGAGACGCTTTAATGTACCCTTTGATGTGGCATTCCCAAGTAGCACTGTCGGTAGGTGTGAGAGTGTAGCTGCGTTATCTATAAACATAGCCAATCTCTGTGTTTGTCGAGAGTTCCACGGAATGCCATCTGGTCAGGTAAAGGCATTTGTATAAAGCAGGACAGTGACCAATGTTGTAACAAAATGGACGTTTCGGGATCCCTATTGATTCCTTGTTCACAGTAAATTGATGGCTTAGCAGCCGGCTCTTAACTAGCGTTTAGAGCATGACGTAATGTTCGGGAGTACACCTGGTTTAGAGTGCCAGATGATACCTTGATTGTGTTGCTTGTCTTAATTATTAGTGATTCGATATTGAGCGTCATTGCTAAATTCTTTTCCGTCGCCATGATGCGCGCTTGGTCCCAGTCTATCGTGTGGTCCGGCTCCTCGGCATGCTCTGCAATTGCATTCGTCAGAGTGTGTCCCTTGGTGGCGTCATTTTCGTGCTGTTTAAGATGCCGGCAGAAATTTCCGCTTTCACTAATGTATACCTATTCGCAGTATGCGCATGGGATTTAGTAGACCAAAACAGAGAAACGTTGCAGATGGAGAGGATCATTCACGTTAAGCAAGTCACGCTTGAGCTTGCTGGCACGTGCGCGATCTGCACACCACGTTTTCGAAAGAGACGAGCAAGGGCTTCAATTCCAGGCCGTTGCTCGACAAGGACATGACATTAGTGTATCGCCCGCCGTTCGATGTCACTGAGCTCTGCACCTTGCTACGCTTTTGCATGTTTAACACTTGCTTCTGGCAAAGGGCGAATTCTACGGGCAAGTTTTCGGTACCGCTAAGGGAGCATCTATTTCAGTCACGACGGCAAATATTACACTGGAAGCAATTCAAAACAAGGCATCGGAATTCTTTTAGCCGATACCCAAAGTGTTCCTGAGTTACGTCGATGACTGTTTCTGCGTTTATGAAGAAGAAAGACGTGCAACCTTTCCTTGACTGCCCGAACGGGGTCGAGCCTTCCATCAATTTCACTTTGGAAGAAGAGAAAGACGGTTGCCTTCCTTTCTTAGACGCAGTAGGGAAGCGGGCTCCCACAGGCCTCACCTTCTGCGTGTACCGAAAACATGCCCAGGCCAGTGGATACCTTGACTACAAGTCAGCTCATCCGGTAGCTCACAAGCGCTCAGTGGTTCAACGAGCCATTCGCACTTGTTTCGATGCAAGCAGCCTTAAGGAGGAGCTACATACCATTGAATACGACCTAATCAGGAATGGATACCTGAAACATTATATTATGAAGATAACTAATTTCATCATGCATAACCAGCAGCCAAAGAGCCAAGCCATGGATAACACAGTGTCAAGATGCAAGCGCGCTGCGGTTCCGTATATTCGACGTGTAACTGAAGACCTTGCTCATCTTTTCAGAAAACGTGGTGTGCAAATCGCGCATGTGCCAGCAAGCAAGCTCAAGGCGGTCTTGCTTAACTTGAAGGATCATCTCCCTCGGCAATGTTTCCCGGTGTGGTCTACAAAATTCTATGCACAGACTGTGAATAGATACATTACTGAAAGCGGAAATTTATGCCGGTAAACAGCATGAAAATGACGTCACCAAGGGCCACACTGTGACCAATGCATTTGCAGAGCATGCCGAGAAGACGAACCACACGATAGACTGGGACCACGCGCGCATCATAGCCACGGAAAAGAATTTAGCAACGAGGATCAATATCGAATCAGTAATATGTCGGACAACAAGCAACACAATCAACATATCATCTGGCACTCTAAAGCAGGTGTACTCCCGAACATTACGTCATGCACTGAATGGTAGTTAAGAGCCGGCTGCTAAGCCATCAATTCACTCTGAAAAAGGAATCCATACGGATCCCGAAATGTCAGTTCTGTAGCAACATTGGTCAGTGTCCTGCTTTTTATACCAAAAATATCTGTCTTTAGAATACCAACCCCTCTCTAACGTGATTTTTTCATTCATGTGCATGGGGTTCTGCCAGAGGACTTTTCTAATTACATGGGAACACTGGGATTTTCTTTTCGTTTAACCTTATGCAGCTTCTCTTTGTAACTTTTTGCAGGCAACAATCTAAGACCTGTACTGCTACCAAGATACACCGACATATAGGCTGAAGGCCACCACAATTGCAGAGAACTAAACTGCACCACTCTGTCATTTACAAACTTGTGCTTCCATTGCCTCATATGGCAGATCGTCGATCCCACAACCTGCAATTTGTGCACCAAGTTTAGCCCACTACACCAAACGATATGGGAATGGTCAGAGACACTTTAGCCTTTCCTGAAACATCAGCCCTATCTGTGAGCAGAGGGGGTTTCCAGCTGACAAACTCAGACTTATCCAGCCAATGTAGCCAGTAACGAGGGCACCCAGTAACGAGGGCACCCAGAACTTATGTGAGTTCTCCCAAATAAAGAAGTGGCTCCAACATCAGAAGCTTGTCTCCGACCATGTTCAATAAATCAGATTATGTGGAGCAGTTTTCTCCACAGAAAGAACACTAGTTTTGAAGAAAAACAGTAAATCTGCAGGCCTCCTGACCTATGGGCACACTAAACTATATTTACGCTACAAAATATACACAAACTACCGATACACATGCTCGAGAGTAGCACAAGTTTGTCATCAAGTGCATTGACACCCACACCCCTGCTTCCGCACGCAGGGAAGACAGCTTCTCGCGTGTCTCACAGACCTATTCGACTTTACCATTTCCTTCCCCATAACCACACCGCCCCCATATGTGTGTCTACTTAAGACCTTTACCCTTCTTCAGCAAACTTTCTCTCTGCCCTCCGGACATCAAGTCCATGTATGCTCGCATGGCGGTGACGTGCGCAAAGCCTTCGATACCTTCCTCCACGACACTATCCTTTCACCCCTCTGGTACATTGGTGGCTCCCGTCTCTACTCGTATGTTCATTTGTTCCTCCACTCCTGACATGCTCTATTATATTGGGGTCACTCTATTCCCAACCATTAACCTCATTCATGGTACCCCATCAAGGTGCTGTACCATAACCGATCCTCCTCAACCTCGGGCTTGCCCCTTTTGCCAGAGGCTTGTTCAAGATATCCAACGTTTTGCCGATTCTATACGCCAATGACAATTACCCTCTGTTGCACTCGTGGGTCTCCAGTGGATGTAGATCTAACTTTGCATCTGGCTTTAACCTCAGTTCTTCATTCTTTGCCTCCTCAGGTCTTAAAGCAGTTTCAGAGAAACCAGAGCTGCTTCTGCTATCTGCGACTAAATATCAACCATCTGTCAACCCAGTTTTATCACTTACCATTGATGGTACCCCTGTTTCACGTGTTTTATACTGCAGGTTCTGGCCTTTCCCTTCCAAGATCATTACTTCATCGTTCACCCATGCCATTACGTCCATGATCACCACGTGCCACCAAGTTACTTGGTGCGACCTCCCGATACACGCCTCTACAGAGAAATGATATGCCACAGGTCTCTTCCTATTCCTGATCTTTTGCACATCCACTGGGGTCGACAGCTGGGCCGTCTGTTCTGGTTCTGCGCAGGGCCATTGACGGATTGGTTGATTGATTGATTGGTTGTGGTGTTTAACGCACCGACACAACGAAGGCGATGAGGTGCGCTGTAGTGGTGGGCTCGGAATAATTTTGACCACCTGGGGATCTTTAACGTGCACCGAAATCTCGTACACATGGGCGTTTTTGGTTTTTGCCTCCAACAGAAAAGCGACCACCGTGGCTGGGAATCAAACCCGCGACCTCGTGCTGTACAGCGCAACGCCTGAGCCACCACCACGGGTCATTGGCTAGTTCAGCGGTTGGATATTCAGCCCATTGAATTTCCTAGGCAGACCCCCAGCGGCCCCTCCCCGATAACCTGCACTGTACATACATTGACTCCAACATGTCCCCACACCTTCACGAGGGCAGATGGTAGGGTCGCGCCCACTATCTCGAACTCTCGCCTCCGGACACTGTCACAAGCCAATGCTCTCTCGGCATATTACCCTACTTGTGGCTCCTTTGTTTGCATCATTCTGTCCCGCCCCACTGACCTCCCAATCAACCCCACGGGAGGCCCTTACTCCAAAAGCAAATAAATTCAACACATTATCAAGAACACATTTGAGAAATTTCTTAATCCTCTCTCATCAATGCAGTGTACTTGACCGAAAAAGCAGCACGCACGTGATATACTTAAATGCACAAATATCACTTGTGGTGAGCCTACCACACACTCAAGAATCCAACTAAAAAAAGCGGCAGTGGCGATATGATTGTAGCTGAAGCATACCCTGTCAAAATAATTTATGGAGCCTCAACACTGCGGATATGCCCTCTACACGAGCAGCCTGAGCTATTCCAGGTATATAAAAAGTAAAAAAAGGCCTATTGCTCAAATATCGAGCACGTGTTACGTCTGTATAAACAGGTTCTTCATGCAGCTATGGCAAGTTTTTTTTTCACGATTATATATCACCGACACGATTCAGACCACTTTGCATGTACTCATGCCCTTAAAACTCATCCCGACAGAACTGTGACCTGTCACATAAGACTCCAAGGCCCCTCAAATCCGCTCGCTACTATTACAGGCTGCAACATGTGGTACAAAATTTATATATGACTATTTCACTGAACCATAAATACATGCCAGACAGTCAAACGGCCTCTCAAACACATTCCAGACACCCAAAAGGCTTCTCTAGAATGTTTACACCTCCTATCAATATCTTCCAAGTGAGAAAATCTTAAAAGCACTCTTGTTTTGAGCGTTTTTGAGAAAATCAGCAGAACATTCATCTCACATGGCCCCAGTGATGCTGTTATCACCAAAATATCAAGGCAGCCGATCTCACGGTGTGTGATTTACCTGTGTTTTAATGAACTATAGAATCTATATTACAAAGCCTTCTGCGAAGCTACACATTTAGTCTGATATGATGGTTAAACATTTGCCAAAAAAACAGACAAAAAGGGGGAAATGTTAACTGAAAAAAGAGACCTTTTGCATACTTGATTGACGATGCAATGTTTCAAGATTTAGAGGCCATAAATTCCAAAGAATATACAGAGGTTTGAGTGGACACAAGCGTTGCAGACTGCAAACACGGAGCATAAAAAGAAGTGCTTACACTTGACAAGAGCTTATACACAGCAATACGTCTAGGCAGTCTGTGTGCAGCTAGGATCAAGTTAACATAAAAAGTGGTAATGACACTTGATAACATCTCTCGCAACAGCAGTCGGCCTTTCAGGTTGCAGTGCAGCTAGGATCACACACACAGGCCACAGGGATTCAGGGTGTCAACACGGTTTGTATTCGCTTGTAAATGTCCTTTGCAATAAACTATGGACCCCTGGTTTGCACTTTTTATTCTATCATTTGTTGGTTCCATGAGGATTGTGTACAGGTTCAGGAATGCTCATGCATCAGTACTTGTAGGAGCCCTTATTGTGCAAGTGTTTGCACTTAAAAAGCGTAGAAGTTTGCAAATATTTGAATACTTCGCAAATAGTAGTATTCTATTCCGTGCATAAAAATTGTTTCAAGATCTGCATGTTTTGAATTATTTGAAATTTGATAATAAAGCCATAAAAGTTGGCTCTGGCACACGACCTGCGAACCTTCAGGCTTCACCACACAACTTGCCCCAAGGGTTGCCCTAATGCTGTCAAAATGGCTTGACACATGTAATGCACCTGCTACACTTCTGTTAAAATGTCATTTGAACCAAATGTCATTTGATTCAAATGCCATTCAGAATCCGCCGTGCTACACTACAATTTCAATGGCATTTAAAAGCTTTACCATTCGCTGGCCGTACTGCATGGCGCTGCTGCTGTCCAGTTGTGGTTCTACAGACTAATGCAACAATCATATTTAGCGGCCGTCTTTCGTATTAAAACGTTCTAAAATTACCAATAACTGAAACTTTGACACGGTTTTTGCTTCATTCTGAATCCCAATCGAGGTTTTTTTGTGCTGTCTGGCCACACCGGTTCGTTGCTTGCTCGCACTGGTACATCTTGATATCACGATTTAAGTGAATTAGAAGTAAACAAAGTCCCACAGTTAGGAATACTTTCCTCGTTTTAAGTACGCCAGTAAAGTATTTGTTTATGCTGACTTGGAACGCTGTGCGCGAGAAAGCTAGAAATGGCATTTAAAATCACAAATGTCTCCCTCGGTGCTCATATGGCTCGAATGTCATTTGAGCCGAATGGCATTTAAAAACCAGGTGTAGCAGCACAACTTGGCATTTGACTCAAATGTCATTTTGTTCAAATGCCATTCGGACGCTAGTGTAGCAGGGGTATAAGGCCTGTGAAGGTAACCTGCTTGTGTAAAATTTATGAGCAAAAAAGACGTTTCCCTCAGTACGTGGCATGAGTCATAAATCAAGAGCTACTACTTGTAGGTTTTCAGTAACGAAATAACAAGCACTAGCTTGTCTTCCCTTTTTTCAATCTCTGGAGAGACTGCATCCTGTCAAACATATTTCCTGTGTTTCCGAGCACAATGACACACCTGCATTTTGTCGCATGTATGGCAATATTTTGTTCCGCCGCTTCTATGTATTCTCTTTATCTTTTATTTTTGCGTGTTCTTCTATCAGTCACCGCCACATAAACACTAAAAACCGCATTCTAAGTCCGTCCTCTGATCCATGCATTTCCTCGACTCAGCTTAGCGGAGGATAGAGTTGTGTATTTACATATGAAAATCGCTTTCAACGATCTCCTTGACTAGAGGATCAAGCAGACTACCTGAGCCAGATATGTTTTCAGTTCTGACTGCTGAAGTGTTAGGTTTTTTCTTTAGCAGCTAAATTTTAGGAGCTCTATGCACATTAATGGTCAACTGCACTCAAACTTTCCAAGTAAATAGAAAAGGGTGCGAAATGCAAATTATTCCGCTTCATAAATCAACGAGCGCGACACAAACGGCACATGACATTGGCGTTTTTGGAGCCGAAACTAACTAGAAAAGGCGTTCATAGCGGCGGCCGGACGTGACGTACGTGATGGAACGGAAGCGGCCATGCCAGAGCAGCGGCCCCTAAGAGCCGCCTTAAAATGCACGTGGTAGCGCCGCGTTTTGCTCTGTCATTTCGACAGAAGGACGGCCACTAACGTTTGCCCACGATAATGGAGTTACGAGCGATTCCGGCATCTCATTGCTGTATCAGTCGAAATAAAGTAGACTGCCCGACTGTAATTTTTTTTCATCATAAGAGATGCAAGAGTAGCAATTTTGCGCATTGCAAGTAAAAAAGCGGACCCTAATTTACAACGCTACTTGCCCGCACGATTTCGAAAAGGAGCTTTTAGTATAGCCGACGCTTCGGCTATCAGATTGCTCTTTTTGAAGGGAAAAAATCGCACGCGGGCAGCTATCCATCACTATTTTTACCATACATTACATGCAAACAGCTTCGTGAATATCAACTCAATATTTTGCGCCTTGCTACACAACGGGAATCGAATTATAAAACGGATCTCAAACGAAAAGCCAGCTTCCACAGCTAAATGATGCACTAAAGCACAAAAACATTTCCCCTCTACCGCGGTTTTCTACTTTAACCAGAGACAAGTGGTGTTGAAAACATTCTAATTTCCGATAAACTAAATCTAACACGCAGGGTGAACACTTCACTTGTTAATTGAACTTTTAAAAATCTAGCCTATTGTTTAGGTGAGGCGTTTGGCAAGTTTTCGCACTTCGCGAAGACGACGGCCAATATTTGTGCTGATATATTTGTTACTTAGAGAAAGGCTGATTTTGGTTCACTTAGCGATTTACGCAAAAGTCACACAAGTGTTTATAGCCGCGTGTACAACAACTCTATTTAGGTCATCACGCGTTTGGAAAGGTCTAAAGGATGGAGGTGGAGTTGGGATAGCCCAAATGTGACTAATGTTGGACGCGTGATGCTAGTGGGCAAGAATTAAAAATATTTTTTTCTGTGGTAAATGCAATAATAATGACAAATGTAAGGCAAGTATTCGTTTCGCGCTATTTTTACTAGAGTAAAAATGTCATTTTTAAGTAAAAAGAGTTTTGCTAACTCGAAGAGGTTAGCAAGCACGTGAATAGTTTTTACATAAAAAAGGCGGATGTTACTTCTTACGCGGTCGGTAAAAACATGCGATGGCCACGTCGGTAGAGCGCACTGGCGTAGCTGAGAAACCCCGGGAGAGCGCATCCCTGCGCCTGAAGGAGCGCACTGCGAGTCACCGGAGAAGCGCGAGCTTCACAGGACAGGTTCCCCAACCTCCGTCACAGGCCGCTTCGAACTTGTTTCGACGACTCTCCGCCAGGCGCAAACGTCGTCTGCTCGGAGGTACTTTGAGCTGCGGCACATAGCGCTCTGTGTGATTACGAAGCTAAGGATATCACCATGATGTTTTTGAGAGCATAGACTACTTGTTTAGAGAAAGAATATTTTGAATGCAGTTGGGTTTTAATGCTGAGACATGCATTTAAAAATATTGGATTTGATTCCCCGTAAGTTTTACTATTCAGTTACGACTTGTGCCATTCACTCACCTCCGGAGAAAGCATAACCCTGAATGAAGAGGCCCACACAAAGGGCACCCTATTAGGTGAGTTGTGTAGTCCCTTCAGGGGTCTACAGAAGGCGCCTTCACTCCCTTCTGTAGTATGTGAGCTTTGGCTTGCGGGACCCCATCTCTGACGCTGAGGTTCAGGGCATGAGGGCCGCTCGACGTTTTTGCTAGCCGAGCTCTTGGCCAGTAGGCACTCTACCTGATCCCCGGTTGACCCCAGTGCGACGCCTGGCAATGCTTGTGGGCTGCACCTTGACGGTACGGCCACGCGTCTGGGCGCTGTTAAAGCCTGCCTTCATGGGAAGGCAACTTCCTGGGGCTCCATCCTGACCTTTTGCATCTCCCGCAGTAGCTGCTGAAGGGCAGTGGCATATTATGGGTTGCCAGCAGGTAGGGAGGTCTGGCGCCACCACTCCTGGTAGATCTTCTGCAGCTCTGCAGTGTCCTACAAAAAATTTCTTCAGGATATACCACAAATTTACTCAAACGTTTTTGCATCTGCCATGTTTAGTATTGTCGTCTTTGCACTGCTGAAGAAGTAAGGATGTTCCGTAGGTATTAAACTATGTGCCTACCGGGAAACTGATTATGGCAGAAAAATGTTCACAGAACTCACCTTCCCCTGCCACGCTTAGATAACAGTTTGGACCAGAGAAATTACAAATTAGTTCCACAAACATTATGCATTTATTCAACTAAAAGAAAACACAAGAAAAACCTTTGTTTATTGCCAAGTTCAGTTAAGTTATAATAGTTGATTGATCGATTGACTGCGAGGTTTAAAGTACCGAAGCTACAGCTTGCTTATGAGGCGCGCTGTAGTTGAGACAGCTGGGTAATATTTTGGTCCACTAGGAACAGCTAGGAACAGTTAACGTGCGCCCAAATCTCGACACACAGACGCTTTGGCTTTTCACTTCTATCAGAAAAATTGCTACTGCAGCCGGTAGCAAACACATGTGCTTTGGCTCAGCAGAACAACACCATAGCCAATTTAGTATCGCAGAACCCAAGCAATTCCTCTTAAGAATCCCAGGGTTCCTCAAAGCCTTACTTGAGAGCCCCCGACATAGCGCTTTCGCGAGACACCTTTTTATTCCCAGGGCCTTAGTGGCATACAAGGACTATTCAGTGAAACATACAGAAACACTTGCGGCCAGAGTGTAAAATTTTACATCTCAAGAACTTGCGCTCTGCAACTGACTATGTATCTCATGATATGAGATAGGATATTAGCAGTGTCTGTTTAACAATGCTTCTCTTAAGCTGGGCTGAAGGCTGGCCCACCTGGCGGGGGCCCCTAACACCAGCACAGTGCTGTTTAAAGAAAGTAAATCCTCCTCCCCATATAACCCTCCCTATGCCAGAAAGGGCCTCGGAAGACATACGACAGCCAGCCTACAAAATGTCGCACCAGCTGTGACACATCAATACTACTTCATTCTTGTTCCCCTCTACATGCATTGGAAAAACTTGTTCGTCTTGTTTCTGCTGTGATGCTACGGAATCATGTTGGATAGCCTTAATTTATGGAATGTTTTTTGGCATCCTGTAGCCTTCTTCTACTTAGCTCATGCAATTGTACCTTCGTAAAAATACATTTTAATACAAGAGACCCCTAAAAAATGATTCCACGTGGTTATAAAATAGGTAGCTCTTTCTAAAAGTGGAGTGTGTTGCAGAGAAACCGATCTTGTTCAGGTGTCTAGTCGCTAACTAGGTGTCCAGTTACTGGAGTAAGGGTAATAATTATTAGGCTTTGTAAAATAAATGCACGAGCAAAAGCCACACCTCACGTTGCTGACTGCTTCCATTTGAGCCCTGGGCCTCCAGCTGTGGCTCGGAATGCAGAGGTAGCTACTGCTGTTCGGGCTCTGCTGCCACCGGTTGGCCTTACCCTGCCTGTAGGTGTGCTGGTACTGCCTTCTTGGGAGTTGTCCTGTGTTTGCTTTCCCAGTCAAGCTTCTTGAATGCCCCCTCCAGACATGCGTGAACAGTAAGAAAAAGTGAGAACTGACTGTGAATCTGATCGAATTTTCCAAATACGAATAGTATATATCAACCGCGAATTACATATATTCGAATGTGACTGGCAAAAGATTACTGCAAATGAATTATTTTCAAATGTGAATAGTGAAAATTCACTTCACATTGAATTTGCTTCAAATTGCGCATTGCTCACACGCCAGGATGCTGTAAGCTGCGCCAAATATAAAGATGCGCTATGAGCTTCACTGTTGTGGCAAAAACCACACGCCCATTTGTTCCTTCTAAGTGGAACAAAAACAATAAAGCGAATATATGTACTGTGACATATGAACGTCTGGGCGTAATGGCCACAATTTAAAAGTAGTTTTACAAGCAGAGGCTTTCATAGTCAGGCTGTGGCTACTACATTAGGACAGGTCAATCAGATAAGTATAGTTAGGTGCGCCTTGCAGGGTTCCTCCGGGCTTCAAAAGCAAACATTCAAGGGTTTTTAAGATCTTTCAAAGACCAAAAACACATTTTCAAGGTCTCCATCCTATGTTTTATCTAGGAATATTTATACCTTTTTCAACACAATGCAAAATTTTTAGATTGCCTAATACCCCAGGACAATAATGCAGAATTAGACAGGCGCTATGAGTTGATTAATGCTCACCCAGATTTATTTTTTATTTCTTAGTTTGTATTCAAAGGTTTTTCTTTTTTCTCGGTGATTGGCTGCGGCTGTTTGATTTAAAAGCTTACTTAATGTTGCCTGCATCTCCTGCTTTGTCAGCAAGAGTATCAGCTGAAATTAACTCAGCAAGTGTTGCTGTAAGGCAGGATGTACTATGTACACGTCCACCATTCGCACGTAAAAGCAAAGGCACATGGAGCGTATGAGGCACAGCAAACATGCAATGAAAGGCCGTCCACAGACCAGGTGGAACCTGCAAGATAGAAAACAGAAGCTGGCTTTCACGGGATTGTGTCGTGACATGACTTCTATTGCCGAGTGCTGCTCCAATGTTGCTTCGTAAAAATGAGAATCCACAACTCCTAATTTTATACAATACACTGAAACTTGATTGTTACAATGTTTAGTTACATTTTTCACGCCTAAAATTCACGACAAACCCTTTAAATTCTTGTGAAAAGATACGGCCATTGGTTCTCTCCAGAAAAATCAAGGGTTTTCAAGGGCCCGATAAAAATTCCAGGACTTTCCAGGCCTTGAAATATACACTTCTAGATTCAAGGATTTTCAATGTTTTCAAGGACCTCTGCGAACCTTGGCCTTGGCAGCGCGTGTGCTCATCGCTGCCTTTCTACCGAATTAGAGAATTGAACACTGCAGAGCAGATTTTTTTTATACCTTTCGTTCTACACTGCATGATAGCTTGCTTGGAGCTGAAAATTAAACTGAGAGAGATACCAAGTTCGCACAAATCTGACAGAGGTCACATACAAGTAGCGGTATATGGAGTCTGCTGAGGTACATAGCTACTTAAAATGATCTTTGTGATTTGGTGCTCTTCTGTCCAGAATATTGAGAGGGCTCACTCCTTCGTCGTCATACTTCTCTCTCCGCTACCCGCAGAACCAGTGGTAGGCGGCGCTGGCTGGGGGATTAACAGCGCTGCTAGCGAGCAGGCCCTCCTCGTCCTGCTGCCTTGTTGGCTCCGTTTTATTAGGAGCTAGTGCGGCTGATGGCGACATATCATCTTGAAAGTAGCGGAAGAATGCGGCACTGGTGTCCGATGTGGGTTTTAGAAGGTGAAGCCCATTGCTGCAGTCGAGCCCGTGCATGAGCAGCTCATGCAGCTTGATGACAGCAGTAGGCAAGACTGGCTAGTTGAGGAATGTGTTGTTTGCTGAGTTGCTTTTGTGACTTTGCAATTTTGCTATCTACAAATGCTTAGCAGTTGCAGAATGCTTTCCGGCAGTTTTGTTTAGGCTCCTTTGCTGATACCTTCACTTCTTGTAAAACACCAACTTGTAAAAACAGAATATCACAAATTATCTCAGTTCTCAAAATAATATTTATTGTGATATACAATGATTAACCTGTAATACGTTTTTTACTTAAATTACAAATTAATGAAACACAGACCTCTTAAAAGGGTAATATTACGAATTATTTTTGTTGTGAGAATATTATTGAGAACCAGATAGGCTGTAAACTACAAATGGTTTTTAACTTCTATTACCCACTTCATTTGACAAGTTCCACAATCAAAAAACTAAAAAATGCTGGAGTTTCAAGGTGATGCGCATACTGTAATAAATATGTGCCTTTAAGTAAAGTTCTGATCTATTTCGCAGAAAAAGGAATTGTACAGGTTAAGCACTCGCCTTTCATTTCTTTTTCCCATGTATGAAAAAATGCGCTTCAGAACAATTTCTGTTGGTACAAAGCAAAACAATGCTTACCGAATCGCTCACAGAATTGAAGCGGAACAGTTGGACGTTATGCTTTTGAAAATTACACAATTCTCTCCAAAATACGGAAGTTATAGCTTCCTATATTTCGGTGACGTTTAAATCTACGAAACACGTAATAACACGACACCTTCAAAGCCTCTTTTACAGCATTTTCAGTCGGCCATTTTTTCTCCTAAGCAAGGGGTGGCGAAGGGGGCTCGAGATAATTGACTAAGAAAATCATTCATCAGTGAAACTGTGAAAAGCATGACACGCATGCTTCACTCTTTTAGCTCTGACCATACTTTGAAGCGTTATTTGATTGTGAATAAGAAATACATCACACATTATTCTGATATTGCTTGTTTTTTTGTAAGAGAACACCAATAATTTGAACATGAAGTGAAATGCGGATTGTTTTTGTACGGGTGCTTCAAATCAATGTTAAAAAATCCCAGCCCAACTCAATGTAGTTTTATTTAAGCTAAATGTCTTTTCACTGCGTCCAAGAGAACATACAATGACGAAGTTCAGCTGTTCTTCATTTTGAAATTGAGCGCGAAAGAGGGCAGCATTGATGACTAGCCCGTGGCGTGGTTCAGCGTGATGGAAGAAAGTAAGTGTGATCAAATGTAACGAGATTTTAAGTCATGAATACTGTAATAAATGCGGAGCAAAAAAAAGAGACACTGCCGAAGACCATACTCATCTTCCGTACCTCGTAGGGTTGAGGGTTGGGGGCCTCCCAGTCCATGATCTACGATGCACTGGTTGCCTCGCCGTAGAACGTCAGCCATGCGTACGCATTCCAGCACGAACCACGTCCACGTTACGACGCTGGCTTTGCAGTTTAACTCGAAAGGTTGGGCGCGCCCTCGCATGTAATAATGGCTGAAGAAATTAACTGCTACTTCGTCATCGAACTAGACAAAACCGTAGAAAACAGCAGACTCTGCGCCCCTGGGGCTGCTGGTGCCATGAATGAGCCGTAGCCTAACAAAAGCAGAGGATTGCGGCGTACGTTTAGTCCTTTGTTCGCAAGCCGGCAGAACCAGCCTAAACATAAAATAGCAGAGAAGGAGTGCGGAGTACGTTTGGTACTTTGTTCGCACACCGCAATGTTTTTATGGTGTAAGGTTTGTTTTGCATTCAACAGGGGGCGCACCGCCAACGCGGAATTTTTAAATTGCAAGCCTCGGCATTCGCGCTCAAATCTTCGGCTACTGATGAAATTTCTTTTTGTTGGAATGCATTTTTAGAATTTCTGGGCGTAGTGTAGCACGATATCATGTTACTGTGGTCGGCTACAGCATCAGCAACCATGCTTAAAATAAAACATATTCACGCGGCATTTTTTATTCAGTGACGAAAGCGTAAATTCTCAACAAGAAATGTAAGGGGAGTGTTCATTACACGAGTAAATACGCTAGCTCACTCATTTTACGCGCAAAGCACTACACTGAACGTTTCCACGTTTTGACACTTTTTGCACCTCAAAAATTGCTGCTATGCCTAAAAATAGAATGAGCAAGTAAATCTACTGGGATGCACAAGCGACCGAGCACATCTCAGTACATCTGCCAGGAGGGACCTAATGGTTTCACGGTACACTATAGACGCCTATAGAGACAATAAAGTGCAAAAGCAAGTTGTCCACCACCGGTAATTGAAGTGTTGTAATTTGTAAATAAAAATATTATGCGACTTGCAGCATTTAGTACTTTTTTGTGCATGAAAATTCCCAAAGCGGCATGAAAACAGGCACGGATGCCCCGTACATTGTTTTGCAGACAGCTTGCGGTATCTTTAATTGCGAATGGCAAGAAAAGACTGATAAAACTAGTCGACGCGTTCTTCTGAAGCAAAGACTGATGCAGGGATATGCAAGTTTAAAATGAATGAGTACAAGAACTTTTCCTGGTTATGTGCATTTTACAGGACAAGCATCAGCCAGTAAACATAAAATATGATGCCTCATCCTAGGCTTTCTCGCAGTGTCGATTTCATGGGAATGTTTTGCCTCGCCTAGAAACACGGCCACAAAAATACACGCTTGTGGGTTCACCATAGACTGTAGTACTGTACATAGCTAGTGGCGTAGCGCATACAGATAAAGCATCCAGTGGAAACGGGAAAATCAGCACAATCAACATGAAGCAGGGCGGCTGTCAGATGCTTTGATCAATGGCGCTTGCCTATTCTGCAGCTTTTCTTAGGTGTTATGTAGTAGCGCCTGCGGGCGTTTCTGAGGAAGCTTTGCCGTTGTCATCATAACCTGCCAGCAAACAGATGGGGTTTGGTGGCCTACTTTGCTGTATACCGCCAAACCAAGGCAGCGTTAGGTAGAGCGCTTGTGACAGAATGTAAAGAAAGTGATAAGCAATCAGGAGTAGTTTCCAGGATGATAGGGACAGCTGAATACAGTAGGGCATGGTTGGCTCTGGGGGCCTCGTGACGTGCCCTGAAATATTGCCAAAAAGTGAAAGAGAAAAAGCCGTTTAGATGAATAAAAAAACTGTCTTCAAAAAAGGGGATGTCATGGATGTCATGGTAATTATCGTCCTATTTGATTAACACCATCATGTTGTAAAATTATAGAACACATTATAGCTAACTACATTTCAAAGTTTCTAAACGATTACGGTTTATTATCATGCTTCCAGAACAATTTTAAAAATGATTTTTTGCTGTTACACAATTAAATTGTATTATCTATAGTTTTGCTGGCGTCCTTAGTAAGTCTAGCCAGGTCGACGTAAATTTTTAGATTTTCGAAAAGCTTTTTACCTTGTTTCACACCCGCAACTCGTGCAAAAACTACAGTTAATTTGACTTCCTGTCTTCATAACAAAATATAATAAATGTTCCATGTCTTTACCCATCACTTCTGGCGTGCACAAGGTAGTGTACTGGGCCCTCTATTGTTTCTGATATATATTATTGATATTGTTGATGTAATTACAAGCACAGTACAAATCAGATTGTTTTGCAGACGATTGCATTCCTTTTAGCGAAATAACTTGCCACGAGGACCATATTCAAATAAATTCTAAACTTCTTAGCATACAGACATGATGCACAAAGTAGAACGTGAAGCCTAATGGTGAAAAATCTTTCTTCATAAAAATTACTTAGACAAACAGCTTGTCGTTTTCCTATGAGCTTCCTGCACGGCCCCTTTGTGAAGTCAGATCTTTCAAGTACCTTGGTGTGAACATTACAAACCAAGTTTGAATCATCACGTTTCCAATGTCTGTGCGTCCTCTTTTCGCAAGCTCTGCTTTCTCAGACACAAACCTAAATTAACTCCTCCAAGTGTTAAAATTCTTGCATACACATCGATTAGAAGGCCGAAACTCGAATACGCATGATAAGTTTGGGACCCGCACAAGCAAAAAAACATTCAGGTGCTTGAAATGATACAGTGCAAGGCTTCTCGCTTTATCTACTCAAAGTACAGTTTGACAGACTCACCTTATAATTTGATGAAACAGCATGGGATTGAACATTTCAGGCACCCCATAAAAAAGCAAGGCTTAAATTTCTTTACCAACTTAACACCGACAAACTTGGCATAAACTCTGACCAGTATATTCAACCATTAACTGCTCAGCGTACACAACACCGATACAGTACGTCCTTGGCCCCCTACAGCGCCAGAACACACGTCTTCAAGTTTTCCTTCTTCCCATGCACCATATCCGACTGGAATAATCTGTCTGTATCTGTGGTCACCAGCATTGATGGGATTGAACATATAGAAAATTGAGACAGTATGTTTTTACAAGTTACTGTACTTTACCGTGTGTTGTCGGTTTGTTTATATTTGAGTGATTATGCCCGTTCTGCTTGGGCCCCATGTGGGGCCTGCAGTATGTCATATTTCAATAAATAAATAAATAATAACTAAATAAATAAAGAAATATAACAAATAAAAATCACTAAATAAATAAATACCCTGGTCCGACGCAACAGATGCATGTGCACTGAACTATGAAACAAAATACTGCCACCAGAGCATATTGTTTTCACCCGTTTTGCAATTCACACAGTGAGAGCAGAACTGCTTAAAGATGCTCACTTATGAAAACGTCTTTTGGGAAACTGCGCATTCGAATGCTATATTCATCACTTCAAAAGTTCTAAAACAAGCTTTTACACACACGCTTTGCAATTGGTCATCTGTACACTAAATTTGCACACCAGAGACTCTCTTAGCGGTCGCCAACGACAGAGAAAAAGTAGGGGGGATCACAAGACATTTCAACCCTGGAACAACACATTTATCAACGCAAGCGCACAATAGGATCATCCTGTATGACTATAGACATCGTCTGAGCAGTAGTAAATCATTGAAGGATTCAGGCCAGTTATCATTGCGCCTGCCGAAACTTTAGCGAGTTACAACTGACGTTTTGTCAGCACGAAACGCTAGTGAAGAAAAAAAAACGAAAGCAAAATGGTCGTTTGCACTATCATAGAAAAAATCGGGGCACAAAATGCAATTTCCGGGCTAAAGGTTGAGCTGATCACATGTAGGGTGAACGGTAGACCCAAGTTTGAGAAAAAGCCGTTCCAACTACGCGGCGACTTATGAACGGTTGAGGCACTTCGGAATCTACAGCCCCGGCCAACACCCGGGAACGCGAAAGCAAGCAACAGGGCACGGTTGAAGCACTTCACGTAAGAGCATGAGGAGAGGATAGTGTAGAGCCCACACTGCGTATCCAAACAGTTACCACTTCACGTAAAAGAACGCGAAATATCCAACACATGCACGGCTGAAGCACACGTAACATCGATCGACCTTCAAATCTGTCATGGTATTATTAGTTGGCTGGTAGGCATGCAAAGCAGCGAAAAAAAACGTAACAACAAAATTTAGTGTCAGTGCTCCTTTAAAAATGCGGTCCAACTTTGGGATATGTAGATTGGCGCTTGGATATAGTTCTCTTCTTTGATTCCTCTTTTCGATTGATAAATATTATTTAAAAATTTCAAACCGAGGTTTCGACTGCAATCTTTCGGGTCTGACTATTAGGGTCTACTTTTGCTTTGCCTTAGGATAAGTTCACGATTTTAACTGCCAAAAAAATTGAACTGCCCTATTTCCTATGTTTAAGAGTGTATCGACCAGCTCTTTAGAGTATATATCCCAGCCAACACATGCGTACTCCAACATTAAGCGAATATGAGTGAAATACGGTAGTTCTTTTAAGTTAGATGAAGGTTCGATAAGCTTTTGTCTCAGAAAACCTAAAACACGTGCAGCCTTAACTTTTATGTTGTGAACGTGCATAGTTCGCCTCAAACCACCCGTTAAATAAACTCCAAGGTATTTATGTTCACTGCAGTTCTTAAAGTAGTGTCATTTAACCTACGAAGGGTTTGGTATAAAGGGTTTCTTGTAAAGGTTGCGGTTAGCACACTTTTTAACATTGCACACTTCTGTTCTGGCCCAACCGCAAGATATAAATTGAAATCATGCTCAGGTATTCAGAATCGCGTTCATTGTCTATAGCCCTGTAAACTACAGCCATTTGCGAAACCTTTAAACGAAGATTTGAGTCTATTAGTAATATCATTTATATATTACAGAAACATAAGCGGACGCAACTGCAACCTGGGGAATTCCTGAGGTTAAGGAAACATATCCGGGATAACAACCGTTGAAAGCGACCGACTGCTGTCTTAAAGTGAGAATGTGGGCTATCCATGCAAAAACTGATTTCTTGAACTTATAGCCCACAATGCACTAACAAGGCGGTATATGAAGCAACGTGAAAAACTTTTTGAGCCCCAAAAATACAGTCAACTACTATACGTCAATCTATTTCTAGAGACAAATCAAGGGTGAACTCAACCAGCCGCGTTGAGACAGAAAAGCCTTACAAAATCCGTGTTTGCTAGGATGGTGGATATTAGGTTAAAGCAAATTATTCATATCTCAAGCGTTGCTAAGCTCACCTTAAAACAACGCAGATAAAATCAAATCCAGGCTGCGTCACTGCCAAGGATCTGTTGTTGTGAAAAATTAAAAATAACAGTTCTGTTTAAATAGGCAGTCATAAAATCACTCAAAAAGTTGAGCGTAAAAATGCGCCAGCTTTGCCTGTAAATGTTTAGTGCAAACAAAATATTGCAACATTGTTTTACGCTGTTATATTGTCAGAAAAACTGCCGAAAACCCTTGCGTTTCTTTGATGTGGAGTCCATGACATGGCGCCGGTTGAGCGTTTGCGTGGTGGCCGCTCGCTCGATGCCCTTGTTAGCCAGTTATTTTCTGTGAACCACCGCCATTTCGTGGCCGAAATCAGTGCCGGGTGGATGTCTCCAATGGTCTCTATTTCTCGAGGGGGCGAATAGCCTCGATCTGATGCGTAGACGAGGTGGGCGGGTGAGGCGTGGTGGCGCAATGACTGGAGAGGTTTAGCTCATCCGTCGTTGCGGCAACGTCTTCTCGTTGCAATACACCGCATTCCTACGGCCTAAAAGGGTAACTGGTAAAGTCCAGTGACTTCATGGATCTTGCCGGTTCAACTTCTACCACTCATTACTGCGTGACAAAGGAATTTCGTTCATTTAAACCGTACAAACACTGGAAGGATGAAAAACGCATCTGCATCCCTCGGCTCCCTTATGGCTTTTTTTCACCCCAAAAAAAAAAAAAACCGGTCTCCCACCAGACGGTCTCCTTCGAACCACTGGGGCATGGGTTCTTGGCTCACAGATGCATGCCGATTTTCGGCTGTACACCGCTTGCAAAAAGAATGACGGATAACCTGAGACCTTAAGTCGGCTGGTCTCCTCCTGAATAGCGTTTTCGTAATATTATGCGGCCATATGCTTGCCGTAATTCGGCAGAAGACCGATAACCGAATGAAAAACGTACCTTCTGGGGCCGTACATGGGCCGGTCTCCTTTATAACACCAGTTTCTCGAATAAAACAAATTTTCTGAAGCCTGACTCGCGGTTCGCATAAAACGAACGAATGCACGGCAGTCGCACTCCGGCCGGTACCCTTCCGAACACCAACTGCCACAAGAATACGAACATCCTGTGGCCGGCTGCTGGCCGCGCTTCTGCTGAACACCGCTTCCCTAAGAAAAACGGATGCCCTGGGGCCGTATTTCGGCCTTTTTTGTTCTAAACATCGGCCGAAAAAGTACACTGAATATCTTTTCAGCCGGGCAGCTGCCGGTGTGTGTCTGAACATGGGCGGCCGGAGAAACACCATAGTGCTGCTGGCCGAATATTGGCTGTTCAATGTACGATCAGTGGCTGCCAGAATCTGGATACTGGCCAAACATGCCAGAAAGCGGCCATAGAGGGGCCGGTCTAAAGAGAGACTTTGAATGCTGCCTGGGACCTTTATATGTACCGCAGAATTCAACACTACTTTGAACGTGTTATCGGTTAATAAAACGCCGCTACCTACGCTTAGAAAACCTTCACACAACGTTCCGACCAGCGAACGTTCTTCCAGAGGCATTGCGCATTCACTGGAAAGAACACTGCAATAATGGAGTTTGTGCGCGGCCAAGAGTTTGTGCGCGGCCAAGTATATACCCATTACTGCCGCCAACTTCAGTACGCAAATAGACAACGGGACATGCTGTCAGGGTGGCATCATGGCTGTGATAAAGTACAGCACGCTCCAATACACGGGCTAGCCGAGCATCGTTACCTCTAGAGCTAGTAGTATCGCCTCAATGGTTGTAATGGACGCTGCCGTGGCTAGACCACGCTGAATGCCGAACGAACAGTGGGTAACTACAAATTTCTTGAGAAGTATGGCGCGACAACGCGGCAGGCACATGTTACCGTTTTACTGTTGTCACAGATGGTCCGCGCGTCTAGCCGGGAAATGAACGGCTAATTTGAAATTTCGGAGAATCGGAGTAGCAAGTCAGCACACAAATATTCCTGCTTAGACTATCTTTAATAGCACGCTTTGCTTCCTATGAGAAAAGCGGGAAATATATGTCTCGAAAAAAAACACCTGTAATAATTTATTTATATTACAAAAAAATTTACAGTTAGCGCCTCTGTGGCTACACGCCTTGTTAACTTTCCTTTCTAAAAGTCAGCCGGATAGTCACTATACGTTTATATTCACGGTAGATGCCACGTCTGGTACGTTACTCGTTATGACATAAGGGCAAGGAACCTGACCCCAGCCCATCCGTGCAGTCTATTCTAACGCACCTCGCATAACGCAGAGCTGCTGCGCCATTGCTATACGCCTATTAACAAAAAGTAATTACACGTCATATGTTACAGTGCTCCAACTAATTGTAGCCTCAAGCGGTGAACGCTATAGATATAGAAGCCAAAGCAGACAACAATCTTTCCTTTTCACAAAATTTATTGACTTGGATTGAAATGCAAGAAAAAAATTAGCCGGGGAGAGAGTATGTCTCTTCGATTGATCAGACTACGTACAAATAGATTGATTGTTGGGTTTAACGCGCCGACGCAACGCAGGCGATGAGGCGCGCCGTAGTGCAGGGCTTAAGATTTATTTCGACCACATGGGGATATTTAACGGGCGCCGAAATGTCGTACACACGGGCGTTTTTGCTTTTCGCCTCCATTGAAAGCGGCCACCACCGCCGGGACTCAAACCCGCGACCTCGTGCTCAGTAGCGCAACGCCTTAGCCACTGAGCGACCACGGCGGATAGACAACGTACAAATACTACATACAAACACAACACACAGTGTTTCCATTTGATACAATATTTGCATTTAGTACAATGCTTAGACTTTGTACACACACACACACACACACACATATATATATATATATATATATATATATATATATATATAATAATATATATATATATATATATTATATATATATATATATATATATATATATATATATATATCTATATATAATATATATTATATATTATATATATATAATTTTTATATATTTATATATATATATATATACATACCACCAGACTGGAGGATTGTAACCGAGGTGGAAGCTGGTGATGGCATCATCTAGGATGCTTTTTTACTTGCTTAATGGGTTCACTTCAGTATAGCGAGCAGTTACAAAGTTGCATTATTTTTGCTAGTGGTGCTGTTTTGCAGCACACGATATACGCTGCTCGTGTTCAAGCATTTAACGCACAATTCATACGTCACCCTCCATGCGGTGAATTTTTAAACGCCTTTGACTCGAATATAGATATTTTATATTGCAAATTGAGACTACAATTTTTGCTTGAGCGCTACGAATCCGAGAATTGCGCCTGTAAATGTTTCGTGTTGTGAATGCTCCAAGACGCATCTGGTGGCGTGTCGAGAAAAGCGGGTGGACACTGGTCCAGAAGTTATTGTCGATGCCATTGGAATGAGAGGCAAGCTTCAAGTCAATGTCTTGACTTTTGAGATGGAGGTGCAGGGAGTTCGTGTCCGTGTACACAAGGGTTGCGTTGTGATAGACTGGGATGGGCGTTGTGATAGAACATAGGGTACATGTGCATTTTAGAAAGCTGCATAGTAATAAAACCCTGCTTAGGGAGGCAGCTTAAAGGAAAAAGAGGTTGGTCAGGACTGACAAACCACCACATTCTACATGAGAATGTGGAGCTTCAGGATTTTGGGCTTCTCCAGTGCCTTGAAGATCTGATGCTTGATTGCGAAAACGTCGAGCTCGGAAAAACGCCGGCCGTTAACCAGCGTCTTACGTACACCTAGTTCATTACAATTTTGAGAGGTTCTTTCAAAATGCGTTAGTAGTCTTCTGGCAAATTATATTTTTTCTGTCGATAAACACCCAAAGGAAAGGCGTCTTGGAAAAAAAGACAACTTTTTAAATTTCTTCACCCGCATTCCCTGACACATGTACAGTTCTACATTTTGAAGGTAGGTAATGTTCTTTCCCAGGTCAAGCAATGTAAGCAAAAGTTCATTATCTGAAGCATTCTTGGGAAGCCAAAAAAGCTTCACCAGTTGTTTCAGATAAAACATTAAAAGCTCATTGAGGAGTGCACGTTTTTCGGGGGCGATAAAACAGCTATCGTACGATGTATGCAACTCTTTAGGATATTCAAAGTCTATCTACCTTTAACCCAAAGCGCTGCTGCATCGTGCAATCCCCGATCGAAAACAAAGTTCGTCACTACCTCTACGGAAAAAAGCGGAAGCTGGCAAAGGGGAGAGGTTGCTGCAGGGAATAGCATAAAGATCATTGGTGTGACAGGACAAATTTCCTGCAGGGGGTTAAACTTGCCGCTTTCAGAATCATTAGTAAAAACGTGGCGAGCTGATGTCTGGCATGCACCTCCGTGGAGCCCTTTCTCAAAAAAAAGATAAATGGGTTTGAGGTGGAGAGAAGGGCCGGTAGAATGGTACTCATTGTTATCGTAAACCTCAAGGCCAGTGATGACACGCTAAAAAGTGAAGCGGATCGAAGCCGTGTCTGTCATAGGTGTATTGCCGGAAATGCACCATAGCACCCCTTGAAAGGAGGCAGTTGGCCTTAACGTACAAGTCACCGCTCTCACCCAGCGCCTTGCTGTAGAAGGAGAGAATACGCGTTCGGCGTGTGCGTGTGCCCGATAGAAAATCATTCCCTCGGCGGAACGTTTGGTTCATCCTACCGAGAAAAGTCATCCAGGTAGTCGTGCACATCAGGGTTTTGCCCAGAAACAATAATATTCTTCCCAATACCGTGATTAGAGGTCGCTAAAGGGTTGGGTCCCTTTTCGTTTATATTTCGTGCGAGCGAGTCGAGACACGAAATATGGAAGGCCAAGGAGTCGATTATCTGCAAAGGGCCGATGCGTACAGTGTTTATTATTTGACGCGGCCTTGATGTAAATATTAATCTCGTCACAGCGAAAGAAATCAATGTGGGGCAGGAATGATAACATGTGGTATCATATGATATGGTTCGGAAGAGAGCACGTTTGACTGTTAGAGATTGACATCTCTGTCACAGGCTTGCTCTGACGACGCCCCTGACACGGTCACGATTTCTATCCTTAATTTTTGGCGAACGATTCATTTCACACCATCAATGGGTAGCCGATTCATGCTGCAAGGTGCATGAAGAAGACAGCTGAATATTTCAAGTGAGCGCCTTGACTACTTCGAAAATAAGTTTAGCAACCCTGTCAAGATTTTAATGAATTATTCAGTGCAACTTCTGGCCTCATTAGAAGAACTCGTCAAGGGTTGTGGCATCAATCGACCGCACAATTAGAAGGCGACACGATGCAAGCACGCGTTTAGCTGCTCCTATGACACTATGAAAGCCTAAAACTCCAATACAGTGACGAGTGAGAATTATTCACTCTAGGGAGAGCAGTCAAATTGTCGTAAGTTGCCCGCAGTTGAATATAAATTTTGGCACTCTTCTTTTTCCTACGGTAACTAACGAGCCGTTCGAGCGTGCTCTCTCTGTTGAAGCCCGGCCAACAGTGCGTAAACGTTTCCGATAGGAGCTCTTTTCTACAAACCTGGCCGCGATTTCACTAATCAGGACCAAGTGAACCCTGATGACGAGCTGGTAAACGTGCTTTTCTTTGTCTTTTTTTTTTTAATTTTAGTCAGTAGACAGAGTGCTCACGCTGGAAATAGCCGATTTGTTGTCGTTTTTTTATAAAAATACACGTCACGGTGAAAGACGATTCGAAATGAATATTTACAATTGCACAAAGCTTGGAAAGTCTTGGTAGGAGGATGCCTGTAGGCTTTTGGATCTAGCGGCCGGATGCCGACCAAAGAGAACCTTGAAAATGAAGCACTTCTCTCATTCATCATTGCGCCGTTGAGCGCGTAGGTTGACTGCAGCCCGCGGATTGCGGTTATCACAGAAACCTGGCTTCACAAATCTACACTTGCTGAGGATGTCGTTCCAATCACTTATAAAATATTTCGTAGCGACCATGACGCGAAAGGCGGGGGTATTTCTGTCAATTTTCAACAAAATATTGACGTCATTCCCTTCCCGCAATGTCCGGAATCTGAATGACTGTGCCTCAAGGTTACTCTTAGTGGTCGTGTTTTTATTTTGTATGCCGTGTACAGACATCTGGACGCGAAACCTGTTTTTCTTAGACAAATTCCAAACCACATGAAAAAATTCAACCACCACAAACTCATTTTCACGGGTGATTTTTACTTGCAGGGCATTGACTGGAAAAGCACCTTTCACATGCTGATCCTTCAACCGACATTAGTTCACTTTTCCACATTATGCTCGATACCAACCTATTCCAAGTAGTGCAACGGCCTACTAGGGTTATTACAAATTCATGTTCATTGCTCTATCTTGTGTTTTTTCGTCGTTCTATTATTCATTACGACGTTGCTGTGGATCCCAACGTATACGATCACGAAATTGTAACATTATTTTTAGTTTATGTAAAAATAGCCGCCACGTTGTGCCTACTCTCAAAAATGATAAAGATTACTCGCATGCAAACGACAGAGCTGTAGTTGCATATCTTGAAAAAAATCTATTCGATTTGGGCCATGAGGGTGTTACATTATTATGGAAGAAGTTTGAGAATATCGGTTTACACTGCATCGACCACTTCATTTCTACCAAAGTTTACAAAACTGCGAAGCATACACCACGCGTAACCAGAAAAAAACCACCTTGGGGAGGCTAAATTGTTTCATTCAGCTCATCTGCACACTCGCTCACGATTCCATTGAGGGCAACGAATGCACCCACCAAGCCTGCACTCTTACCTCACCTGCTACGCAACTGCAACAGGACAGTCACCCCCTTGTCTCGTTCAGGGACATAACCCAGCATTATCGCCTTGTGAGACAGCTACCTTCTCCTTACCATGATCTTTCCATAGAACAACTAACTACCCTACGGCTCAGAACCAGGCTGCTTCCCACACCCAACGCCTCTTCACTCAATGCACCCGAATTGCTACGACACTGAATGAAAATTTTGCTCAGAAGTAGGAACACTCTGCCACTTAATCGGGGTGTGCGACTTTAATCCTAAGCACCCTCCTCTCTTGTCAACTACCCAACCAAGAGCAATAGGACATGCTGCTGTCCAGCCCCTCTCCGCCTACCCAGCTTCAGCTGGTGGGCAGAGCACACGTAGCGTGGACGGAACACGGCTACGATGAAGAAGGAACCAATCCCCTGGTCCGCACTAGGGCCGTTCAAAAATCTGAATGTATTTCCACCTACTGTTACCTTCTTCATATCCAGCTCCTGCTCCTTCTGTGCCGCCGACCTCGTCACCGCCGTTGACCTCGACAGCAACGGACAAGTGAGATCGTCTAACACCGGGTTTTCTCTTGAGATTTATAAAAAAACGGTATCCACTCATGTGCTACACAAATACAACTCAACCAAGCGCTGTTCATGCACCATGCAATAATGTAACCTTACCAAGAAAATCTATTTGAAGTAATAGTGGGTGTAGTTAATTAATTTTCACTTCTCTCTGGTTTGTATTTTTAGATTCAGGTGAGTGAATTCAAGTGACCTCGCATGGGTAGTCGTTGTGGGTGCCGTTTACAGCTTTTCTTTCCAACCGCATTCAAAGGGTGGCATTGACGCGAATTTTTTTCTCCTGGAAGGCTTCTAACAGGTTCTATTGCATATCTTCACGCAGCTGCTGGAACTAATTTCCATATTACATGTTCTGCATTGGTAGGCATTATATTTTGCAGTAAATAGGTTTTAATAATTCTCTGATTTCTCTAAGTTATTTAATGACCCTGTTTCTAGAGATCGTTTTTCAAAGCGCTGGTGTGCGACATCTGTTTAAGAACCCTTCAACTGAGGCCAAGCAGCCTAAGGGATTTGTTTTGTGGAGATAATCGTTAACAGTGACGGTACTTATAAAAATGAAACCGCTTGCGGCACAATGGCATTGATCCTTGTAGCCAGGATATTCAAAGGTAAGTGGCAATTTGCTCACGGAACCTGTACCAGGTCCTCCACGAGCAGAGCACACTAATGTCATCCCCGCCGAACCCCTCGTACAGCAAAGCATCTCCTGTCGCCACCAACTATGCATACCTCAGCAATGGGGTAAGTAAACTTCTTTTATGTAATTTTGCAATGCCGCTACATGTACCTCTTTTTCGCAGCTTTCCACTGCATAGGATTGGTACTCGTACTAAATAGCCTAGCCAAACACCCC
This sequence comes from Haemaphysalis longicornis, assembly GCA_013339765.2. Classification (NCBI taxonomy): domain Eukaryota; kingdom Metazoa; phylum Arthropoda; class Arachnida; order Ixodida; family Ixodidae; genus Haemaphysalis; species Haemaphysalis longicornis. The sequence continues at coordinate 39,619,090 of CM023448.1, read as the reverse complement.
AAATACTGCGCCTAGTCCATGTTCTCTCGGAGGTCAGGCTGACCGTGCTCGTGATCTCCAGACAGAGAAAGCGATTCGGCAAATGCCTGGTACCTACCTTCTCACTCCCAGACGGTATTGCTGCCATTTTAAATGAATAGGCAGGATCGCTCGGATAGTTATGAGCGATGGTATTGCATCCACATGAACACACGCGTTATATTCAAAAGACAATCCAGCAGTCAGAAACAAAAAACGGGAAAAGACTATTTACAAGACTGCTTGAGGACTAGGGAAGAACTGGCATACTTCAGTCAACTAGCACCGACACGGTGCAGTAGCGTCAAGGATAGACGGGGAAGTGGCTTGGGCGAATTGACGCGAGGCGGTGCTGTCCACGAGGCTGCTGACATTTGTTCTCCGAGGAGCTCCGAACGGGCGTTATTATCCCACGGCGAAGAACGTGGCGTGTGCGATTACTAGTGGCGGGAGAAGATAGCTTACTCCCGAAACGAGGCCTCGCTGCCGCACTCCGCTTCACCAGCACACGACTCACTCGTGGGCGAGACACCGGCTTCTGCGGACGTCGCACAGGGGGTAGTCGGGCCTACGCTGCTACTTATGATATCTTGGAAGGCAGCGCGGGCGATGGACCTATGGCATACACAGCGGGGGCGCCATCCGCTGTCATCTTATCCGTCCGCTTCGGAACTTCTTCCTTTTCTTCCTTCTTTTTGGAGCTTTCTCTTCTGCAAACGATTGGCACGCTCTTCAGCGGACTGGCCATGACATCCCAGCAGGCCCTACAGAACACTGCCAACTGCCACATGCCTCGCCGTTTCAACGGCCTGTACGACCAGTATATTGATGAGCTGAGTAGCGTGGCTTGCCTAACTATCCCTGCGTCTGCTTACACGATACCGGTAAAGCTTTTGAGGTTTTCTTTTGAGCTGTTTTTTTAGCTTTTGAACTTTGGGCTTTCCTTTTTTCACCCTATGTCTTTGGTATTGTATATTTTGCATTCGCCTCACACTTTTGCTCTTATTCTATTAAAATTTTGAGCATCCACCTTTTTACTGTAATTAAAACCAGTTTCTTTCTGCAGCTTTCTGTAGAGTTTTTTCTTTAGCTTGTATGCCGTTTACGGTACTGTTATATTTTGCCCATTCTGTACTTTTCTGCCATATAACACAATTAAACGGTGTTTATTTTTATTTTTGAAGTAAGTTGTTCAAGTACAATAAACAGGACCAACTACCGTCCATGCATCATGCAATAATTAAACCTTACGAAGAAAATCTTTTTGAAGTAATAGTGGGTGTAGTTAATTCTCTTTGACTTCTCCTTGGTTTCTATTTTTAGAAAGGGGTGAGTGAATTTAAGTGACATCGCATGGGTAATCGTTGTGGGTGCCGTTTACAGCTTTCCTTTCCCAACACATTCACGGGGGGGATTAGCGCTATTTTTTTTCTCCGCAAAGGCTTCTAACAGGTTTCATTGCATATCTTCACGCAACTGATGCAAAAAGGTTCTCTAATACACGTGCTTTGTTGGAAGGCATTAAAATTTGCAGTAAATAGGTTTAAATATTAATTTCAGTAATCTAAGGTATTCAATGACCGTGTTTCTACACATAGTTTTTTCGAGCGCTGTCGTGCGACATCTGTTATTTTAGAAGCCCTTCCACTTACACAAAGCCACTTAACGGTTCGGTTTTCTTGGGGGAATCGTTAAGAGTGACTGTGCTTATAAAAATGAAACCGCTTGCGGCAAAATTGCATTGATTCTTGCAACCGGGATTGTGAAAGGTAAGTGGCAATTTACTCACTTCACCGGTACAAGGTCCTCTACGAGCAGAGCACATTCATGTCCTCCCCTCTCCGCGGAAGTCCTCGTCCAGCAAGGCATCTCCGGTCGCCACCACGTACGCAGATCTCAGCAACAAGGTAAAAATTTTTTTTATTGAAATGAGCAACACCGCTACATGTATCTCTTTTTCGCAGCTTCCCACTGCATAAGCTTGGCACTCGGAATAAAAATCCTGGCCAAACACCCCACATACTTCGCCTGGTCGAGGTTCCCTCGGAGGTCAGGCCTGCTCGTGATGTCCAGACATAAAATGCGATTCGGCGATTGCCTAGTAGCTATCATCTCCCTACCACACACGGTACTGCTGCCAAAAAGGAATGGGCAGGATCGCTCGGATACTTATGAGCCGTGGTATTGCATCCACATGAACACACGCGTTATATACAAAAGACAATCCAGCAGTAGGAAACGAAAAGCGGGAAAAGACAACTTACAACACTGCTTGGGGGCTAGGATAGAACTGGCATACTTCGGTGAACTAGAACTCTCATGGTGCAGTAGCGTCACGGATAGGTGGAGAAGTGGCTTGGGCGAATTTACGCGAGGCGGCCCTGTCCGCGAGCCTGCTGAAATCTGTACTCCGAGGAGCTCCAAGCCGGGTATGGTCCCATAGCGGAGAACGCGGTAGTGCCGATTACTAGTAGCGGGAGCATATACCTTAGTCCCGAAACGAGGCCTGGCTGCCGCGCTCCGCTTCACCAGCACGCTATTCACCCGTGGGCCAGACACCGGCTTCGGCGGGCGTCGTCCACGGCTGTCGTTTTGCCTGTGGTGCCAGTGATGATAACTTGGAAGGCAGCGCCGGTGACGGACCTCGGGCCACTGCCAAGGAACCATCGGCTGTCATCTTCCCCGACCACTTTGGAACATGCTTCCTTTTCTTCTTCCTTCATTCTGGACCTTCCTCTTCTGCAAACGATTTGATCCTCTCTTCAGCCGATGGGCCATGACATCCCAGCAGGCCCTCCAGAACACTGCCAACTGGCACATGCCTCGCCGTTTCAACGTCCTGTATGGCCAGTATATTGGTGAGCTGAGTACCATGGCTTGCTAACCATCCTAAGTCTGCTTACACAATACCGGTTAAGCTTTTGAGCTGCTTTTTGGCTTATAAACTTCTGGCTTTCTTTGTTTACCTTATATCTTTGGTTTTGTATATTCTTCATTCGCCTCCCACGTTTTTCTTTTTTGCTATTAAAATTTACAGCATCCACCTTTTTACTGTAAATAAAACCAGTTTCTTTCTCTAGCTTTCTGTTAGCGTTTTTTCTTTAGCTTATTTCCGTGTTACTGTACTGCAATATTTTGCCTGTTCTGTACTATTCTTTTATATAACGTTTTAAAACGGTATTTAGTTTGATTTGTAAATACATTATTGGCGAGAAGAAATAAAATTATCTGTCCTTTTTGTGAACAAGTGCAGCGCGAACCCATTTTCCCGATGTTGTCGGTTTGGGGAATCATGGTGCAACCTCTGATGATCTTTTTCATGAAAGATTAGCGCTCACACTAATCATGACCACTAGCTCGCTGTTGCTAATAACCCTTAGTGGTTGTTTGCAGAATGGGCACCACTCCCACTCACAACCTTTCGTAGTCAGAACTGCAAGGAATCAAATCTAGATGCCAGTAATTCAAGTAAAATGGACTTAGTCACAGTAAGCTAGCACTGGTTGAACTTTTCACGTGAAATATTTTTAATATTTTCAAATTTCTTTCCGAGATACCTTGTCTAGTCTGAGAGGTCTAAAGGCAACAAGCTGCCCGAATAGAGCCCTCACACCCGAAGTACATTTTCCAGAAGCAGTAAGCAGCAAAATGACCAGCTCACTGGCAAGAAAAGTAACATAAGCACGATAATTCAAGCGGTACGGAGCAAGATAGCCATTCGTTACACAATAAATAGCAACAAATAACAAGGCTGCAAGAGAATGACGCATGCAGATGTGTTTTAAGTAATGCTTATCAGATAATTATAAAATTTGTACGAAACGTTTATACATAAGGCATATATTTTAACAACACACACAAGCATTTAGTTGAACAAAAGTAAAAGTTAGTAGAACACATAAGTGAGTGGTATACATAAGGGAGCCATATGATCCAAGAAACCAAAACCCTTGTTTATCGAGATTTTGGTGCACGATTCTCTTGGGTATATAAATTACTATTTAGTCCCTTCGTACATGACGACACACAGCTGCTAGCTTTTTTATACGATATCAGGATATCCCAATGTGGGAACTCTAAGTCATTGTTCGGATCAGTAGGTGTCAGGGTAAACAGTGAGGCCATCTGCATCAAATAATATTCCAGTTGGGATCACCTTATGTGAAAATTTGTTTGTTTTTTGTTGTGGATAAAATGTATGTTAATTTATTTTCAGCAGATTCAGGAAGCGATGAGCTGAAGCCATTGTGCACAGAGTGCTGAAACTGTACAGTCATGGAGTGCTGATAAATATTTGCACCAAATTGTGATGTTACGTTTTCGCTTGGAGACCTGCTTGCATACATCTGTGAGCGTGTGTTGTAGTTTTCTTGAATTTTCCGGGTTAACTGAAGCTGTAACCACAAGTAGGCACTTGTGCTCGTAATAAAACACACTTACGTGCCACGAATTGGAAAGTGCACAATGTGTCAACAACCGCACAAGAGTGGTGAAGATAAGTTCTTCGGCTGAGGTGATCGAGCATGCGCCATGCTGTACTTCATGGGTAAGCACAGTTAAATGGTCCTAAGTTCTAAAGTAGCGCACTATTTGCAGTTTTAAACACTGTAATGCAATACATAGAAACACATGGCATCCCATAGTCGAGCAGCATGGCCTTTAATATCGGCGTTTTACTGTAATGAGGCAGCGTCAACATATCTTTACGAACACCGAAATGAGAAGTAAGTTTGCTTCCATGGGGAGAATTTCGGGAGCGGGCAATTTTTTTTTGTACCATGTGTTCAAGCTGTTACATGTGAAGTTTCATATCCAAAAAAACGTTTCCGCTCTCTAAAAAAACCAGTGGCTCATCACGATGTAGACCAGCAGCAATATTGGTTGATTGGGCCATGGTCTATATGCTCCGTGGCCATCCAAGCAGCGGTCGTATTAGCAACGGACCGGAAGAGCATAGGGGCAATGGCTTTGAGTGCGCCAGGCCGGTAAGCGGCTTCTAGTGCCCAACCAAATATCTGGCATTTCCCTACCTTTGCGAACGTAATGCGATTCAGCCAATGCCATTTATCCTGCCATCCGACATGGCGGGAGGCACATGAGTGCGTGGAATATTGCAGGGAAGCGTCGGTTATTACCGCCTAGCACAGCCACCAACATCTTATGAATTTATTCTCGCTAGGTAAACAAACTCTGTGTAAAGTCGCAGCAAGCAATATAAGTAAACCACTGCCGCAATACTTCAAATTATAACGCCAAGAACACAGACGAACCCTTACCAGCTTAAAGGTTTGACATTTTAAGAAACCTAGAAAGAGCATATCTTTAATACATACTAGTTTCTTCTAGAACCATTGGAGTAATATCATTTGGACACTCCATTTGTAGCTCTTATGCATGTTTCAAAGCCATAAAAAGGGTGTGCAATGGACTCACCTATAAGCATTGTTTACGTATCTTTACAATATTCTTGCAATGTACCTCTAAAATAACGGACCAACATCGGCTTATTCCCAATGGCGTTGCGTTGTTTGGTGGAAATATTGTACCTATAGCAGCACAGAATGTACGGGATTTATATCAAGGCGTGATGTCGCCACATCATTGGCAACGTCAGCTGCATACGTCTCAAGGATATCTACGGCACGTGAGCTTGTTTGCGGGGTTTGGATAATGTTGATGTGACCCTAATTGCTGAACTAGCCAAAGCGTTTTATAGCGCTTTAGGCGATGAAGCCTTCGGTGTGTTTAAATGATCCAGAGTAAGTAAATATTTGTTTCTCTCCGGAAATATATTCGAAGAAGTTTTGAATGTCATAACAGGTGGCATTTCGACTTAAGCAATAAACTGTTTAATCGAACCGGAATTCGTAATAATGTTGCATCTCAAGGTGTGCCCATTCCTAATATAGATTTATTTAGCTGACCACGCGTAACAAGATGCTATCTATACTAAGGTACCACTTGTATATGAAATCTTCGGTTGAAACTTGCTAAGTTGGGTGTATATCTCATACAAACTTGGAGCAAATATTTCAGAAAACCGGTACTCTAATATTTTTAATATAGTTTTATCTGATGAAATGCTTGCCTGTTTTGTTTGAATAACAAGCAATGATTTCTGACAAACGCAGGAATTTCAGTCACTCAAGGTAAGAGGAATACGAAACCTTCCTTTACTTTTACTTTGCAGGAGGTTTTTAGCGCTTCCTGGTTCTTACATCTAACTATATCACTGTTACCTTTGTACGCAATGCAACCTTGCTGTCGCTGAACTTGATAAAGTATTTACCGTTACCTAGAAAAATTTTAAAAATTTCCCCTTGCGCTATCTCACTGAGAATGAACTCGCACCTCGCCCATTCTTAAGACAGCCTTCTATATTTCAGTTAGCCCACCCTATAAATCCAAGGTGCTCTGTGATAAATTCCTTTTTTTGTTGCAAGGTTGAAAAGATGAAACAGTTTTACTTCATCTTTGACACCTCAATAGCTTAAGTCACGTGAAATAGTGTTGATAGGAATAAGAAATTTACACTTGATGGCGTCCTTATAGGTGTGTAAGTGTCCTTCATAACAAGAAAATTAGTAGCGGGCTCGAGGTGTGTCAGGCCTGATGGCACATGCGCCATCAGAGTAGGTACTCTCGGGTTCGTCCCAAACGTTTGAAGACGAACCATTCCAAGCGGAATAAATTTATCATTGTGTCTTTGAGGTCGTAGTAAAAACCTGATCCTGATATTGCTGTAGACAGCTTTGCAAAGACGTCGCTCCGGAGTGCCTGGCGCATTGTGTTGTGAGTTGTTGCTTTGCTGAAGAAACCGGGCGTTTAAACGTGTCTCTCTATCAGTGCGAAATGCTGCAACGGGTTCTTGTGATGAAACAGGAAAGGAAATTGCGATAATCGCGAGTCGCTGTAGAAGCCTGGCGCACACCGTACCGGTGAATTTATGGCTCAATTGAGATCGGTGCCTCCGAGTTACTGCTTTTGAAGCAGTACTGGCATACAAACTTCGTTTTTCTGCAGCACAATGTTCTGTCAAACCGCAAGGGACCTTGTGTAGTCTGGTTGCAGGGATAAAAATAAGAAAAATTGATGACATGTTCAAAATGCATACCGAACGAGGTGACTCCAAGGTCGGTAACGAAACCTTGGAAATAGTGACCGATTTGGTCTATCTTGCGCATGTCACAACGCCTTATCGCAGTGATGAAAAAAAATTACCAGCAAGAAAAACATTGGTAAGCTGCTTTTTGGAAGCATTTTGATATCCTTAGCACTACGCTTACTGTCACTGACACGTCTGGTATATAAATAAATTGTTCACTGAGTAATGACTTACAAGGAGGAACATTAGGGCGTTGCAAAGCGACTGGAAAGGAAACTTGGCTTGACCAAACGGGTAATGGGAAGAACAATGCTAGAAGTCGCCATTGGGGATAGGAAAACCGCTTCATAGAAGTAAGAGCAGATATATATATATATATATATTTATATATATCAAGGTTGCAGTCGTTATATATATATATATAATATATATATATATATATGAGACTGAAAAGATAAACATCACAGAGAGCGCGAAAAAATAAGGTTAGTAGAGACAGAGACCAACGAGAAAGACTTAGAAAATAAAAATAAGTTTACTGACGTTTCAGGGAGAGGACTCTGAAGAAAGGGAGTCCTCTCCCTGAAACGTCAGTAAACTTATTTTATTTTCTAAGTCTTTCTCGTTTGTCTCTGTCTCTACTAACCTTATATATATATATATATATATATATATATATATATATATATATATATATATATACATATATATATATATATCTTTACTGCGAATCACATAGTTAATAAGATGCTCGTTGAATTACGTCAGAAATTAGGGTTGGGAGTCAAGAAAACCTTTCAAAGCAAATTGGAGTTTGTAGGAGGTAATAAAACAGATAATAAAGAATTTGGAAAGGCAGAAAATTGCCTGCCGGAGGCGATCCAAACCCACAATCTCTAGAATACCCGTCTGGTGCTGTGATCACTACGCTACCGTCAGGGCTATTTTCCCCTCCACTTTCTGGAGTATTTAGGTTCAGACATTTTTAGTTTTCTGCACTTGACCAGCCCAATGTGCAGGAAACAAGTTCTACCGGTCGTAGCGGCGCCCGCCGCTATAACCCCGTGATCGGCGAAAGAAAGGAGGCAACGGCAGTCGAGGCGATAGGCAAGCAAGAAAAAAGCCCCGCCGTTTATTTTGCAGCGGTTTAAGTAGCAACTGTGACGTCAGAGACACGTTGTTCCATACAGGCGCCAGGCACGGCGGATCGGCGCGTCATTCAGGAGCGCACTTTCAGCGGCACTAAAAACATTCCAGCACATCCTCCCTTTTTCACAATAGTTGAGTTGCTTTTTTAAATGCGGAGCATTTCTTAGGTTCGCCTGGTCCTCCGTCGTTCATGGCGGCGCCGTCCACACGCTCACTCCGCATGCGCGTCGCGTCGAGGCGCAGGTGCGCGACCCGCCCCTGTTCCCTCCTCGCTCTCAACAACAGGTGCGGTGGTGCGGGAGGAGCGCGTGTACCCCGTGCGCTCCGTCGCTCTCAACAACAGCTGCGGCGGTGCGGGGGGAGCGCGTCTGTGCGCGCATGCGTCGTAGCTACCCGTGCGCTGCGTCGCGCTCAACAGTAACGGCGGCAGGGCGTGTGCACGTGATAACGGTGTGGTGTGTGCGTGGAAAGTTCGCGCGCTTGTGTACGGAAGTGTGCGCATGCACGTCTCTCCTCCGTACTCCTCTCCCTCGAACGCGGGCGTGTGTATGTAAGCGGCGGAGCGCGCGTTCGCAATTCAGTCAAGGGCGTTATTGCTTGGCTTTCGCTTGACTTGACGCTGTGCTTGACTCGAGTAGATTCGATGGAAGCAACGTCTTCACCAGTTACGCAATCGCACGACCACTCCTCAAAGACCGCTTGACCGTGCACTTAAGCGACCACAAAGCATGTCATCCTCTCCGTCCAATACAATGACGGCACCAAGCAATAAAGACAGACTTTAACTTTACACTCCTTGCCTTCGGTTCTCCTTCATTAAAAAATAAGAATAATAAAGACGAAATAACAATTAAGCATTCCCAAACCATACCTAATTCCGCAACATTCACGCGATACCCCCACCACTCTCTGACGCGTTTACTCGAGATCCCCCCGTGGCAAGATGCGGGCGGGTTTTTTTCTTTTTTTTTTGACCGTGGCATTTAGAACATCCACACATCAACAAAATCAAGAACCCCCACTGGCGAAGGACCACGTACGCAACCTCATTTATCAATAACGCAGAGAACTGTTCGCTTAACTACTCTACCAGACCTGGTCACAGTCACTGAAGCTGAAGGTGTGGACGTTGAAATACCAGCCTCTGAATCTAGAGGCACTGACGCTGACTTTGATGCAGTAGGTGGCTTCCTTTCTGTCGAAACCAATTCGGCCGACTCGCTTTCATTTGGAAACTCGTTTGCTGTCTTCACACTTCCCGTTTTGTGGCAAGCGGTTCTGCATTCGTGTCACGTCGCAGCATAATCCCTTCCTCGGTTCGTATTATGTAGGAACGTGGAGTAGCGGCTGTCGCTAGCACCGTTCCTCTGGTTTTAATGTCTGTTACCCACACACAATGACCTGGTGTTTGTTTATCCAATTCCTTGGCCCTGTGGCGTTTGTTGTAGTGCTGTGCTTGCAACTTCTTGTTGGCTCTGTCTCTGGCCGCCAGAGTAAGTAGCGGTGGCTGCGCTTAATCACTTAATTGCGGTGCCATTGGAAGTGTTGTCCGAAGACGCCGGCCCGTGAGGATTTCCGCTTCGCTAGAGCCGAGGATACCGGGGGTTGCCCTGTATGCAAGCAGAGCCAGGTATGGGTCCTCCTTAGGATTTGAGTATCAGGCGCCTATTCGTTTACACGATGCGTTCTGCTTCCCCATTAGCCTTAGGGTACCTAGGGCTTGCAGTGACGTGACCAAAGCCATAATCATGGGCAAACTTCTCCAACTCTGTACAAAAAACTGTGCCGCGTTATCCGTCACCACGGTCACCGGACTGCCGTGACGTGCAAAAATGCTTGTTAGCATTTCTATTACCGCACCAGTTCTGGTTGAGTGAAGGAGGGCTACTACCGGATACCATGACAGGTACTCGACCACGGCAAGATAATGACAATTGGTAATGAAACACATGTCTACCCCAAACCATTCCCACGCGAAACTTGGCGTTAAGGTTGAGATCAAAGGCTCACAGGTCTGGGTGACGAAGCGCGCACAAGTAACACATTCTTTTACCTGCCTGTGCGAGTTGTTCGCCGAGGCCTGGCCACCAGACTAATTCTTTCGCCAATGCTCTTGTCTTCGAGATGCCCTGATGCTCATTATGTAGCTTTGTTAGTACTTCTTTTCTTAGGCTTTAAACTACTACCAATCTAAACCCTTTCGCAATATGCCATTGCATTCGGACATTAGGCCCCGTTCCTGCCAGTACGGGACTAGGTATCAAGGAAGGTTTGGTTTTTCTGGCCAGCCTTGGCGACACAACCTCAGCAAGTCTTGACAAACAACGTCAGTCTTTTGAGCATCACGTACTCTGTCAACAAAATTGTCAGCCGTTTGAAGCCCTTGAACACAAGATTTAACAAACGACGACACTTCCGAAACTGTCAGTTCACCGGCAAGTTTATCTGATTCCATAGGCGCTCGTGAAAGAGCGTCCCCCGTTAACAAGCTTTTGCCTGGAACGTACACAATTTGAAACTGATATCGCATCAGCCGCATTCTGAAGCGCTGCACCCTTGGCGTCAACAAATCGATCGGCATTTTACCGAGCAACGAAACGAGAGGTTTGTGGATACCTCGTATGTATTCGTCAAATCTTTCGGCAGCCCATTTTAACGCTAGTGCCTCCTTTTCGACTTGCGTATAGCGCTGTTCGGTTTTAGGTCAATGACCTTGATGCGAACGCTATCGGCCGCGCTCGCCATTACATTGTATTTGGAAAAGAACAGCACCTAGACCAAACGAGGCGGTGTCTGCCGAAAGGATGGTGGGAAGTCGCGGATAGTACATGGCCATATACTTTGCCGGGCAGATAAGAGCTTTGAAGCTATTGAAAGCCGTGTTCTGACCTGGACCCCAAACCCAATCAGTCTCTTTCTCTAAAAGTGCCCGTAGCGGGGCAGTGGTTTGCGCTAAGTTCGGCAAAAAACGGCCGCGGTGATTGGCCATGCCCAGAACCACGGGCATGATTCTGGGCATGGCCCAGATCCACGGGAGGCTTCAGCTCTTTAATGGCTCTGAGTTTGGCCGGATCCGGCTGTACGCCTTCTTCACTTAGAGAGTGCACCAAAAAGCTCATGCTTCGTGCCCCAAATAGACGCTTTGGCTTGTTTAGCGTAACGTTAAACTGGGTCAACCTAGCTAAAACATTCGATAGCCTAGAGTCATGTTGCTCTTTGCTGTCGCGAAATACGGGGATATCGTCCATCAGATTAACGAAGCCAGGAAGGCCTGCCAGGTTTTCTGACATTCTACTCTGAAAATACTCTGGGGCTGAAGTAATTCCAAACGGCACCCGAGTGAAAGGGTACCGCCCAAACGGCGTAATGAACGTGGTCAGTAGTTCCGAGGCCTTGATAAGTCTGATCTCGTAGAAGCCGGAGTTTGCGCCTACTTTGGAAAACCATTTTGCACCGAAAAGCGAGCCTAGTACTTCGTCTACAGTGGGCAACGTATACCTTTCTCTTAAGACAAACTTGTTCAACTGCGTAAGGTTGACACAGATCCTTACGTCTCCCGAGAGCTTTTGAACGGGAACAATGCCAGCACACCATTCCGTTGGCTCTTCGACTGGCCGAATACGCCCATTTGTTCCATCTTATCAAGCTCCCGTTTCACCGGTTCCTGAAGCGGTATAGAAATCCTGCGTGGTGCGCTTATTGTAAATGGGACTGCGTCCGGTTTGAGCCTGACTGTATATTCCCCGGGCATAGTGCCTAAGTTGTCAAAAACCTGAGCGCAGCAAACGTCGTAGTCAGAGGTTTTCTGAGCGACAGAGTCATCAAACTTAATAACTCCTGATGCTTCGTGAGCTGGCAAACCCAGCAGCACACGACGCAAAGGACTGACGACATAACATGTTTGGGGAGAAGTTTGTTCCTTCCAAAATATGTCTGCCTGAAAATTGCCCAGAGCCTTTAGTCTATCACCACTAGCGCCTGTCAAGCTCTCGTCAGCCTTTTCTAACCTCGTCGGAAGCCCAGGAAACGATGGTTGAATTACGGACACCTCTGCCCCCGTGACAACCTTTGCGAAAACAGGCACTGCCTTAACCAATACCTGAACGTAAGGCGCCTTGGCGCCAGGCGCTTCGGCCTCACCTAGAAAAATTTCCCCAGTGTCCTTTTGTACAGACGACACTCGTACTTTTCAATGGTAGCCTGGAGAAGTCCCTTTGAGACATGTAGTGGCGGCGTGTGCCGCCGATGAATGAACGACTAGACAACTTGAGTGCCCATCCTAACAAAAGACCCTTTATTCCAACTTCCGCATGCTTATATACCTAAACAACACTGGCGCCACCTGCGGCAGTGATCGCGGAACCGAAACCAAATAGACAAATATACAACAAGACGCACCTTGCCAAAATGTCACTTTACACCGCAGTTGAGGCACTTATGCGTCCTGGCTGGGCATTCTGTCCTTCGGTGCGAGTTGCTGCCGCAGAAGATGCACAGTCCCTCGGAACGAGTTGGAGTAGGCCGGGGTTCCTCGTTGCGGTGCGGTTTCCTGCAGTGGGCCACTGCGTCGACTTTGACGTCGTCACAAGGCTTGTACGGAGTGTTGTCGCGAACCTCGTTGAAGTTGCGAAACTCTGCTTGTTGCTGCTGAACTGTCTTTTTCAGGCGGGCCTTCGTCAGAGCTGGATCAGAAGACAGCTTCGGATCCATTTGGAGCGACTCGGAAAGTTGTTCGTCCCACAGGCCCTCGACGAACATGTCTCTAAGGAGGCGCTGCTTTAATTCGCCGAAGTCGCATTTTTCGGCCAAGACGTGTAGAGCCGTCAGGAACTGGTCAATAAACTCGCCTGGCATCTGCTGCAGCTTGTGAAAGCAAGCGCTCTTGTAGATGACGTTGGTCTCCTTGATAAAGTACTCGTCGAATTTCTTTTTGACCAGCTCAAACTTCTTGGAATCTTCTACAGAAAGATTAAAGGTAGCGAAGATGTCCCTTGCTTGCCGCCCCATGTTGTAGAGCAGAGTGCGTACTTGCGCCTCCTCCGAGCGCTCATTCAGGCGCGACGCATATCGGTAGTCGTCGAAGTGCTGTATCCATGCCGGCCACTCCGAGGTAGTGTCAAAGTCCAGCGGTGGTGCGGGGGTGGCGGTGGGGGTGGTGGTGGCCATTGCAGTTACTTCTTGTACAGACGTTCGATGGCTCTTTTTCCGATGGCGTTAAAGGTGAACGGATCACATAACTTCTGACACCATGTCGTATCGGCGCCCGCCGCTATCAGCCCGTGATCGGCGAAAGAAAGGAGGCGACAGCAGTCCAGGCGATAGGGGCAAGCAAGAAAAAGCCCCACCGTTTATTTTACAGCGGTTTAAGTAGCAACTGTGGCGTCAGAGACACATGATTCCACACAGGCGCCAGGCACGGTGGATCGGCGCGTCATGCATGAGCGCACTTTTCAGCGGCACAGGAAACATTTCAGCCCACCACCCTAGCTCCCAGGTGTGTTGCCAATAGTGCTTACTCCACAACTACCCAAGCAGCACAAGCATGTACAGCTAAGCATTAGCTGTCCATCTCTGCCCAGGTAATTTCTGCACGCCCATTCCCCCATCAGAGTGTAAAGCCCATACTCAAAAGTGGGCCTTGGTCATGTGCTGAGAGTTCCCAGGTGTAAGCTGAACAGCTGCTCACATTTGACCAACGCATCGCCAAGGGGCCTACAACCGCCCTTCAGCTGCCAGACTTCCCCGCCGTGGTGCCGTTTCTTTGTAGGCCGACGGCAGTTCAACCTTTACCAACCCACGGCCGTTCAACTTTGACAGACAACGGCTTTCATCCTAGCCAGGGGGCAGCTTTCAAACCATAGCTGCTCAGCCATGGTTGAACTTTAGCCGTGCAACTTACTCGACCGGCTGTTCCACTGCAGCAGAGGGTTTAATTGTGGTGTTGCAGCTCTCATGGTGCACTAGAATAACTATAGCCAAGCTGTTTCTACAGCCAAGTGCAGAGATTATAACCTTGTACCACCAATCATTCGTGCTTTTAAGGAAAAATAAATTCAGAAACTGACAAAGACTGTGTATTACAAAATGTGGGGCAGATTTATTCTGTGAATTGCTGCCAATACAGTGATGCTGCTTCCATTTGTTGCAACCGCTATGGTGGTCATGGAGAGAGTACAGCTGCTTTGCTCCAGCCGAAACCGCAGCTGCCATGCCCAGGAGTGCCTACAGCAGGGAACAAAAAGAAAAAAAAGGACGAGTTACAGCACTGCATAGCCCGCAGGCCCCAAACTCAGCAAAGCAGTTCGAGGCCTCTGCAGATGCTTTAAAGGGACCCTGCAACACTCTTTGAGCAGTGGAACTAAACCTGCGTGACGTTTATATTACACAGCCAGGGATACCTTAGCCAAATATTACACATGCACGTGAAGCAGTGGGCGCGCAAATCACTGTGAAAGACACAGAAAAACCAACCGCGCCTTCGATTTTCATCATTATGCACCCACGGCATGGCTAAATGACGTCATTAAAGCCATGGCTGTCCTATTGGCTGCTGCTGGTCAACTTCGCGGCCTATTTATCGCATTTCCAGTGACGATCCGCCGTCGTCGGCGATGTGTACCAAAACTCTCTTAAGCCTGAACCTGTACGCATAGTTTTGGGGTTTCTTTTGTGTTTTTGTGCGCGGAGTTTGAGTGATGGACTAAATACTCCCACTTCAACCAGACAACTCGACAACAAACGTCCATTGCTTTAAAAATGCACTACCAGCCTTAGCGCGTACTTGTGAGCAGGCACCAATGCCTGCATTTTTGTGGCACCAGACTTGAAATACCCTTCCACTTTGCGGAGAAACGAAGAAAACTCCCCGGCCTGTGATATAGTGGATGCACCCAAAGAAAATGAAGCGACCCGCCCTTACTCCAAGAGTGAGCGCGCAGCTTTCTTCACGTGGTCTGCAGTCCAGTTGAGAAAAAACAATTTTGCGCGATTTCCAACCGCGCGTGGTTTTGGTTATAGTCAACAGATTTTCATAATTCTTGTGGGATGAGCTTGCTGGTGACAATAGGCTTTAAACCAAAATACATTCCAAAATGTCGATGGTAAGTGCTGCATCGTCCCTAAGAATGCAAAAATTAAAGAAAGAAGAGTTATCATAATCGTGACTAGGCAGTACCTGTTGTCTAGTTACAAAGACTTTCAAAAACCTTTAGGGGAAGTTCAAACAATGTATGGCCCAAAGCCATTTTTAAATATATAACTCGTTCAAACATGTGCTGGTTCAAACAAAGTGAAGCAGTACAGAGAAAATAGTACAAAGTAACAATAGTCACAATGTTTTAGCAGACCGGGCTCCCCAGCCTCACTGAGTAAAGACATAGCTGAGAGTTTCTAAATTTAAATTATAGTTACCATTTAAACCATGCTTTATCCATAAACATTACTCATGATGCGCAGCTGGGCTGTTTCCCACAGTTCAGTGGCTGCTTCAAGAGCGCTTCAGTCGATACAAAAATAGTTCATACTGATATGAGCTCACTGTCAATGACTTATTCGCTGGCCTAAACAACAAGCAAGAACTGCTACAAATTAACTTATGCTTCCAATGATTGCGCCTTATCTGTATTTAAGAAACCAACTGCAACTCCAAAAAGCAACTTATGCTCCAACTCAATATTTTAAAGCTAAACTGCATTACTTCATTGTGAAGAAACTTGAAATTTCTGTTTGAGCACAAGTGCCACAGCTTCAAATGGTAGGCTGTTGGTTCGCGAAAAAAAGTTTATTCAGCTATTCCAACTATGCAATCTTGCTGAAATAATTAAGAGAGCTGGGCAATTGGTTCCACGACAGAAGAATAAAGGCTGTTAGAGTAATTTTTTGCCATAGAGCCACTCAGCTCCCATAAGCAAACGTGCCAGTGTGATGACCCCAATTTCGGTGTGAACAGTAATGGGGACCAAAAGCGCAAGCTGTTTAAAAGTTACACTAAAAAAACAAGCTCACTCAACACTTGTTGTTTATGGGGAATGGTAACCACACATTCACAAGTGTAGCAAGAAATGAGATGGTCAATTGCTTTTTCTGTTTCTAAACTGCTGAAAATTTGATTTCTTTTCAAACGTGCCAAGCTCAGGCCGCAATTTTATGTTATATATAGCAGATACTGAGTAGTGATCCAGAGAACTTTCCCACTACACGGCAATTCAACAGCCCCATTAACACAACTGAATGCATGTGAACAACAACATAAAACGTCCTTTAGCCAGAAAATGTGGCTCTATGATTCAACTTGTCTCCGTCCCTGTACAAAATTTTTTTACGTTCGCTGTCAAAGTTACTGAACTGTAAGGACAACTGTACACCAACAACGGCATTATCTTGCTCTACTTTTACTATTACATAACAAATCTGTTAAACGAATACATGACAAAATCAGTCAGGCTGAGCTTTGCAAATGACGAATATATTTTCTCAATGTTATGGTGTTCTGCATCAAATTTCTTTACTTCTAACTGCACTAACTGAATTTTTGTATTTTAAATCAAGAAACCAGTTTTTGTTGCAACAATAAAAACGCTTTCCCTTTTCCCTCAATACTCCATCAAATACTAAAAAAAAGCCCACAAAGATTTGGCCAGAATAAAAAAGTAAACTTCTGATGTGGTGGATATTTGAAAGAAAATTACTAACTAATAAAAAAAAAATGGCAACTCTGAACAAAAGTGGGTTAACCGCTCCGCAGTGAAAGCAAACCGCAAAAGCAAAATATTAACTGGGAAGTCTGCTATGGTGATGCAGCTGGAAGACTATTCAACTGCAATTTCCAGACATGAAGTTAAGCTTGATTTTTTTTCTCAAGGTGATTGAGAAGGCACTGAAACCGTGTAGTTCACTCCTTTAGATGTAATAATTCTATGATTTCTGAGAACTCAATTTAGTTAAACTCACAGGCGAAATATTTTATTATCTGTACTGAAAACATATGTACTTCCTATGTTTTTCGCCGCCTACATGAATAACCTAGTAGCGGTATGACTTGAAGAAACTGTCCGCATGTCCCTTATCCTTTTTCGGCCTAGTGGATCTAGTACCAACCAGTGTTTTATTAGTGGTAAATTCTCTGGTCCTGAAATTACACAAACAAAGCAACAACAACACAGCTTAGTCTCAAGTTCAGAACTGCATAGTGCTTACAGCAGAAGCACATTAAAGGGGTCGTGAAGAGATTTTCTAAAAAAGTTCTGTTGTGTGGGCACTTATAACTGAGAACCTTAATAAACAATGCATACCCGTTCCGCTGCCTGATATCGGCGAATAGGAAAAAAATTCAGTTAATAGTTAATGTTTCACTGAGGCTTTCCACCTCAAATCGTGAAGTGATGTCTTGGTAAGAAGCCAATCACGTTCCCCCTTGTCTGCATATGTCGGCACAGAGTGGGCTTGCAAAGGGTCAGATAAATCTTGCAAGTTCACCTTGCAACTGAATGCGAGATGCCTGATCCATGATACGACTTATCAACATGGTCGAACTTTCAGTTAACAATGCGGGTGAGTGACGCATGCAGAGGTAAGCAAGTTGAAAGTAAACTCGATATTAGTAAACTGTTTACGCTGTTTCGCACGAGTCTAACTGCAGACGTCTGTCTGACGTAGCCTGTAATGTGAGTTGCGCTAACGTGAAATCGCTGACCAGAGGAGATAAATGATCAAAAGATTAAAATGAGAATTTACTACCTAACACTTTCATCGAAAGAACTTTGGGCAGTGGAAACATAGCCAACCCATCATTTACTCATCAAGCACAAAAATAACTCGCGGGAACCAGGGACACAGCGCTGAGTCCCACCATCACGCAGTTCAATTTCTTTGCTGTTTCCTGCATTAAACAATGCTGTTAACGCTGTTTCGTTCAATGGGTATGCTCCCCTTTGGCTCACTGCAGAAACGCTCAACCATAGGTTGGCGGTGAAAGCTCTAAGTTGATTAGAATTTATGAAAACACACCTGAGTGTGGGTTACAAATGTGAAGCGGCTTTTATGCTGCAGTTTTCTCTCACGCGCGCTTCTTGCATCCATAAGGTAGTGGGCAAAATGTCTGACATCAATGCAGGCTAGCCGTAACTTCGGGCTGGGCCGGCGACCTCAAGTTCATATCGCACATGGGGCACTATTTTTTTGCTTTGTCGATTTTTTGCCATTTGATATAAAAGAGGTACGATTCCAAAGAGAATGCAGCAAGACATGAACTTCAGCAGGGAAACTAGCTACAAATCGTACAAAGAGCCAGTAGGTCTGAGTCATAGCCTCTACAGGAGGCTATGTCTTAGTTCTGTCACAATGGTTGCCACACAACAGAAGCGATCACGACACCGGTCACGTCAATACAAAACTGCTTTGGTAACGAATAAAGCGTACATTAGTTTTAAAATATTGGGTTTGCAGTTGCACAGGACAATATACACAAAGAGCATTTACCTTTTGACTGTTTTAACTTTGACGTCACTGCTAGTTCCACTGCCGACTCCCGATGCCCGCATAGTTTCTTGCGATGCACCTGAACACAAGAATTTGGAAGTTGTCTCCCAATTTGCAGAAGGTATGAACTGTGAAAATATTCTGGATTTGTGTTCTTAAAAGGTCATTCTTGTAGGCAAAATTAAGCAAAGATTTTTGTTCACAACCCCTTTACATTTCCGTGAGCTTCAAATTTGAAGACATTCGATTTGAAACCAAACGTCCTTTCTTTCACTGTGCCCTAATCCAGCATTTTCAGAGAATCATGTTAGAGCGCAAACTTTATTTGAACAATGCTGCCTATGAATATTTGCATTAGCTGTGTCTCACAATGAGCGCAAAAGTGGCTAGAAACAACACTTGTAAACACAGAAAAATATTGACAACCACAAAGACTGAATAGCTGACAAGGACTGGCACGGAGTATCAACTTTTATGCAACGCAAGAACACAACCAGAGGTACAGCACATGCATAAAAAATGTGATAAGGAAAGTTTCCGCTCTTAATAAATACGCTACTCTGCATACTTCATCTCTTCGGTATACAGACCTCTTGACGCAATCATATTTTTTCTTATGGGGTAAGCCTCCTGCGTTTGCCTCAAATGCCTGTGGCTGCACCAACACAATATTTTTTCTTGCTCAAAGGGGTGCTGGAATCCATATATCCGCCAACTAGTGCAAGTCATGCCTCCACAAAGTTAAGGACCGCTCCGGTGTGCGAAATTTTCAGGAGAAAATATTTGCAATTCCTGCAGTAATTTATGTTACCGGCAGTGCATAGAGTATTAAAAAAGAGAACTGAAAATGGAAACAGTAACAGTGAAAAGGAACGGAAAAATAAAAACCGTCACGTTGTGTCACAGCTTCAAAGTATGTCCCATACCATAACAATGGTAATGAATCACAAGAGTTGAGGTGCTGTTATCACCACCCATCAAGCATGCAGGAATGTGCACCCGCAGTGTAAGCAAGATGAAAGAGACCCTGCAACTTGCTTTGAGCAGTAAACAACCTACGCGACGTTTTGATTACACTCAGAAGAATACCTTAGCCAAAATACTACACGTGCACATGAAGTAGCAAGCACGCAAATCACTGTACAAAACGTGGAAATACAAACTGCGCTCACTTGAATTATTCTCTTTATAATATGCACCACTGGCACATCAAATCATTTCTGCCATGGCTGTCCTATTCGTTGTTTGCAACGCTCTGCCGCCATCGGTGCTGTGCACCAACCTCTTCTAGCCTGAACCTGTACGAACAGTCTCAGGGTTTCTTTTGATTTGTGTGTACACGAAGTGGAGTGGCAATCTCAATACTTTTCTTTCAGTCAGACACCATGATAACAAGCTTTTATTGCTTCAAAAAGCATCAGTGCGCGCTTGCGCGCAGGTAGCCATTCCTGCTTTTTTGTTGCTCCAGACTGGAAATACACCCCTCCTTGTTACGAATAAAAAAATAAAACTCTCCAACCTTCGATATATCGAAGGTTCCTAAGGGAACACCTCAAGCCACCCCCTTTTCTGGGAGAGAGCGTGCAGCTTTCATGCGCAGTCCCAATTGTCCGGAATGAGTTGAGAAGAAATGTTATGTGCGATCTCTCATTGCACGTACCTTTCATCATAGCGAACAGATTTCCATGATTGTTGTGGGAGGTGATTGCTGGGACAATAGACTTTACCCCAAAATACATTTCGAGTAGTCGAGGGTAAGTGCTGCGGGTCCCTTTGATAGGCAAGGGTGCAAGAAAAAGCACACCAATGCAAGTTTCTGCTTAGGGACATTGCTTATGAGATACCTCTTTCATGTGGAAAGGTCTACATAGGGTACACTGGAAGGTGCGTGAATGTGCGATTGCGTGAACATGAACATAACCTCTCAGTTGAGAACTGACAAGTGGGCATCACCTCATCCATAGCCCTGCAAGCCCATGCGTGGTGCTCTTAAGGCAAGGAAAAATAGTCCAGGTGCAGTGATACATGAGGAAGGGCGATACAGGAAGCTTACCACATAGGAAAGAAAGGATGTTATTGTGTCAGTGACATTTCAACGGGTCTTCTTATGAAAGAGCGTATTTAGTAGGCTGTGATCTTTCGTTATCACAATTTTTTTGCATGGAAAAGGAGGCAGGTAACTTTAGCCTGCAATTATCCTGCCTTAAAGTTAGTTGCTAGTCGTTGCCTGTAGTCACACGCTACTCTCTGTGATTGCCAATATTTTGTGCAAAGTTCAAGTATTGTTAATATGCAGCAACTCGACAAACACATCTTTCTAAGCTTTAAAGAAGGGCTGAAATAACCTTGAACACAAAGCAATCATACTCTGCCTTCATGGCTATACCAAGGAACCCACCAGTAACTATTACCAGCAAGTACTGTCTAAAGCCGAATAAACGTTGTCAATTTCCCCGATTTTAAAATGCAGAAATCGTAGAAACCTTGTTAGATTAGCAGCAGTGACGCACAGATTTCGCGCACTCTCGTCCACGGCGTTTGTGGCAGGGAGATCAGTAGTAAAGAGCGCATGCCAGGCACTGCAAAAAAAAAACCAGACATAATAAACAGCATTTTGCGAATTGAAAATAATCAACCAAAACGAATAGAAAACCAGGCAAGCAGTTTAAATGCTTGAGCGGGGTCACAAAGTGTTAAAAAATGTAAAAATAATCTTCTCTTGAGGATTTGCAGCAGCCATGAAAAATTTGGAATTTTTTAGCACCAACAAACTAGTCTGGAAACAGGTCCTCTGACACAGGGGCTCCCTCACACAAGTGTTGCAACGTAATGCGAGCATGGTTCTCAATCTTCCCACGAAAACCTGCTTCAGTTGTTTGAAACACCCAGAACGTTTCCACAGATGCCACCCATCCCTGTCACAAGTGAAGGCATCACGAACTGACAACCTTACGTTGTCCAGTGCTTCATGTTCAGGCGATATACGAAAATGCTATAAATCAAGGGTTGGTAAACCGCAGCTCATGGGGCAGTATTATGTGGCCCCCGGCACAATGGTACTCCCTTCTCCTCTGTCACTTACCACCTTAAGGCCGAAACGGCAGTTTTGACATCAACTGGCATGTAAGCTCGTGACGTTTTTACTGAAAATAAACATGATAAGGATTGCTCTTCTAGTTTTGTACACTACTTTTATTAATCCCAAAAAATTTATTTGCCTGCAAAGCCCTCCTCCCCTCACAACTAATGAAATGTGCCCTCCGGCCCCCTCCATGTCTATTGCATTAAACCCGGCTCTCTGCCTGATAAGCTGGCTGACCCCTGCTCTAAACTAATATTCAGCAAAAGTTGCAAATGTTTAACCTGTCACGACTTGTTCAATTCGAAGTGAATGAACATAAGTAAGATCTCTCCTTTGCATGCACCAGGCAAACATAGAAACCCATTAAACCCTTTGTAATTTCAATGCAGGGGCCATGAAGACTTGCTAGGGTTGAAACTAGCCCAAGTTGATTTAAAGTTGAAAAGACGAGACTGCAAAATGGGCGAGATACATAAAACAAAGAAATGAGAAAAAACACAAGTGCTGTAGTTTGTATGCATTTCTTTGTCTTTTTTGTAGCCTGTTTTGGTCATTTCCTTCCCTTTCACCAAATACGACAGCAGGCATTTTTCTAAGGACTGGGCAGTAGCTCATGGCTCTCGACAATTGCGTTCAATGGAAAATACTGGCGCCATCACTGAACAATCTGTGTTCTCAGAAGGATCAGGAACAGCAGGCCACCTTGGATACGTCAGCGGAGCCCTGACTTTGGCAGTGATTGGAGATGCACACCTGGCATCACACTAATGTCAATGTCCAAAGAGAATCTGTCCGTATTTTTTGAGCATGCACATATAAAACTGACTTAAAACATTTTCTACCAAACATTTACAGGTTAACCTTCTTGAGGGGTGTCTCCATTTACAAAGGAAGCGATTTTATGTAGTAATCTATGCTTTGAAATTTTGTGCCAGCACTCCTTTAAGGGGCAGATTGAAGTTTTCACTATTCCCCACACTATAAAGTGGCAAGGGCCCTGTGACACAATAGAAGGCAGCAGCAGCAAAAAATGGGCAGTCAGCGAACTAGATTCCACACCATTGTGATGAAACCAAATCTTTGGAATCGCTGATCAAACCTTGCGGAGCTGATCAGTGTTTTAAATACAAAATGATATAGCCATGTTGTTCGTTCTTGCTTTAGGCGCTGACTCTAAGCAGAAGCAGGCAATTGAAGCTCCCCTGAACCCTCAGGGAGTTCCGAGGGAATGCCAAGCCTGATTTAAATGATTTGCCGATAATTCATACAACTTTAAAAGCTACCATTCATGTTAAAGAGCCATCCAAAGAATGGTGCAACATCCCACCATTTGCAAAACAGCTTTCGTTCATTTTATGCTTCTCTCCTTATGCAACTGCATTGTAGCTGTGTGTCGTTCATGTTATCATTAGAAATTATTGTAATTTTGACATGAAGCCCTAGAAAACCTGGCAGGAAGTAAACAAAACTGTTTTATTATTCAAATATTTTGGGTGCCTGTCAACCATACCCTAATTGAGATTATTACCCTAGTTACACGGCAGAAGTAACCGCAGTTACGTTTAACAGTGGTTGCTAAATTTTAACCGCAGTTATCGCAAACTGCAGTTTTGTCTGTTACATGCAAAATTCCAAGTCTGTCGACAGCGGTCACTTGGTTGTGAGCGTAACAAAAATAAAGCAACAAACTTTTAAACTCACGATAAAAACCAAAGGAGAAGCAGTGTAGGCAAAAGAAAATATCGTTAAACAGTTGCATCAGACCCATTCGCGACGCACTTGCACGCGGCAAGAAAGGGACATCCCCAGCAGCTTGCGACTGGCTTGTTGGTGGGTCCATTCGGTTTGGGTACTTAGTATCGCGGTAGATATTTTACCGGCGCTATCTCTACAGCTGCGACTTCCGATCCATAGCACAATTTGTAACCACACTAATATCCCTTTTCTCGCCAGTGGAAGTTCTTTCCCTTGATCAGATTGATTTGGAATAGTGGCGACAAGCTGTTGCTGCCGTGGTCTTGACCGGTCCGAGCCACTTTCTGTACCATGCGGACACACGCGCCGATGTGTTTGGAGGCACGGCTGACGTGCGCGCTGGTATGAAAACGCTGGAAACGCTTCACGATTGCCGGCTTTGTCCATTTTTTGGCAAACGAGCGTAATTTACAAATTTAGGCTTTTCTCATAGTTCATCGGGTGGACTGGGAAATGAGCTGCTGCTCACGGGCGGTAGTGCCGACTTCAAGAGCGACACAAAGAACGCAAGCTCCTCTTGGGGGCATATTTGGGGCTCCCGCTATTTGAGGCCCTGGTCTCCTGTGAACACCAGGTGATTTTTTCCGATCCGCTGATGTGCCACCACTTGCGTCCAAACTGACTTGTGCGATTTTTGAACACTGTGGCAGCCGCAACTGCGGTTAGCGTTACCCAACTGAAGTGGCCAAGCTCAGTTTGGGTTAAGCTTGGTTAGAGGGGTTACTTTGCCCATGTAACTAGGGTATAAGTGTCTCCGTCCACTGTTGGAAACTAGCAGGCGAGTTTTATTTATTACATTACCATCTGAAGTGTGTATTAAAATAGGCATGAGTAATATTTCAATCTCTCAGTTGGAAAAACAAAGCCCATGAAATGTGTTTTTTGAGAACACTTATTGATACAGTTCTGCCATTGTTAAGCATCATACTACATTTCCCCACTTGCAATTTTATCAAGTGAAAGCAGTGCATCTCAAACTTGCTGCAGTACATTAGCATTTATTCGAATAATCACTAAGATCAAAAAGCCTCATAGCAGCCACTGAGTAAAAAGGCTTGTGCGAATGACTAGAAAGGAGTGCTTCTAACATGAAAATACATAACCTGGACCACGTACTTAGATTATTGCACTTTGTTACAGCCTACATACTGTTGGCTTTATTGGAGTTGTTTCAATTACGGCATAGTACCGCATTTCCTCTTTAGTGTTGTGAAATGAAGTAAAGGTATTGCAAGAGCACACACCGCAAAATTCTGCGCATAGGTGTCCTCGCAGTGTTGAACCTCAAAAAAAGAAAGAAAAAAGAAAGCACACGGGATAAGAAACAAACTGGCCCAATTTTTTTCACAACGGCTATGAATGGTCAGTTGATTATATTGTAATACTCTGCTGTCCCAATATTGTTGATGCCGAGGACGTGACAGGGAACTCAGTACGCTCGCACGAGCATAGGAGCCACAGAAATTGCAGCGTGCAGTCGTAGTTTGCAAAGAAAGATCTCAAAAAATGGTTAGTATGTGTGTCTAAGTGGGGGACCGAGGGGCCATTTTTTAGTTGCTCTAATGCTTACTAAAGCCACCAGCGTTTGTCTTACAACTAGAGGTATAAAAACTATTTTCTGCCAAAAAATGCGTGAATGCATGTGCCTACTGATTGTTCAGCAATACAGCACTTTCCGAGCTCACTGACGACCTATTGTTAAAAGGTTGACAACACTGTAGGAAACCACTGCCTCTTCCACTTGATAACTATGACTACTCTAAAATTACAGCCAGGCTACATTCTGAACTTCACTGCCCGAAATATTGTTTAGCGAAGAACAAACCATTCGCCGCAGTGTTTACCTGAGCATCATCTTTACTGCTTTCGAAACAGCGGTTGATTTGTACTGCACAAACAAGGCTTGCTCAAATGTTTCTTTTTTATATTACCTTTCTAAGGAAGGTTTGCAACCTCCATTTAAAGGCTAGCAGTGTATTGTGTTTTCAATGGGGAAAAAGAACCAGCTGGCAATATTCACGTCCCCAGCGGTGATCACAGGAAGGCAGCTGCCCATGCACAACCCAAAGCTGGGAAGCATGCACGCACCACCGTTTGCAAGCAAAATGCCTACAAGCTCCTAGAGCGAAATCTTCTGAGAAATCTTATCACATCTAAAAATAAACTTTTTCTTTACGTGCAAAAAATGCCCTACAATATTCTACTTTCTTAACTGGACCTTTATAAACCGATACCTACCTCGACATCTTAGAAGCTCTTGATCGAGGTCTGTATTGTGATAATTGCTTAACTTTATCTACCTCAGCACGGCTTCATTACTTCAAGCACCCCACTGACTCCGGGGACGTGACAGGAGAAATACACACATTGCTTTTTCCACATTGGCATAGTAAATGGCAAAAAAGCCACTGCCTCTCTAGCTAGCCCCGCAGCACTGACAGGAACATTGCATCTTGTTCTATCCCACGGGTATTAACACACTAAGCTTCTAGCCAGCAACAGAGGTTCGAAACTTGCACAGGAAATGATACTAAAAGAATGAGCAAGCATTGTCTACACAGTACAAGAAGTTCTGAACTTCTGCTTGGTTTCTGCAATGAAGTTTCTGAGGAAGCATAAATAAATGCTGCTTCAAATACAATAAACTCGAATTCATTCTTCTGCCTTCAGTAAGGAAGTTTCTAAGCACAGACTCGATTTGAGAGCTCCCATCGTGAACTTGTGCAAGAAGCTGCATCTTTCACGGTTTTCAATAATGCTATGAACTTTCTAAAATAAAGCACCGATGAAGAAAGAAAGTGTCATTACCATCACACAGTGCTAACTCAATTGCAGTCCAGACGATTTGTCTCAGCACCAAGGTTTTGGCCTGCACTATTTTATTCAACGAGTCAGCCCCCTATAGCTTAACAGTGAACTAGAGAGTGCACTCATGGTGAGCGAGAACTAATTGCAAGTCGGGTTTGCCCATGCTGTGCACAGGCTGCAATATCACCGTGTCGCGTGTTGTCTTTTTACATTCATGGCCTCTGAATGGAATATTTTTTCATGCCAGTCCTCTTGAATATAACAGCTGTACCCAAATTTTTCATACTTTTTTTTTCTCCAGCATGCAGGTCAGCATGCCTTGGGTAAAATTAACAATGTGCAAATGCTTCTTGCTTGAGCGTCACTGCATAGTTATTAAGTACAAAAAATAACAACCGCAAGATCGTTATAAATTAAAAACTATAATTAGGATTTTGCGGTTCCCTGAGTGCTTCCACCAATAGGTCATCACGCCCAATGAAACATATTTGAATGTAGCACCTTTGCAACAATACGCGCTGTCGTACGCCGTTTTTAGAGCCCAGTTATTGATTCCCATCCCATTATGTATTGCTAATTTATATTCCCTACGGGTTAGCTCTCTTCATTTTATAGACGAGAAACAAACAAAAATCAACCCTTTTCTAGTGGTAGCGCTCAGCTCTGCAGGAAGGTGAGCGCACAGCAAATTCGTTGGGTATAGGAGTCGGGTGGAGCAATTGACTGCAAAAAGCCTGGCACAGTGAAATATAGCTCCACCAACAGCGATTTCTTTGAGAACCACACAGCATGGTCCTGTTGCAGCCTGTGTACAGCATACGCAATCCTCGCATGCAACTAGCTTTCACTCGCGATTTACCCACTTTCTACTCCACCGTTAAACTGTGGGTTGCAAACTGTTAAACAATGAAGTTACCAATTTTCAAATCAGATGAGGTGTCCGAATCAGCCACACAATACGCAATCCAATGCGCCTGGTCGCTGGGGCTGTGGCTGCTCCCGCTTTCCCCTTTAAATGTCTGCACGGCTCCACACCAATCCCGATAAAATGGCGCTACCCTGAGAGGATTGGAAAATTGCGGTTATATTCATTGCGTCTACCAAACTGATGCGTCAAAATTTCTCTAGTTTTTTTAAATTTCAGTCAGTGCTTCCGCAAATTTCCATGAGCAACATGACTTCATTAATTTCTAGGCAGTTTCAAAACGTCACATGATGCTGTCCTTCTCAAGTATGCTGAACAATCAAAACAATAGAGGAGGTGACCAAATATTATACATGTGTAAATTGAACATAAATAGTTAAATACAAACACGAATGTTACTATTTAGTCGATTAAAATACGTTTACAATCGCTTACAATCAAATACCGCAACTCAAGTTGCCTAAAAGTTGCAATAATGCACCTAATTGTCTTCAATGGCTACAGATTTGACCATTTCGCCTATTTATGTCAGCAAGATGTGCCAGAGCTGTTCGGGTTCACTACAAGCTACGACCGACTATTTCCGTTCCCTTGCCTATTTTCTGTGGTGGTTGACAGAATGCGACCCGTTTTTCCTTTGTTTTTGCGCCTCATATTTGTTTTGAGCATAGGTAACTTTCATTGCCCTCACGTTTTTCAACACCTCTTCAGCTTCCCTTGGTATGGCAACGTGTTGCACTCAGAATGAACCATGCTATTTTAATTACTCAAGAAATAGGCAATTCGGCAGCTCCCTGAAGAGCCAACATCGACCGTCTGTGGATGGCAGCTACTGCGGGAGTGCCTTTATACACGCGGACCCTGCCCAAAAAGTTTCTGAGGGCCTTGCTACAGCTGCCACGTCGAATTACAAAAGGGTGTTGCTCATTTCGTCCCCAAAAAGTGCAACCGCCTTTTGGCGGTCAGCGTTGAACTGATACAGCTCAAAACCGGCGATATCGCTGGACACGTTGGCTTCCTGCGAAGTTATAAGTGTCAAAGTTGGGCGCCTAGCCGAAGTGTTTGAAAAATAAATGGGCTTCTCTATTCTTCCCCTGGCCTCACTTGAGTACTTTGGCGGCTCTTTTTATTTTTATTTTTTGGGGCGACAGAAAGTTCCCATGAGTTACTTTTGGGGTTTTAATTTTTATTTCTGGCTGCGATGAAGTCACCCCTCACGCTACAATTGTGGTCGCATTATAATTCAGTAAACACGGTACATGGTTGTCTTTGGCAATAATATTGGAAGGGCAAATTTCAAAATAACCATACACTATGTTCTCTCTGCTTTTTTTAACCGATCTTGATCAGAAGAGCAAGACTATAAGCAACAACGAACTGAAATCTTATTTGTGCCCGATCATCAATGAGAGAAAAGCTTTTGAGGTATGAAAAAATGATGAGGAACTCTTTTCAGGTACCCCTGGTTTACATGCTCGGCACAAAATAAGTGGGCAATAAATACTGCACAGTTTCAGCACAAACAAAGTAATTGGTACACAGGGGGGTTGCGGCCAAATCACTAAAGTAGGCCCCTGCATGGCCTACCTAAAGTAGGCCATGCAGGGGCACAAGGCAGCATGTTCTACTTTAGGTAATCCTACCCATCCATACAACTGATGCAGTTTATTTTCCAGGGCTATGAGCAACGTTTGCCCCCTAATCCCACCAAAAGGCTCTGATAAAAATCAAGTGATTACGTTACGCCGTCGGATTGATTGATTGCAGGGTTTAGCACGCTGAATCTGCCCATGGGCTATGTGACGTGCAATAGTGGAGGACTCAACATTAATTTTGAGCCCATCGGAAACTTTAACGTATGCTGAATTTCAAGACACGGGTGTTTTCACTTTTCGCCACCATAGAAAAAGCAGCCACCGCGGCCAAGATGAAACCTGCATATTACGGCTCAGCACCACACCTTAGGCACTGAGCATAGCTGCGGGTGCATTATGCTGTCACTGTCTCAAGCTTCCCAATACAGTAAATGCTGCTTAGGAACTGACATTACCCTATTTTGCACAGAACCAAACTTTTGACTGCAATTAATTTACATCGTTTTGGTACCATTCGTTTTTTTTTTCGCAGCCTTTGCACACTATCTAGCCAAATATATGTTCAATATAATGACCAGGCGGTTGATGCCATGCCAGAACTACCACCCCATCAACATATGCGGCCAATTCTCTGGCCCAAAAGGAGGAAATCGTAAATTCTGATGATTCGAGAAAGCGAACTCTAGATATTGAGTAGCATGTGGCGATGTCTCTTTTAATAACAGAACCCAACATGTATATTTTGTCATGTATGTTTACACCTACTAAAGACATTCTATATAGGCGAAAAAAAAGAATATTTTTTTAAAATTTTGATAAACAATAAACAAAACATGGCTAAGAAAGCATAACGGTTCGTTTTACTTCGAGAAAAATCTATTTGGTTAAAATGAATTTGAACTCATTTATATGCTCATGCCAAAACAACTGAGCTTGTGGGCACAATGTAAGGCCTGTGCTTACAGCATTTTCAGCAGTTACAGTACGCAGTCGACATAAAGAAAAGAAGCATAAATATGCCTCACTCCAGGTGCCACGAACAGTGCCGCTCAGTAACATAGACATAATCATATTTCAGAGAAAGGCGTGGGTGAGCTTGAATGCAAAAAAGGAAAAAAATTCAATCGAGAGATCAACTCACAACTCAACCTCACAAAACACTTTGGACCTTGCACAAACACGCAGCATAACCTTCCCATTGTTTTTATTTTGCTTGACCTATTGCAAAACAGCCGCCTGATTAACTGACCACTGATAAGGAACCCATGTAAACGGAGTGCATAGTTAGCGCCGAAATAAGTCAGGAGGCTGTATTCACACAAAAGAACAGTGCCTTCCTATATCCCCAAAAGATTCAGCTTAACTAACTCACATTCACCGGAATCATGCAGGCTACGCTGCCAGAAGTGTGCTAAGAGCACCACCACTCCCCTGCCGCAGCATCCAACATCCAATGCATAATGCTCAGTGCCACGGTAATACAGAATGGTCCATAGGTATAGGGGGGTTATTGTGGCCGATGTGCATGCGTATATGTCAGTTAGCGCTGGTGATGCTACACAGACCCGAGTTTGGCCTCCAGCATTCCAATTAGTACTTCTTGCGGCACTGGCACTGCACCTGCAAGACCTTGTGCTTACTCACATTACTAGTATTATGGGATAACAGCTGCCCAGCCGCAAGCAGATGTTTAAATACTCTTAACCCACAAAACGTGCTGTGCACAGGCACTGTATCATGCGCAAAAAATAATTAAAACAGGAGTTTACGTATCGTTGCCATCCTCTTTGTGAAGAAGTCCTTGATGTAGCCGAAGGTTGTGCGGCCACATTTCGTCTTCCTTAGGTTCTCCAGGACGCTCGCGTGAGACACGTTGTCAAAGGCCCCTTTGAGGTCCATGCCGTTGCTCGCTTGACTACAAATTCGTTCAACGGGACGAGGACATCCTGAGTGCTGAGGTGTTGCCAGAACCCATACATAGTCACCAGCATCTGGTCCGTGTCGTCCATGAACGTTTGAAATATCTTCAGAACAGTGCACTCCACGACCTTGCCAACGCAGGACGTGAGCGAGGTCGGGCACATGTTCTCTATCGTCATTGGCTTTCTGGGTTTAGGTATGAAACTTACCTCGTCCTCTTTCCATTCGGCAGGCAATCGCGAGCTCTCCCAGGCCTTGTTGAGGCGACCCAGGCGCCCTTGTGCCGCCGTGTTGTTCATATTCTCTAGCAGCCTGTGCGTAATACCGTCCGTTCCCAGAGCGCTCTTCTTATTGCTATCGCCAATCCCTGATAGGAGCTCAGAGATTATGAATAGATAATCCAGAATTGTGTTCTCGGGACCGTCGTACTCTTCGGGTATCGCGTATTGGCCCTTTTCCGTCTTGAAGTAAGTCTTCTCTAGGTCTTTCAGCAGTCACTGTCCGTCCCTGTCGTAAGCGTTGAGGACCTTGGTCAGGTTACGGTTGCTCGCAGTCTTGCTGCTCCGCGGGTTGATCAGGTGCCGCAGCAGGCACCAGGTCTTGCGCACCGTCAGCTTGCCCTGTTGGGATGGTGAATGGACGTTCGTCATGCTTTAATGTGCCGTCGTACGAGAAAGGAGGCGACAGAGACATTGTGAACGGGGAAAAAATACGTGTATCTGTCTACTAGTCCTGAGTTACGGGAGTGAGAAAACGACATACATCGGCATTTTGCGCCAGTCTCACATGAAAATTGACCACAAAATACAGTTCGGCAATGCTCGAGTTACTGTCTATTCTGCCCCACACCAACGTTCCTCGCGAGTAGGGTGCAGAATAATAAAGGCTTCGTCTCACGGACCGGTCCCGACGCCTTCTCAGGTTTGTCGTCTTCCGTTGATGTGGCCGTCGAAGTGAGCGAGGGCAGGGGTGGCACGACTTCTGCCACTGGATGGTCGCCGGCACACAGCTACTCTACCATGTGCGGTGCTTGCCATGGGACCGCGCACCGATGTCTGATCCGAACTGCGCTCGCGAGGACCACGTCCCACGAACGACCCCGGAGATGAGCGCCTCGGAAGCGTCAGCCAAGGCCCCAACTCGGCAATTGCGCCCTGGCAGGAGCCGCTCGACAGGCCGCCCCTTCGTCGTGGAACAAGCCACCAGGCACCGTAAGAGGTAGGCACGCCCTGGGTGAAGGCCCGCAGCAGGAACGACAGCAGGACCTCTTCCTCTGGAACGTCCCGCAGCCCGTGGTTCCGTGGCACGAGCCCCTTCACACGTTCCTCTCGTAGCTGTTCCGGATTCGTTCTCTTCTTCCCTCGCTTTTTGCCCAGCTGTCGCGCCACCTGACCACAGCCCGTCGTCTTCTCTTCCGTGTTGCACTGGTAGCTCGATTTCACTCACGGCCCATGTCACAGTGTAATAATTAATAAAAACACAACACTCAAGGGAGAAAAACTAACTTGGGTCTTTCCCTCACAATATCCCCCTGCTCAAGAAAGTTGTTTGGAAAAAACAACTTGTCCACAAGCGCACGGAGTACGAATGCACACACACGTGCAGAAGTAGATAAAAAAAACATTGCTCACAGATGTCCGTTCAGTTCAGGGAAAATGTGACCCATCCAGCAAACCAAAATTGTGCACACGAGTTCGTTTTGAAACGGTGGAACGAAGCGATGAGACGGTAGGTAGAAGAGAAATACGGCAAAGGTAGTCGGCCCCTACGTTGTCGGAGCCCTTATTGTATTCCACCACGAAGTCATACTCAGTGAGTAACAGAATCCAGCGGAGCACCCGGCTATTTGTTTGTTTCGCAGAGTTTATGTAAGCGATAGGCTGATGGTCAGTTTGCAGCACGAATCTCTTTCCAAACAGATAAACATAAAACTTTTCAATGGTCCACACAACTGGCAGCGCTTCTCTTTCGATCGTGGAGTAGCGAGCTTCTCGTTCGAGGAGCTTTCGACTTGTGTAGGCTACTGGATGTAAGACCCTTTCGTGGCGCTGCATTAAAACAGCTCCAACACTAGAGCGTGATGTATCCGTGCGTAGGATGAAGGCTCCTGCAAATGCGGTGACCATAATACAGGGCTCGTTGATAGGTGCTGTTGTAGTGTTACAAACGCCTGTTCATAAGTTTCTTCCGAGGCGATTTTGTTAGGACCTAGTTTTCTGGTGAGTTCCGTCAGAGGGGCGACCACAGTGGAGTAATTGGGTACGAAGTCCCAGTAATATATAGTTAAGCCAAGAAAAGAGCAAACTTCTTTCTTCGTCTGTGGTCATTTTGTCTCTGAGAGTTTCTCTAACGTCTCAATCTGGGGCCTCAGAAGATTGGTCCCCACAATGTGCCCCAAAAACTTTACTTCAGCGAAAACCAACTCACTTTTTGAAGGCTTTATCGTCAGATGAGCAGTCCTAACACGTTCCAGCAACAGGGTGAGCGTGGTAATGTGTTCTTTTCAGGTTTTGGTAGCCGTTAGCACATCGTCAAAATAGTGATAGATGTTTGGTATTCCTTCTACGACTCGTCTCATCCGTCGGGTAAAGACCGCATGTGCAGTCTTGACGCCGAACGGCCTGAATCTCAAGCTGATAGAGAGCATAAGAAGCTTCAAACGCGGTTAAGGGTTTCGATGCATCGTGCATGGGCACCTGCCAGTACCCTTTCCTGACGTCGAACTTCGAGAAGTAGCGGCTTTGTCCCAGTTTGGAAAACATCATGCCCATTCGAGGTATCAGTTCGTTGTCCGTCACTACGACTCGGTTTAGCTGCATGAAGTCAATACAGAGCCGAATGTTCCCGTCTTTCTTCTTCACAACGACGATTGGGGCTCGATAGGGCGAATCCCAAGGTTCAATTATTCCTTGCGCTAACATGTCCTCAAATTCCTGCAATACAGCTTCTTGGATAGCAAATAGTATGGGGTACGGCCGTACCTTTACCGGCGTTTCTATGGTTAAGCGCAACTTGCACTCCACAACGTTGGGTTTTCTAGGTACATCCGAAAACACGTCGGAAAACTCTTCCAGCAGTTTATTAATCTGGTCTTTCTGCTGGTCGTTCAAGGTCGTTGCTACTAATATATTTCCATAGGTTTCCAGTTGATGTAGACCAGCAATAGGTGTGTCTCGTTCATAAGTAGTGTCCGTCTGAATAGTAAAGGCGGCGTTTTGCGGTACTGCAGTCTCGGACTCTATTTCCTCGTACTTCTTTAGAAGGTTAATATGAAATAGGCTCCTTCGGGCTCCAAGGCCTATCAGGTAGTCATATTCCCTGTGTCTGGCGACGATCGTGAAGAGTTCCTTTCATGTTAATAACAGATTGTTCTTATCTGCAGGTAGAAGCAGCAGTATCTTGTCCCCTGGGGCTAGTTGTCAAGCTTTTGTTTTTCTGTCACAATACTTCTTTTGTGTCCTTTTCGCCTACTGGAGTTTTTCATGCGCCACCTTGCAGGTGCTCTGCAGTCGCTAATTAAGCTCTACGACATATCCGTATGTTGTCTTCGTATCGCAATCAATGTTGGCCCCTGTCCACAGTTCCTTAATAATCGACATCAAGCCCGGTACGAAGCGACCATAGCGGAGATCGGATGGGGAGACTCCCAGGGTCCTTTGTGGAACTTCACGGTATGTGAAGAGCAACGGAGCAAGGTATCTATCCTATTGTTTCAGCTTTTCCTGACACATACGGCGGAACATTTGTTTTAGAGTTCCGTTAAAACTTTCCACCAGTCCGTTGGCCATGGGGTGATAGGGAGTTGTGGGTAGTTGCCGAAACGAGAGCAGTCGCCCAAATTTCTACGTAAGGTTCCAGATATCCGACTTCCCACGGTTGCTCACTATTTCTCGCGGAACTCCGACACGAGAAATCATTTCTACAAGCGCTTCCGCTACCCGCTGAGCCTTAATACTTAGTAGTGCTAAAGCATCCGGGTAACGCGTAGCGAAGTCTACCATCGTTAATATGTGTCGGTTTCCCGTAGATAAAGTTGGGGACCGAGGGCCGGTAATGTGAATTGCGACCAGCTGAAATTGCGTGTCGATGATGGGCATACTTCCCAAAGGAACTCTACCGACGAGGTGTTTTGGTACCGTCCTTTGGAAGATGTCGGACGACTTTACAAAACGTATAACATCGGCCTGTACACCCGGCCAAAAACTTCTTCAAGGACCCGGTCTGCAGCCCTACGTTGCCCCTGGTGACCAGCAAGAAGACCTTCATAAGCCATCTTCATCACGGTGTTCCGTTTATTCTTGAGGACAACAAGTTGCTCCAAGTCTCGCCGTTCTGGCGTGTGGTGGCGTTGGAAAGAACGTCACGTATCTGCACAAACTCAGTGACTGCCAAATTTTTGGACATAATTTTCCTTCCCACAGCCGTGAAACAATTTTCCAGCGTGGGGTCTGCGCGCTGCAATTTCTATAATTCTTCCGGGCTGATATCTAAGGGGTTGATCTGTAGCACAAGCACTTCTCTTGGCTCTTTCCCTTCTTTCCCTGCAGCTGCTGACACGTTCCCTTGCCGTTCTCTATTCAAAGCAGTCGTGTCTTTAGGTCCTTTATGGCCAACATGTTCACGGTCAGTCTGAGGGAGACTCGGTCGTTGTTCTTGCTTTGCGATATTGTGCGGGTCTGCACGTATACCCGGAACGTTTCCCAGCACTACTTCATACAACGGGTTATCCATACAAACAGCAAGCCCCTGTCCCTTAAAGAGCGCCGAATCGACGTACACCCTAGCCTCTGGTAGGCTCTTTGCAGACCGGTCTCGTAAGTGAATGGTATGGGTGCTACCGTTCAGTTTGCAGTCTGGAACCAGTGAACGTTTCAATACCACTATATTACGTCCATTATCCCGTAATACAGTAGCAGGTTTTCCTTCCAGATACCCTGAACTCTCTACATTTACACTCTACATTTTTGGTGAAGGGTGCGGGTTGTGACCCCGCATGCGTCAAGAAGATAGCGTTGCTGGAGACTGTTGTGTCGTGGGCGCCGGCGAGCGGCCTCGGCAGCGACGGGAGCGAAGGCGCAAGCGCCGGCCCACGCACAACTGTGAGTTTTGAAGCGTTCCAGATATTTCCATCACTGAGATTGAAGGTTTAGGATGCAACCTGAGCTTGAAATGTCAATGGCTTACTATACTTCAGAAATCTTTGCTTACGGAATTTTACTTTCACGACATCTCCCATCATTATTATGTGGGTCTGCTGCGCACCTTTCCTTCTGTGAAAGTACTGTTTAGCTTTATGCTGCTTTGTAAAGACCTGGTTCCGAACATGAGGCAGGAAATTGTCCGATTCTGCTGCCTTTTCACGTATCCTGAGGTTGCTAATATCCACTTTGGAACGAGGGTGACGTCCATGCAATAAAAAAGCTGGAGAAAGACCTGTCACTGAATGTGGTTTGACCCTATATGACCCAAGCAATTGCGTAATGCTTTTCGAAGCATCCTTGCCTTCAAGTCTGGCTACCTGTAAATGTTCTTGAGAACCCTGTTAAACCGTTCAATCTGGCCGTTAGCCTGAGAGTAATAATTCGACGAGAACACGTGGCGGATACCTTTCTCCTTTAGATACTCTTGCATTTGTTTGGAGACAAACTGGGGTTCATTATCCGTCACTAAAACCTCAAGGAGCCTTTCCCGACTGAAATACCAGTCCAACAACTTAATGACATCCTCAGTTAAAATGGAATTTGTGCCCAGAACCTCAGGCCACTTAGAGTAGTAATACTGGTGTAACAAGAAATCGGGGGTACGACGCATCTAACGAACCGACGAAGTCCCTTTTCAACTTCTGCCAAGGCCCTTCAGGCCATTCCACTGGCTGCAACGGAGCTACATGAGGCTTAGCAGACTTTTCTGCCACCTGACAAACGTGACAATGCTTTACACGTCCTTCAACATGGCGATCCATTTGAGGCCACTAGTAACTTTCCCGGAGAAGTTGCTTCGTACGTACTATTCCTTGATGATTTTCATGTGCCAACTGGAGGAAGGTAAGTACAAGTACACAAGGGATAACTACACGGTCATCACGCATGAGTAAACCGTCCACCACAGAAAGTTCATCCTTTACATGAAAATAAGCTGTTAATTCACTGTGTACTTTTTTCTTATCTGGCCAACCCTTAGACACATACTCAGCTACCTTCTGCAACGTCACATCTGCCTTCGTTGCCAGCTGCACGGTTTCTTTATCGACTACTGATGTTACCAGTGACACTATCTCTTCCTTCTTAACAAGTTCTTGACCAGTCTGAATGAGTAATCTCGAGAGAGCATCAGCCACCAGATTTTCTAATCCCTTGCAGTACTCGATGTCAAAATTGTAGTACAGCAGACGAGCCGACCACCTTTAAATCCTTAAAGGTCTCCGACCTGCATCTCCTGCGGCTAACAAAGCAACTACAGTTTGATGGTCAGTCCTAAGCGTGAACCGTCTACCCCAAAGAAAAATGTGCCACTTTTCACACGCGAACAAACAAGCTAGCGCTTCGCGCTCTCCCACAGAGTATTTTCTCTCAGTCTCCGACAAAGTTCTAGAAGCAAAGGCTACGGTTTCAAGCCTAGAACCATACCTCTGCTGTAGTACCGCGCCAATTCCAACATCAAATGCGTCGGTAGTAACTACTACAGGCAAGTCAGAAATAAAGACCTTACAAACAGGACAGCAAGTGAGGCACGCTTTCAACTTATTAAAACTACGCTGAGCATCATCAAACCAACAAAACGTCTGAACCTTCCTCAGCATGAGGCGCAGTGGTTCAACTATCTCTGTAGAAACTTTATAGGTGTCATCATTGCTGCACCGATGTGATCACCATCATCGGTGCCCATAGTCGCGTGAGCAGCTCTCGTTCGAGCGGCTTCATCTTCATCAGTCCGCCATCTTGTAAATAGAAGCACCATCGTAACGCCGGGACGTCGCGGCTATTGGTCTCTCCTTATTTGACATTTTTGGTGCCAATAAACCCGGGAAGAAGGCGCAGTGCGATTCGGATTCATCCGAACTTTGGCCTACGAGAAGGAGGACCCCTCGAAGCCGACGACGAACCGTTTAATGGACATATCGACGATGGTGCTACCCATGGCCGACCGACGCGATGGGAAGACAAGACGACGAGACATACTCCCCTTTGAGCATTTTCTTCGATGGGTCTAGAAAGCGATTCTGCAGAAGGTGATAGGAGTGCCGCAGCGCATCGCGCAATGAAAAACGAACTACCTTTCGTGCACGAAGAGGGTGTTTTTCAATGTAAGATTAACCTCCACGAACTGAAGAATCAAATAGAAAAAAGGCGGTTAATCGCACGAGAACTGTGTCGAAACGCAAAAGCAATATTAGACTCGTCCGTAACGATCACTGATGTTTGTGGGGTGTTAACAAGCTTTCTGAGCCAGCTACCGAAAAATGAAGTTGAATTGAGGTTGTTGAATAAGGAGATCGACCGCTTATTGATATCGAAGATTTGGACCAGGAATTTACCACCAACATTGACTATGAAGAAGAAATCACGCATATCATGATCCGATTGTACAACCGATTGAAAGATAAGAAATGTGACACCAAAGAAAAGTGCCAAATTATGGAGACCTTGCATTCATCAAAAAACTTCAATGAGTTTTTTACAATGACTGAACAGTGCTACGATTCATGCGACTTGGAGACACCCGCGGAACATGACGTATTACCAGAAACCTCACCTCAGCCAGATTTCCCATCGCAAACAGGACTTGAGAATTCGACATCTTCATTGTCTGAACTAGACCTTGAAACTCAAGGCGCCTTACTCTCGCGAGCATTGAAAGAGTCGGCAGAGATGTCCACGAACAAGACCGGCGGCCGGTCATCGAGCCTCATTACGCCAGCAGAATCTCCGTATGGCGAATATATCAAGCGGGAGACCATGGATTTGGAACCTGGAGAGCTTCAAGGGCAAGATACGACAAAAAAAGGAAAACAAATGCACGACGCTGGAGAGCGGGTTGAGTGCGTTTTTGAAAGGTATGCGAGAAAGATGGCCGTGGCACATATTCGGAAATCGCTTCTAAAGAAAACGATACACTGCAGAAAACATCTGAACAACAAGGCACGTCACAACGAAAATCGTATCACTAATGTCCAGAACTCCAGAAAACAACGGAAGCCGTTAAGGCACTATTTTGAGATCGCAGCGAACGAACCTGAACTTACATCAGGGTACAAGACCGTCGAAGACGGGCTTCGAATTTTGACCTGGCTACGTGGACTACATCGACAGACTTGGCGTGTGCTCAGAAGACGGCCACAGTGACTTCTTCGCCGTCTGACTGCCCTACCGGATCGGATCGGAACGAACTTGTTTATGGAAGCGGACTGAGCACGGTTCGTTGTGGGCGGGGAATATGTAGAAAGTTTATAGGTGTCATCATTGCTGCACCGATGTGATCACCATCATCGGTGCCCATAGTCGCGTGAGCAGCTCTCGTTCGAGCGGCTTCATCTTCATCAGTCCGCCATATTGTAAATAGAAGCACCATCGTATCGCCGGGACGTCGCGGCTATTGGTCTCTCCTTATTTTACAATCTCTACATAGTTCTTTATGAACTTGACATAGTATCCTGCAAGACCTAAAAATGATTGTAGTGACTTTATGTCCGTAGGAGCCAGAGCATGTACTATAGCTTTTACTTTGCTTTCCAAAGGTGAGATGCCCCAGCCGAAATCCTGTGACCCAAAAAGTTAAGTTCTTTGACCGAAAAAAGACATTTGTCATTCAACTTCATGCCTCTGTTTGCTATAGATGTTAAGACTTCAACCAAGCTCGCGTCATGCTCAGACTGAGTCTTTCCCCACACAAGAATCTCATCAAGATAGCAAACAATATTTTTGCAATTCTTCAGGATCTGAGACATCATTTTTTGAAAGACCGCAGGCGCCGGCGCCAGACCAAAAACCACCCTCCTAAACCTGAATAAGCCTTCATGTGTCACAAAGGTAGTTAAGTCCCTACTTCCCTCTTCCAGCAACAACTGATGATAAGCCGACACTAAGTCGAGCTCAGAAAAACAAGCAGCACCATGAAACATCTGCAACAGCTCCTCGACATGCGGCAAAGGATACCCATCAATGATAATTGCCTTATTCGGTTCCCGGAGGTCCACACACAGCCGAATGTCACAGTTCTTTTTCCGGACAGCGACGAGTGGCGAAACCCAGTCCGAGGCGTCGACACGTTCAATGACATTATTGTCCTCCAGGTGTCGCAGCTCGCTGGACACTGGATCACGGAGAGCAAGAGGCAATCGTCGTAGCTTAAATGCAACTGGAGTTACACCTAACCGCCGTTGGATCTTATGCGAGGCGTCTTTGACAAGACCCAACTCGCCGTTGAAGAGATGTTCGAAACCCGGGGCCCGTTCACAGGACCCTGCACTGCACACACCGATGCTAGTCGACACGTAGGAGACACACCGTCTATGTGAATACCCCATTGCTGGATGGCGTCGAGTGCCAAAAGCAATGTCTCTTTGTCTGTGACGTAGAATGTGACGGAGCAAGACCGTTGCAGGACTTGAACAGGAGCTTGGAATGAGACGCGGATGCCAATACGCTGCTTGGAAAAATTCCACAAGCCGACGGACGCCTTCGACAGGGCATGATGTTCGCTGAAATGACGCTTGAAATCTTCGGCAGTCATCAACGACACGGATGCTCCGGTGTCGACCAAGAGTTGCATGGTCACTCCGCTGACTTCAGCTTGTACGACTAAGTCCTTTCTCGGAGGATTGTTGACGCTGACTTCCGCTTGGACAACTAAGTCCTTCCTCGAAGAAGTGCTGACTGTTAAGACGGAAAATCTCGAAGATTAGTTGATCTCCGTGGATGTTGGATGCTGTACAGGTTCCAGTGTCGGAGCCAAGCCCGTAGCTTCCTTCGAAGAAACTCAATGCACTGGTGCCGGCTTGCGGCACATCGACGCAAAATGTCCCCACTTGTTACAAGAGTTGTAGCGCCGATTTCGGGATGGACAATTTTGAACTGCTGGATTTTGCCATTTATTTCCGCATTGTTCGCACAACTGAAGCTTGCCTGCAAACTTATTCTGCTGGACTGTACCGCGAAACTCTGCCGCTGACTCCGAATGGAAACGTCCATCTTGGAGACCGCCATCTTGTCTTCCCGAACACGGTGGAATGACGTCATGGCCTGCCCGGCTGGCCAGGCCATCTTGAATTCCTATGCCGCTATCTTGAGCGCGCCGGCTTTCCCGACTGCCATCTTCTACGACGCCACTTTCTCCGCGCCATCCTACCGCTTGTACTTGTTGATGATGCGAACCGAAGGCTTGATTCGCCAACGAGAAAGACTCAAAACTCCGACGAATCTCTTCAGCTTTCTCTAAGACAATTTTGCACCATGCGCGAGCAGCTTTCTAACTTCGGGGTTCGACGTTCCATAAATAGTTTGATGTCGGACGCGCTCCTCGTACGTCAGACCGAAGTTGCAACGTACGGCTTTCTCTTTTAGAACGGGCACGTATTCTTTAAAACTTTCCCCCTGTAATTGACGTTGGCTTGTGAACTCGTGTCGTTCGACAAGCGTGTTTGTAGACGCGGCGAAGAGCCGGTCTAGCTGCTCCACGTGTTGGTCGTATTTCGAAACGGCCGAAGCGGATGATGCGGTCACACTAGAGTCGGCGGCGGAGTCGGTGACGTTAGGGTGGGTCACATTAGAGTCGGTCACGTTACTGGAATCCCTCCTTGCTTCTTGCTGCTCCGTCTCGGCAAAATACTTCGGTTGCCCCTCCCTACCCAAAACGCTGACGAGCGCCCATGCTCGCCGTCCGTCGCTCCACTCGCTGCCGCCCACCCAGCCTCCTCCAGATGGGCCTGAAACAATTTTTCCAATTATGCAACCGAATCGGAGGCGACCCCGGCAATTCAAAGAAAACGGGCAGGTTATCGAAGAGGCCCATGCTGCCAAGAAGAAGGAGAGAGACGCAGGAGCAGAAGAAGAACGAAGTAGGGCGAGGCCTAGGCGATGGTTCGACGAGCGTCAGCACAAAAGAACGCTACGCCTCGCGACGCCAGACGCGCCAGACAGTCACACTCGAGCGAGGTCAAACAACGCACTCACTTTTTCATTATGCCGGAACCGTCGACGATGTCGATGTCGCAGCAGAAGAAAAGGATCCCATCCTCGTCACCAAAAGATGTTGTGTCGTGCGCGACGGCGAGCGGCCTCGGCAGTGACGGGAGCGAAGGCGCACCGCGCCGGCCCATGCACAAGCCCACAAGTAAGAGTGCGACGTCGCTGTTACAACGCCAGACAAAGAATGATTTATTTCACATCACAACGGCACCACCGGACACGCATACGCACGTGATCGGATCATTAGCATCACGTGCGTCCCACCGCAACGACATCTAGTAACCACCTAATACAACACAAACGCACACAGTGTGCGGGCGCTCCACAGAGGGCGTCACTACATCACAGAGACGAAGGGCCTCGCACGGAGCTGCCTCCTGTTCACCAATGCACCAGTCGTCGACTCCAACGTGCTTCACCCGAATTTGGACTGCTGCCAGTGACAACCAGTGCAGCGAGAACACACATCATGACTTCAACTATGACGCAGACCGACTATGCTGTCCCAGGTCAGTTGTGATCCATCAGCCGTGAACGCCACCAATATTTAACGGCGTTGGTTTTGAGGACGCTGAGGACTGGCTTGACCTCTATGAGCGCGTCGCGAGCTTTAATGGATGGGATGCAGTGCTGAAACGGCGAGAAGTGTATTTCTCGCTCGACCACCCCGCGAGGACGTGGTTCGAGAACCATAAAAGGGAGTTTCCACCCTGGGACGAATTTCGCAGTAGGTTTCTGGCTGCCTATGCCAGAGGCGACCGCAGGAAAAAGGCCGAAGCTACGCTACACACCAGAAATCACCATCCCAATGAGAGCGTGGGCATGTACTGTGAGGACATGTACCGCCTTTTCATACGCGCTGACCCTACCATGGCTGAAGACAAGAAGCTGCGACACCTCATGCGAGGTGTCAAACAGGAGC
Source organism: Haemaphysalis longicornis (assembly GCA_013339765.2). Taxonomy (NCBI): domain Eukaryota; kingdom Metazoa; phylum Arthropoda; class Arachnida; order Ixodida; family Ixodidae; genus Haemaphysalis; species Haemaphysalis longicornis. Next base: position 39,576,152 of record CM023448.1, on the reverse strand, counting down.
TTTTTGCTGCACTTGTACGCCACCCTCCGCACACCGTCGCAGAGTTTATGAAAGAAGCAACTGCAATGGAGAGGACACTGGAGCAGTGCGCCAGACAGTATGATCGCAATTTCAGCTGCACACCAGCGGATGTGCTGTCTGCTGCGTTGGCCACTAGCCAGGATGCCCTACGGGAGCTGATTTGTTCTGTTGTGCGGGAAGAACTCCGTATGTCTCAAGTGCCTACGACTTCGCCAGCGTGTGCCTCTCTCGCTCAAGTGGTTTGAGTGGAAGAAAGGCAAGCTGTACGAGAACCCGTGGAACTGAACCTACATCGGCCTACACTCTACTCCACTACATATGCTCAAGCTCTGCAACAACCCAGCGCGTGTGCTGCTTTGCGTGTCGGCCGTCCCGTGTGCAACCCGCCTTATGCGCACGTAAATGCGGCCGTTGGTCCCTGTTAGCCTGGATTCCGGCGCCCTCAACTTGCGTACCAGGGCACACTTCCCGAGACGGACGTATGACGTGCATCGGATCGCACTCCACTGTGTTACCACTGTGGAGAGGCGGGCCATCTCTACGGGGTGTGTTAAGGGAAGCCCTTTTATTTGGGAGAGAGAACTTATACTGACCAAATCGATTTCCTTTCCCGTAATGCCCCCCACATGGGACGCGCATACAATAAACGCAGTGCGGAATGGAGGCGCATTTGCAATAATATACAGCCCCACCTTGATATCCCTGATTACGAATGCAACATTACCATAGTAGGCACTAGTGCACTTGGGTACAGCATCCCTGTCCTTACACCAAGTTTACACATCAAACAAAAAATAGTGCATACGACACACATTACGCATTGACCACTATAAAATATAAACTAATATGGCAAACACTCAGATGATTAGATATGTCCCTCCGCCCCAGAAATCACGGAGGGGAATTACTTTGCACACTACACAAAAACAATGCAGAAGAACCCCGTACCAGTCACTCAGAACTAAAGCTCGCTCTTCTATAGGACATAAGGACCGTAACAAAAAAAATGTTAAAATAAATTCATCCCTAATAGTAAATGCCAGGCTTCCCCATCCATTGGAAGCTTTCCAAACTACAAATAAACCCGGCAGAAAGACTAAAGTGAACAGTGACCTTCAACTACACTAGCGGCACTGAAGTGTGAAAGTGAAAGACATGCATCGGAACTAGCTTTACACCGGTGGGAGAAGATAAGCGACGAGCAGCAGCGAAACGTACCCCTTCAATAGCTTTGGAAACTACTTAAGCAACTAATTAACCCCCACTATTTGTACCGCGCAAGAAAGGCTTCTCCTCACCCAGATAATACATAAACGCCAAGTACAGGATTTGAAACTCCTAAATGCACTGGCCGACATTTAACCAACCTTCTCATCAGTCGCAACTACCATCCTACACAGGCCGCCCACCCAATGTAGAGCTGGACAGAAATTTTACAGAAGCGGAAGTGACTGTCGCAGCTGTCCAGAGGTCGGCGGACTCACTCGTTAGTCCACTCACTCAGACCTATTCCGGCTCAATCTCACACGTGAGTTGAATTTGAGTGGGCGCCATGCTGGTGTAGCCTGGTGAGTTTGCGCTTGAGTGAGTTTGAGTCCAACCGAGTTTGAGTACTACTGAGACCGAGTCAGTTCTGAGTCTATTTTGAGTTTTGACTACATACGGAGTTTGAGTACATTTTGAGTGCTGAGTACATATTGAGTTTGAGTACCTGTTCAGTTTTCAGCACATTTTGAGTACTGAATATAATTTCTGTTCGAGTACATTTTGAGTTGAGTACATTTTGAGTTTTCAGAACATTTTCAGTACGGAGCGCATTTTGACTTTGAGTGCATTTTGAGTTTTGGGTAGATTTTGAGTATGAGTACACTTTGAGTACTGATTACATTTTGAGTCGGAGAATATTTTGAGTTCTGAGTACATTTTGAATTCTGAGTATATATTAATAGCCTAGGAGACAGATATGGTAGAGCTGTTAAGTTTGATGTGCCACTTTGGAATCACGTGGGATAAATAAAAAAACGCTTCGTGGTTCTGATCAAGAGATGGTCATGGGGAGCCATAGATTGGGTTAAAATTCATGGTGAGGCCGCTAAAGCAAATGGGGTATCAAATTCAAGGTTTCAATTATAGGAATCATGTGGGAATATAAATAATGCGTCCTGCTTAAAATCATGAGGCTCATGGTTAGTCAGATTTGGCTAAAATTTCAAGTGATCCCATTGAAGTGTGTGGGGTATGAGAATAAATGTCCCATTTAGGGAAATTCCGTGCGACCAATATAAAAATGGTTTCTGGTTATAGTTATGAGATAATTGTGGTGAGTCATAGATTGAGTGAAAACTTAGTGATGCCAGTAGGGCTTGTTGGGTGTCAAGTTAAAGGTCTAGATGAGAGGAATAGCGTGGAATAAGTAAATAAATGTATCCTCCTATCATAAAGATATAGTCATGGCTAGTGAATGATTGCATAAAAATTCGAGCGGTGCCGATAGGTCGTGTATGGTATAAAATTATTGTATCGATGAAGGAATGCGGATTGGATGCAACTATTGTTAAGCATGGCACCTTCTCTTTAAACATACTCTTTAAAGCCCTCTTGAACTTGCCGCTGCTGGCGTACCGAATAAATTACAGGTCCGGATTTTCGATGCTGCCTGAACATCTGATATCCATGCGCGGCCCGAAGCAACATCGTGGGACTCCGACATCTTCCGCTCGCCCCGCTGTCCACAAGAATTGCCTGTCAGGTGGTGCCGCGATTGTTAGAAAATGGCCGGCATGGCAAAATTCTAGTCTATACAAGGGTTAGAAGTGGGGAACAGTGAGGATTCGTTGGTGGCGTATGTTGAGCAATCACGACATTATAAAACGTTTCCCCTATTCCTGTTTCCAACTTGCCCCTGCAGTGTTGCTGTTCACCAGCGTTGTTTTGGTGGCTACACGGCCTTTTTGTTCAGACATTGCGAGCCGCATGGTATCCATGATTAATCTCTCTGAAGCACCAGGTTAGGGTTGTTGAATTGTACGGGCCTTTGTTACTTGATGAAGTAGGATGTTTGTTCTACGACACAGCCGTCTCTGAACACTGGTCCAGGAACGAACGGTGAGAAGACAAAGGGTTCCTGGAAGTGTTTCTGGATGGGGATAATATGGAAGTAAAATAAATGAATTTTCACGCTTAGGAGCTTTGTGCTTACAATATTGCCGTCCTTCAAACCTGAACTGCCATACCTAAGTAGCATGTGTTGGCTTCTGCTAGACGCGAATCCCGAACGCGGAATCCAGATGAGCTTACGACATGAGCTTACGACACATCTCGGAATTTTTACCTATGAAGTGAGTGCCCCTAATGGTCTTACGATGTGGTCCCACCCGGTTTTGAAATTTTCTCCCTCAAACACTTCCCTTTGACGCCCCAATTCATGTTTTGCTGCAGTTATAGCATCTCGGATGAGATTGCGCAGTTCCCTTTGAACTATACTGATCAGTGGGATGCCCTTTTTCATCTGCGTACATGATTTTATTTATCAAAACATTTAATTTGATACCCCACACACTCTGCCAGAATTCCTTTGAATGTTTACCTAATTTTTAACTTACCATGACTATCGCATGAGGATTGAAGGGAAGCATCAATTATTTGCCCCAAGTGATTCCCTTCATCAAGAATTTTCATGTGGTACCCCGTACTTTGCGGCAGCATCAGTTTGATTTTTAACCCAAACGATGACTCAAGACGACTATACCATGATTATGGCTCGGAGGAATTTTTATTTCGGTCACGTGATTTTCCTCGTTTACACCTTGAATTTTACACCCGACACGCCCAAATGCACATCACTTTGAATATAAACCATATCTACGACTCACCATGAATGTACCACGATTATAACCAGTAAGACGTTTTTGGTCCAACGCGAATCCCCGCACCGAGATCTTCAATTCGGTGTGGGCGGACACACTAGCGACATCCCAACGCACTTAAAACAATTGCATGATTCACCAACACTATTCCATTATTACTACCAGGATGCATTTCTTACGTATCCAACGTTATTTCCCTAATAAAAAAATATGAAAGCAGATCCCATGCGCCTACGGGTCATCAATATGAATTCCAAACTTTTATATGAATTTTCGTTTGCCTAACGTGACTTCCCTCGTCGAGAACTTCAATTTGTTACCCCAGATGCCCTAGCGGCACATCACTTGGAATTTTACACAATCTTTGGCTATGCATGACTCTGGGTTACACGGTTTACCAATTTTTATATTTTTACTTAATATTATTTTTTAATCTTTAAAAATTACGTTCAATGACTTATCTACGTTTACGCGTTTCCAATAATTACAGGTCAAGCTTCGATGATATCTGCATTTTTGGCGTTGCAAGATCCTGGCCGGAGAGGTGCATGATGATGATGGTTGGATGTTGTTGGCGCAAGGGCAACTGGGGCAAAGAGCGCCAAAACAATAGTCATATATGAGGGGTGAAACCTTAAACACTAAGTAAAATCAGCAAAAACAAAAGTAAAATCACAAAACGACAATGAGCATGACTGGTGTATAGGGCCAGATTTCATTATGCATGATAGGACATGAGGTTTAAAAACTTGACTTCTGACAAAAACTCAAACACACGTTCCACGGAAACCATGGCATCATCACCTAGAAAAAACGACGGATGTAGGGGAATATGTTGTCTGTAGAGTTCTCTGAAGTGTTTGTGTCGTGTTGTGTGAAGTGCCTTGCATGTGATTAGTATGTGCACTACGGATAGGGCCTCTCCGCACCTGCTGCACTGGGGTCTAGATGATCCCGTCAGCAGATACGAGTGCGTCGCATGGGTGTGCCCTATCCGCAGCCTACCCAAGGTGACTTCCGTGTGTCTGTTGTATGAGTCAGTTGTGTATCGTCCCAAGTGTGCCTTTATTACGTGTAGTTTGTTATCTGTCTGTTCATTCTACTGTGCTTGCCATTTCCTACGAAGGTGTTGTCGAATTTGTGGCTTAAGGTCAGTCTGTGGTAGCATTGTTATATCTACTGTGTTCCTTAGTGCAGCAACTGCGGCGTTCTGATCCGCAACCTCATTGCCAGCAATCCCAGCATGGCCTGGAACCCAGCACAACACCAGAACAAGTTTTTGGGCATATATAGACATAATAGTGTTGAAAACCATATGAATAATTGTGTTTTTGCATGGCTTGTATGATGCCAATGCGCGCACAACGCTCAAGGAATCTGTATATATGATGGACTTCGAGATTTTGTGTTCAAGAATGTGTTGTGCAATGATTAAGATGCTATATGCTTCAGCTGAGTAAATTGTGGTGTATGTGGTGTATGGTTGCAGTTTTTGATGCATCACTATTAAACTCTGCATATTGATACTTGTACTGGAGGGACAATAAGTGGTGCAAAATTGCAGTTTGTGGTACCCTGGTTTTATCAATATTCGTGAAAGACAAGTCACAACACACAGCTTGAAGCTGCCAGGGTGGTAAGACATCAGTAAAAGAAGATGTGTAAATGTCTAAAAAGGAGATGTCGAAATTTGAAGCTTCCTGTCTCACTCTAAGTGAGAACGGCAAAGGAACAGACGGGCGATTTACAAACAGTGGCGATGTGGATGTATCATTAAAAACAGGTTTAAAAGGATGGTTATTCAAAGATGAAATTTTAAAAGCGTAGAGAAAGTCCACATACGTTCATTGGTACTCAAGGCACCACTTATTACATTCAACATATACACCTTGGGCCGGGCTAGTCCAGAAGGCACCCGACACAAGGCGCAGACCCAAGTGGACTACTGGATCAAGACTTTTTAGGGTTGTCTTCGATGCCGACCCATACACGACACTGCCGTAGTCTAATCGAGACCCGACTAACGCGGTAAAGACCCGAAGAAGCAGTTCTTTGTCTGCACCATAGGATTGGTGGGAGAGGACCTTGAGAATGTTTAAGTGTTTTGAGGCATTTATGTTAAGTGCTTTGATGTGTGGAATGAACGTGAGCTTTTCGTCACATTGGACACCTAAAAACTTGTGCTCCCGTTTAACAGGAATAGGTGCACGGTTAAGCGTAATCTCAGGGTCGGCGTTAATCCCGCGCTTGCGGGAAAATACAACACAAGTACTCTTGGCCGGGTTCAGTTTAAAACCGTTAGGGTCCGCCCAGCCAGCTAGTTTCTTAACACCGAGTTGTACTTGACGTTCGCATATTGACAAGTTACAGGATTTAAAATATATTTGCACATTGTCTACATAGATAGAACAGGAAATGGTCGGCGGCAATGACTTTCGAAGGGAGTTCATCTTAACTATAAACAAGGTGCAGCTTAGAACTCCACCTTGCGGCACACCATTTTCCTGCAAATATACAGTGGAGAGTGCACCACCAACCCTCACTCGAAAGGTTCGTTCGGCCAAATAACTACAAAGAGTGTTCATCATGTTGCCAGAGACACCAAATGGCTTAAGGTCCCTGAGGATGCCGTAGCGCCAGGCTGTATCATAAGCTTTTTCAATATCGAAAAATACAGTAAGGCAGAACTCGTTATGGACAAGTGCATCTTTTATGTAGGATTCCAGTGCAAGAAGTTGATCATTGGTAGATCGCCCCACCCTGAAGCCTGCCTGGCAGCCCTCGAGAAGACCGTTGTACTCCAGAAAGTACACTATCCTAGAGTTTATCATCTTCTCGAGGAGCTTACACAGGCAGCTTGTCAGGGTGATGGGACGATAACTTGCGGGAGAGGAAGGGTCTTTCCCCTCCTTCAGAAAGGCCACAACTATGGCCTCCTTCCAAGACCTTGGAAGCTGCCCCGAAAGCCATATTCTGCTGTAGAGGTGTAGGAGTGTCTCAAGAGTGTGTGCGTGTAGGTGTTGTATCATGGTGTATGTTGTCTGCCCCTGGAGCTGAGGGCTTACAAGTGGAAAGAGCAACCTTCAGCTCATGAAGTGTGAATTCAGAGTTGTCAGCAGAATTCGACTTGTTCTTGTCTCGTAAGGGCTTATTTTCTGCATTAGTTTTGTGTTGCATGAACCTATTAGTGTAGTGTGCTGAGCTGGACACGTGTTGAAAGTGTTGTGCGAGTGTGTTAGCCTGGTCAAACAGTGTGTCCCCTGCTGTAATAACCAGGGACAGGCTGTGTGTCTGTTGTTTTTTAGGTTTTCGTATTCGTGTTCAGACTTTGCGAGTGTCGGTGTATGAGTTGATGGAAATGAGGAAGGCGCGCCAACTCTCCCTTTTCGCCTCACGACGCACTCGCTTCCCAGAAGCCTTTGCCCGTTTAAAAGAAATGAGGTTATCTGACGTGGGGTACCGGCGAAGGACACCCCATGCCTTGTTCTGGGCCTTTCGCGCCCGCCTGCAGTCCTTGTTCCACCAGGGCCTCCTTGGGCTGCGGGACCCACTGGAGGCCTGGGGAATGGACTTTTCGGCGGCGTCGAGGATGTGCGCCGTGACGAGTTGGGCGGCTTCCTCAACGTGTAGGTGCTTTATGGATCTGTGGTGTAGTTGAGATGTTTGTGTGAATGTGCTCCAGTTTGCTTTTGATTCATTAAACTTTTTATGGGAAGATGGACTGCTGGGGCCTATACCTATATACGTTAATGAAGTGAGGAAATGGTCACTACCACATGGGTCTGTGCCCACACCCCACTCAAGACATGGAAAGAGAACTGCAGAACCAATCGCCAAGTCAAGATGCGAGTATGTATTGTGTCCTAAGTTATGGTATGTAGGCTGTTTTTTGTTGAAAAGGCATGCTCCGGAGGATGTAAGAAACTTCTCTATCAGGCGACCTCGGGCATCCGTTCTGGAGGAGCCCTAAAGAAAGTTGTCCGCATTAAGGTCGCCTGTTAGTATGTATGGTTCGGGCAGCTGGTCAACCAGTGCCTCGAAATCAGAGCTCAGAAGTGCAAAATCAGGAGGAATATAAATGGAGCACACCGTTATCAACCTATTAAATATTATCGTACGGATTGCTACAGCCTCAAGCACAGTGTTCAAAGTGACAGGGTGGCAGGCTAAGGATTTCCGGGCGACAATTGCCACACCTCCTGAAGAGTGTGTGCAGCCAACCCTGTCCTTTCTGAATACCATGTACCTATTCAAGAAATTTGTTTGTTTAGAATTGAGGTGGTTTTCCTGGAGACACATGATACTTGGCTGACAGGCATGCAGAATCTCATACACATCGTCAAGATTTTTAAGGAGGCCTCTGCGGTTCTATTGGAAGATGTTTTCAGTTCCCATTATTTAAATTTAAGAATAACTTGAGTGTTTATGTGTGTTTGTTGTTCATGTGTCGTCTTTCGGGGCTGTTATTCTAGCATTTCTAGGCCTTTCTGTCGGCTTGGACATCGGAGGCCGTTGCTTGCGCTGCGTTGCAGGCAGGAACGGGCGACATCCATCTCCTCATCGGATGCCAGAAAGGTGCCCGGAGGACCAGGCCCCTCGGACTTGGCCCCCTTTCGGGAGCCCTTCGTTTGAGCCGCCACCGCCAAGGGCGTCCGGGTCACCATAGGTGGCACAGGAGGTGCGGTGGTGGTGGGAGCCGATGCGGGGCCCCCGGTGTCCATCCGGTCGGCAGCCTCCAACGGACTGGAGGACGGGGAGGACGAGGAGGGAGCGGCCCCGGTCCCTACAAAAGAGGCTGTCACCACAACCGCTGCTGCCTCAGCAAGCGGCGTGGTGACGGGTTGGGCTGCGTGAGGCAACCCAACGGGGGTGGGGGCGGGACCAGGTCAGACTCGCTGAACTGGGTTCCTGTGGACACCAGACGCCGCTGCCGCCCCCCGGCGAGCTGCGTCGGCGCACCTCCCCAGGGGGAAAGAGGCGAACCTCTTTCGCGCCTCTGGGAAGGTGATGTTCTCAGTTACCTTCACATTAATGATCGCCTTCTACTGCTTAAACTTCTCGCACGTTCGAGAGTAGGCGGCATGGGGTCCCTGGCAGTTGGCGCAGGTGAGGGTTGACGATGGACAATTATCAGATGGATGATCATGCTGAGCGCACTTTGCGCAGGTCAGACGACCACGGCAGGAGTTGGTTCCGTGCCCGGACCGCTGGCACTTAAAGCAGCGGCGCGGGTTCGGAATGTAAGGACGAATGGAGCATCGGATGAACCCTGCGTTGATATGGTCAGGAAGTGAGGAGCAGTTGAAGGTCAGGATAATATGTTTCGTGGGGATTATCTTATCATTTCTACGCATCGTGATGCGGCGCAAGGCTGTGATACCCTGATCCTTTAGATCTTCAAGAATGTCGGCATCTGTTTCGTTAAGAAGATCTGCCTCAGAGATCACACCCAGCGAGCTATTTAGGCTGCGGTTGGGTGTGACCCTGATGTCCAGATCGACCATTTTCGTCTGACCAAGAAGTGTGGTTGCCTGCTGCTGGTTTTTTACCTCGACGAGCACTTCGCCTGTGCGTTGTTTATTGGCATTGTAGGTTTTCCCAATTATTCCATCAAGGTATTTTGTAATCAAAAATACTGATTGTGAAGCAAGAGGGCGGGCTGTGTCTAGAGATTCGATAACTAGGAAACGAGAGTATTTGTCTGGCTTTGGGAAGCTCATGCTTGGAAGTGGAGGGAAAGATACTTCGGTGCGGCCCCTTTTCAGGGACCGATCACGTTTGGAGGGGGGTTTTGAATTTTCCATACAGCATAGAAAAAAAGCAGGGGACGGGGGTACTTTCTTCTCAAACCTTATCCTGATAGCCTGAGAGGTCCCGGAGCTCCCTGCCTGGTAAACAGACAGGGAGCCCATCCGCCGGAGCTTGACCTGGGCTCCGACGGCCACCGTTTGAGGCTTCTACCCTTCACCTTTAAACACATCACCACGGTAGGTTACAGTTTAGGTTGGGGGCTCGGGGTCCGCGGTGTCGCCAACACCGTCACCATGAATACTCAAGGTGCCCCGTGCGGGGCGAGAGGTGCATGGGGTACGCGGCAGAGAATGCTAAGCATTAAAAAAGGAAAGGCATATCTATGAACGGCTCGCCCTTCAGAAATTCGCGGGACAGTTCACTTTGACACAAACCGTTTTTTCAGAATGCAGAGCAAGAATGCACTGATCCATACAACTAAACACCTTCAACGTAAATGAAATGAGCAGTGAGTGCACATCCCCTCGCCCAACGGTGTTGGTTTCTCCCCAGGGCCCCAGGACCCCATCCAGCCTGGGCCCCTTCTGTCATGACTACGAGCAGGGAGCCTACATGAAGAGTTTGGTATCTAATATATACGTACAATTGCTCGTAACCAGCGCTAATGATCATGGCCAGCAGGTATAGATATAATAAATCTGCAACGAAACTTTTTTCCGAGCTCACTGGAGTTACGGCGTCATGTCGTACCGAATGCAAAAGTTTCAGCTGACGAATTTGCACCCGTAATATTTTTTTCACGTGTGACCGCATTATGACCGCTAAAAACTGTGACCGCTAATAAAATCAGTGTCTATCTGAGCCCGAGTGAATTCCTAGCATGAGAGAGCTCTGAGTCAATTTGAGTTCTGAATTCATTTTGAGTTTTCGGTCCATTTTAGGTTGTGAGTTCAATTTCAGTTTTGAGTACATTTCGATTTCGAATACATTTTGAATTTGAGTACATTCTGAGTTTTGAGTACATTTAAGTTTGAGTACAATATAAGTTTGGAGTGCGAGCGTGTTCTGAGTTTTGTGCTCACTGTGAGTTTGAGTTTGAGTGCAGATGTTCTTCTCAGCATTGCCTCTGCGTTTAAGTGACTGGGGATACGAAAAAAAAATTGTGAGTGAGTTTGAGTGAGCCGCGCCAACTTCGCCGAGGTATGCACCAGTCATGCTTTGGTTAAACGTATCCCTTTCTAAAGAATAAATTACTAAAAAAGCATCACGTAACATGAACATTAAGTCAATCGCGTAGCTCAGATATGAACTAATGCTGCCGAACAGAGTCAATCCTTCAATTGGCAAAACACGCGACAGCAAACGTAAACTTGAAGCAAAATAAACCACCAGCATTCGAACACCTCAACCCTGCCTCCCTAGGTGGTCACGTTGCCCCCGAAAACGATCATATCACCACTTCTGTTTACTCGGTACCTCCTAACAACACCACAAAAACTAAGACAAACCTGTGGTCCTTACCATTCGCTCTGCGCAGATGGAATTAAGCTTTTTTTGTTGTCATTATAATAGTAATTTTCAATCAATCAATCAATCAATCAACCTTTATTTTTGGTGCCCAGGAACAACCCTAGGGTCTTGGTACTGGTACACCATATACAAGCATTCATAAAAACAAACTAAAATCAAGACAACACAACACAGAAAACCATATATATGAAAAAACAATAAGGTAAAAAAAGTTACAGAGATCCCAGAAAGCAAAACAGCAAAAAAATAAATAAATAGGAAGCCTAGTGTTAGAAGCCATGACACCCGGACAGCAAAACGTTGAAGGCACGTGAAGAATTGAAAATACACAAGCAAATACTCAATGAACATGACGGAGATAAATTATACACATAAAACAAAGGTTTTGTAACAAAATGTTAGGAAGTTTAAAAATGGAAAAACGGAGTTCAGCGTTACAAGCACTGACACTTAAACCGACAGAAATTCAAGCAACACAAAATCAGGAAAAGTGAAAAACAAACAAGCAGGGTCATGATTTGCATAAAATAAATACGGAACATAAATGACATAAAGGCACTTAAGCTACAACAGTTTTCAATTCGTTAGAGAACAAAGACAAAGAGCTCTGGAATATATCAAGACGATCGGAATATTCATTATATGCACATTGTATTCTGCAGATGGACGAGCGTCGTCTACCTAAAGCATCTGTTTTGAAAGTTCGAAATCTTCGGAATAGTTTGTTCGGCAAGTTGACATTGATAAGTGCAACCAAGTCATCACACAAAATATATCCATGAAGAAGTTTATAAAGAAAGATAATGTCAGGTCTCATTCGCGACACCAAAGGGAAGGAATACTTTTGAGACAAGACATGCTGCCGTTTGCGTCTTCTTGTACATGACGGAAACGGTGCCTAAAGATAGAAAGAAACTTATTTTGAACCCTTTCGATGCGGTCACTATTGGACTTGCAAGTTCCATTCCAAACAACAGAGCCGTATTCGAGAAGAGGTAAGCAGAGAGCCGAATACAACTTTAAGAAAGGAAGAGGACTTTTAAACTCTCTAGAATACCTGCAAACAGCTCCCAGACATCGAAGAGACGTCCGGTAATTTTTGTAACGTGGGAAGAGAAAGTCAGAGAAGAATCAAATCGTACTCCGAAGTCCCGAATTTCGGTCACTCTCGGCAGTGCAGTGCTTCCTATTTTATACGAGTATTGCAGCTGTTGAGTTTTCCTACTATAGGAAACAACTTTCGTTTTTGAGGGGTTCAAAATTATGTCATTTTTGGTGCACCAACGATGGAATGACACGATATCAGCCTGAAGGAATTACAGTCCTGAACATTACGCACTTCTCTGAAAATTTTCATATCATCAGTATACAACCAGAAAGAAGAATTTTGAATGGCAGAATCAACATCGTTAATGAAAATGGAAACAAGAAGGGGGCCCAGAACGGAGCCCTGGGGTACCCCACTGGTTGCTTTGTACCTAAATGATGTTTGACCATTAACACTTACATAAGAATATCGCTCCTAGAGATAGCAACGTATAAGACTCACTAAAGAAGCGTGAACATCTAATAGAATGAGCTTGGCGAGCAATAACAAGTGGTTGACTACATCAAAGGCCTTGCTCATGTCACAGTAGACCGCATCAAGCTGGCTTCTACCAACGACTGCTTGGGCAGCCTGCTCCATGAAGCATGCCAGGTTTGTGGAAGTTGAGCGACCACGCATGAAGCCATGTTGATTAGGAATGAGGACGTGTTTAAGTGAGAAAGACAAGATTGTATGAAGAGATAACTCGAATATTTTAGAGGCAGAACAAAGAAGCGGCACTGGCCTATAGTTCATGGGATCGGTTTTTGGGCCTGACTTGAAAACAGGGAATACACGACAGATTTTCTATGAGCGAGGGTACGTGCCAGACCGGAGACAGTTATTAAATATTAAGTGAACACAGGAACAAATATATTTGCATACGTTTTTAGAATTGCAGCAGGAATACCATCTGGCCCAGAAGAAAACGGGGGCTTTAGCCGCTTGATGCTGGTCCGCACGATGTTCTCATCCAATTGGAAACAAGCGGAGTTACCGTCCTGGTGACCAGAGACGCTGCCGTCATCACGACCACCGCTAAGCCCAAACAAAGAAGAAAACTGACGAGCAAAGCAGTCGGCCGCATCTGCAGCCTCATCGCCGTTGGAATCCAGTAGACGAATAGATTCTTTCGTTGTACTAGATCTAGAATGAATGTACTTCCAGAAGGCTCCCGGCTGATGAGTTGCTTTAGCTTCAACTGACGCCAGGTACAAAGCATGATCACGCTTGTGCAATATTTTGCATAGGGCACGTAGGCGCCGGAACTCCAGAGCGAACTGATTCGCACCAGAGCGCTTCATCTTTCTGTGCGCACGTTCTTTGAGTTTTGAGGGCATCCCGCAATTCAGAAGAAAACCAGTGTGGGAACTTGAACTTCTTTGGTAAATATTGCGGAATGTATTTCTTCATACCCAAAAGCACAATCTCAGTAAAACGGTCAAGTTGTTCATTGACATCAGAGTGGTCAATGACTGTTGACCAAGGGGCAGCAGAGAAGTAGCCATACAGCCTAACGTAATCTCCCCGGGCGAAAGCGTAGCGAGGTTCCGCATTGCTTGAAATTAATAATAATAATAATAATATTATTGATCAATCAATCATGTATATTTATTGTGCCCAGGAACAGACGTGAGGCCGTGGTGCTGGTACACAGATGGATACAGGTAAAAAAAGGAATGCAAAAATGGAAAGGAAAGAACACTTTGACAGCATATAAAATAAAAAAGTAGAAAAAAACCTTTTAGAATGTATATTACAAAGTATACCGTACAAATCTCTACAAAACGTACATAGCGTATACACTACATGCAATGAACACAAACAAAACTGACAGGATACAACAGAATTGGTAATTACATCGTACTGATGAAACAGAACATCTGCACACTACAGATAATCGTTTAACCTTATAACAGCAATCCATAAAATGGAAAACAACAAAAGAGTCATATAAACAGCACACTCTCTATACAGTAAGGCAAGCAGGTAAAGAGAAGTTACTATAACTAGAACAAGATCGATTCAGTATGACTGAGCAAATAAATATTCCATATAGTTCCATGTAAGAGAATAAGAGGAAGCATAATAGCGAATGAGAATTCTGGAAGTGTCTGAACTGAACTGATAGAGGGAGCTGTTAAAAATATCTACGTCTGCAGAGTAGAAGTTACACGTGCTCTGCAGCCTGAACAGCGGGTAATGTCGGTTACAGGAGCTGAGAGTATGAAAAGGATGACATTTTCTTGTGATTTTAAGGGGCACTGTTAGTTGGAGCTCAGAAAGAAGTTCCGCGCTGCTAATTTGTCCATGTATGAGCTTAAAAAGAAATAAGAGGTCAGCTGTATCGCGCCTAGACTTTAGCTCAGGCAGCACTTGCAAGTACCGTGGTCCAGAGTCAAGACGGTGATACTCGTGAGGGAAGCGATGTCTAAGTGTGGACAGCAGCTTATTCTGCACTTTATCAATGGCCCTGCTGTTAGATTTGCATGTACCATTCCAGACAACCGAGGCATATTCCAGCACGGGACGACCGACAGTGGAGTACAGTTTCAAGAACGACTTTGCACTACGGAATTCTTTATACATCCGGCAGACCATGCTCAAGCGGCGGAGAGCTCGCTGTTTGATGAATCGAACGTGCGGTGTAAAAGTCAGCTGGTTATCAAAGAGCACGCCAAGATCAGTTGTCGTCGAGATTCGAGGCAAAGTAACATCGTGAACTGAGTAGTGATAAAGCAGGCAGTCTGTTTACGCGTGTATGACAACACTTTGGTTTTCGCGGCGTTCACTATCAGTTTGTTCTCTTTACACCAGAGTGTAAATGCATCCACGTCTCTTTGCAAATGCCCGCAGTCCCTAAGAGACGAAACTTCCCTAAAAATCTTGATGTCATCAGCATAAAGTAAAAAAGAAGAATGCCTTATAGCAGCTGAAACATCACTGACAAATAAAGAAAACAAAAGAGGGCCTAGAACAGACCCTTGTGGCACACCACTTGAAACGCAGTAACGATGGGATTGCTGGCCGTTAACATTTACATAGCAGGTCCTTCCCCGCAAGTAACTAATTAGAAGGTCAAGACTCGAATTAACTATATTTAGGAGTGACAGTTTAGAAATTAACAATGGGTGACTGACCACATCAAAAGCCTTGCTCAGGTCAAAGTACACAGTATCAAGCTACCTCCTATGATGAACCGCTTCGGATGCTCGCTGTATAAAAGAAACGAGGTTAGTGGTTGTGGAACATCCGGACATAAACCCGTGCTGTTCGGAAATTAGTATCAATCAATCAATCAATCAATCAATCAATCAATCAATCAATCAATCAATATCTTCATTATAGTGCCCAGTACAGCTGTAGCCTTTGTTCTGGCGCACTTAAGAAAAAGACAGACGACGACACAAATACATCCACGCGTGAGAAGAACACCAAAATACAAGCGAAGAAAAAACTAGAATGAAGAATAAAGGTCATTTAACAAAATCAATGATTTCGGCACACTAAAGTTTGAACAATCACGAAGCGATAAAACAGTGTCATAAAAAATTTACAATAAAAAGGGGCAGATCTATATGAGTAGGAACAGTAACAAAGGCAAGCAACATAAACGGAAATAGGGCAATGAAAATAGAATTAAAACTGGTCTGAACCTTGCCACTGTGGCGGGAGAATGATGCTTGTGGATAGATATGAACTTATTTTGCTCTTAGTCAACTATATTACTGTTCGACTGGCACGTGCCGTTCCAAACAACAGAGGCATAGTCTAAAATAGGGCGGACAACAGACAGGGTTGCTGAACAGACAGGGTTGCTGAAGTAGTGAGACAGGGTTGCTGAATTCTCTTGATATTCGACAGACAAAACCACAAGCGGCGAAGGGCGCGTTTAGAAATAGAATCCACATGAGCAGAAAAGTTTAGCGCAGTGTCAAATACCACTCCAAGGTCAGATATTTTACACACACGCGGTAATGGCACACTTTTCACAACGTACGGAAACGGTATAGAGTTTGTTTTGCGAGTTTAGGACATAACCTTCGATTTAGTGTCACTCAGAGCAAGTTTGGTCGCAGAGCAACAGCTGCTAAAAGCATCCACATCAGATTGAAGAGCTATGCAATCTTCAGCGCTAGTAACTTCTTTAAATATTTTGATGTCATCAGCATATAAGAGAAAACAAGAGTGATTTATAGAGGCTGAGACGTCATTAGCAAACAAAAAAAAACAAAAGGGGCCCCAGGACAGATCCCTGAGGCACACCACTGGAAGCATAGTAGGCAGCAGATTCTTTATCATTAACAGAGACAAAACATGACCTATTATTAAGATAGCGGCTGAGTAACTCCACGAAGCAAACGGGAATGTTATAAGTAGACATTTTATGCAGAAGCAAGAAATGGTCAACTACGTCAAACGCTTTGCTGAGGTCACAGTACATGGTATCGAGCTGACCCCGCCCATGCACAGCTTCCGAGGCAAAGGACATAAAAGACACAAGGTTTGTAGTAGTTGAACGGCCAGATAAAAAACCGTGTTGTTCTGGAAGAAGGATGTTTTTGACACTACTCGACAAAATTACGTGCAAAATTGTTTCGAACAGTTTGCTTGCCGAGGAGAGGATAGAAATTGGCCTGTAGTTTTCTACTTTTGTTTTCACACCAGACTTAAACACAGGAACAATACGCGCGACTGTCCAAAGGCGTGGAAAGGTAGATGATTTTATACAGTTGTTAAATATAGAAGCGAGAATCAGAGCTAGTATGACCCCGTAAGCTTTTAGTAGTGGGGAGGGAATTCCATCCAGACCAGAGGAAAGAGATGGCTTTAGCTGTTTGAGTGCCTTGATAACGTCTTCTTCGCATATAAGGGTGATACAGAAATTCGAAGAAGACAGTTCGCAGGCGCGGGAGAGGGTATTGGGTCCAAATACTGAACTGAAGTGCTCAGCAAATGCATCGGCACCAGAAGCAATATCATTTCCCTTTTCATGGAGAAGGCTGATGTGTTCTCGGCTCTTCGTGCCGGAGCGAAAACGGACGTACTGCCAGAAGCATTTGGAACTCCGCGTAGCATCATTTTCAACAGCAGAGATGTACAGTAACCGATCCCGCTTATAGAGCACTTTGCACAAAGACCTGTAATAGAAAAATTGCTGTTGCCATGACTCACTATTTGTTCGCCGTGCCTTCCGATGGGCACGCTTCTTATGTTTCAAGACCACGCGGAGCTCACCTGAAAACCAAGCGGAGAATTTAGAGTTCCTGGGCCGCTTACGCGGGATAAATCTGCGCATACCTTCTTGCATAATAGAAGAAATTGCTCGATTTGCTCATCAACTTTTCCAGTGTTCAAAACCTCAGACCAATCAAACTCCGACAGATAATTATAAAAACCTACGTAGTCCCAAGCGGCAAAGTTAAAGGCAGGTCGGGCAGATGGACGGGAGCGAATGAACTGAGGGGAACACGGTAAAGAGAGATGCAAGGGGGGATGATACTTGTCAGGACACACAAGATGAAAGTCGGACTTGGAAACACTGAGAGAATGAAGATTGGATTAGCAAAGGTCAAGCGTGTTTCCGTTGCAGTTTTTTATACCACTTTTTTGCTGGAGGTCAGTAAAAGAAATGAAGTCGAGAAGGCAGGTGCCTTTGCGTATGGCATAGCGGTATTGATGCTGGACGGTACCATCCAACCAGTCAATACCAGGTGCGTTAAAATCACCAGCGATACAGAAGTCATGACGGGGATTTGAGGTGACGACGGTTTCGACGGCCGAAATGCCTGACTCATACTCATGTGGATGAAGATTTGGAGAAAAGTAAAATGTAGAAAGTAATATATTCCGCTTACCTGGGCAGCATATTTCAACCCAGAGAGATTCATCCACAGTTTCGATATCACTGTGCCTCAAGGAAGCAATAGAACGATCCAAAGCTATGAGAACACCCCCACCAAACTTTTACCTTTTGTACAGTCCCGGTCACTGCGGTAAACATTAAAATTTTCGGTAAAATAGTCCCCGGAGGCAATATCTGGTTCAAGCCAGGTTTCCGTATAAATAGTAATAAGAAAATCGGATGAAGATTCAGAATAAAAAAACTCACTAGCCTTTGTACGTAGGCCACGAACGTTTTGATAGAGAATGTTCAGGCGCATCCGGGTGGATTATTATTAGATGTTTCAGACGTGTGTAGCATGGATTCATGACGAGGGCCTAGAAACCGTTTAAACAGGCACCCGTTCGGCCACAACGATGGGTCTTGCAAGCGTTCGAAGTACTCATCGGAGAACACGACATGAAACGACGCATAGTTGGTGAACCATGTTTTTAGTCGTTTGCAGGTCACAGGAGGGGCGTTCAAACTGGTGAGGTAGGAGGACAAGGCTTCACTAGTAGCCTCCTGTGACCGCCTAGAAACGAACATAGCCGGTGGCCGCCGAGATACGTCCCGTGTCGGTTGTTGGTCAGCCGAGTGTGTTAATTTCTGTGAAACCACCGCGATTGATCCCGGGTCGGAAGTGCCATACGACGGTTGAAGGCGAGCTGGGCGTCCCTTCGGCTGTACAATCCCAGTGACCGGGGCAGGGACAAATGCAACTACATTACCCTGCACACCCCCGGCAGTGGCTGATGTCGGCAAGGGGGATGCGGCACGGGCAGGCAGCGTCGGATCCGCCACAACCGCAGAGAATAGCGACTTCGATTCCGGGGAGCAGGGCTGGGTGCGCGGGGCAGCATGCCGTCAAGCGAGTTCCCCGCGCAGGCAGCGAATTTCCTCCCGGAGGGACACAACATCGACCTGCCGAGCAAAGCCCTGCATGCTCTCACGACCGACCAGTTCGTTTTCCTCACGAAGCCGGGCCACTTGGTCGCTCAGAAAAGAGATTCCCTCCAGCGCGTCGGTGAGGAGGGCGTGGAGGGAGGCAACTTCGGTCCGAAGGTCGGACCGGTTGGGACGGTGGCGCGGGGGTCCAGGCTGCCGGCGACTGTCGGCGGGCGCAGGGTGAAGAATGCGTGCTGGACGGCGGGCCGGTGTCGTTGCTCGCCGACAAAGCTTCGGTAGGCTTAGGCGCCGCATCGGCGGTTTCGCACAAATTGCACCTAAATCGCCGATCACCCGACTTCAAAAGCTGCAGCTCCTCGTCCGGCCACACAAGGCACTTCGCGTGCACACGTTTTTGGCACGACGCACAGCGAAAAATTTTTGTTTCCCGAAGAAAGCACAAGAGCATAGAACACAGAAGTCCTGACTGGGTGCCATCTTGCCCAGCAATAATAATAATAATAATAATAATAATCAATGAATCAATCAATCAATCTACCTTTATTTTCAGTGCCCAGGAACAACCCTAAGGTCTTGGTGCTGGCACACCATATACAACACATTATTAAAAGAAACGTAAGACAGCACGGCACAACACGCAATATCCCCGATATGACAGAAAAGCAAAAAAAAAGAAACAGCGTTGCAAGCTATGGCACTCGGCCAGCGAAACTTTCAAGGCACTTGAAAAAGGAAATATACAACAAAATACACAGTGCAAATGATGGAGACAGAGTGTACATATAAAACGAGAGTTTTGATTTTTGACAAGTCACACTGCAATAAAGTATTACCCTAAAACGAGCGATGCCTTTGCGATGTCCCATCTTGTCGAGACACACAGCAAACAGAGCAACACGTTTGACAGAACAATAGCGAAAAAAACAATGGCAGGAGTATAGACATAAATGATCAGACCAACAAATCGCAGAGATAATAAAAATGATGAATGAAACAACCAATTAATTGTTTATTAGTGTGTCAAAGAACGATGTGCTGGTGCGGAAAGAAAGAAAAGTGCATATCTCAGAAAAACATAGAAGATAGCATTGTGTAGTCTGAACGCGAATGAGACACTTTGAGATACACACACGCCGACACACGCAGATGACCCGAGCACATATGCAAACAAGACATTGCAATCAGTGCATAGCAGTAAGACACTGCTGACTGCTATGGAGACTACAAGTGTTATACAACAAGGCATGATTTAAACTCTGTACTCTGAAACATGTAAACCGGAAAAAGATATTAGCTAAAGATCGCGCCACAATGAAGGCATAAAACTTAGATACACAAGGGAATATCGAAACAATTAGCATACATACATAGTAACCGACCCCGGCAGCATAAAGTGTGTGAATGGACGTTACATACTAGGGCAAGCAAACTACTCCTGGTTTGTCAAGCGACACAGTTTCTTACAAAAAGCTGAAAAGGGACGACTATATACGTCCAAACTTTCTGCGTGCATATTGTATAGGTGCTGAATGCGTCCCACGGGACTCTTGACACGGGCAGAGACATGAAACGGTCTAGGTGCCCTGGTGTTGCCTGTCGGGGTTCTCAAATTTATGGCACCCAGCAACTCTGTGCAATCAATGAGGCTGTGGACCAGTTTGTACAAGAACAAAAGCTCAGCCTTGGCCCTCTGACTGTGTAATGGCTCCATTACAAGCAAGCTGGCGTCATCAACACCAGGATCATCTTTAGCCTTCGCAGTAGCCTAACTATGCTTTAGTATTGAGGGAAATTTAGTTTGCACTCTCTCAATGGCCGCCGCGTTAGACCGACACGTTGCATTCCAGACCACGGATGCGTATTCCAATAGAGGGCGACACATTGAGGTATAGAGCTGAAGAAATGTGTCTGGATAGTTGAATTCTCTGGAGACACGAGATGTTGCACCTAGTGTTCGCAAAGCACGACGGGTAATCTCATTAGTATGGGCTTTAAATGTGCAGCTTAGAGTCAAATAAAACTCCCAAGTCTGTGATTTGGCATGCCCGATTCAGATCTTCTTTACTTATGCGATAGGTGAAATTGATATCATCTGTTTTACGGGTATACGACACCACTTTGGTTTTTGCACTATTGAGTATCAACTTATTTCTGTTGCACCAGTCCGAAAACGCGGCGATATCACATTGCAGTTGTGCACAGTCTGAGATGTTGCCAATCACTTTGAATATTTTGATATCGTCTGCGTATAGCAAGAGCGATGAGTACTGAATTGCTGTCGAAACATCGTTGACAAACAGTGAAAACAAAAGAGGACCAAGGACTGAGCCCTGAGGCACCCCGCTGGTGGCTGAGTACGTTCCGGAGTGTTGCCCGTTACAGTGAACGTAGCAGTGACGACTGTAAGGTAGTCACGTAAGCAGATCCAGCAACGGATCAGGAATGTCAAGGTGGGAAAGTTTACTACACAACAATGAATGGGAATCTACATCGAACGCCTTGTTAAGGTCACAGTATACCACGTCAATTTGGCCTCGGTCTTCCACTGCCCTTGACGCATGTTCCATAAAAGAAACTAAGTTTGTAGTGGTCGAGCGGCCACGTATAAAACCATGTTGATTTGGAATAATTTCATATCTTACTCTGGATGTAATGAGGGAATGAATTATAGATTCAAAAATTTTAGAAACACTGCACAGGAGGAAAATCGGTCTATAATTTTTTGCATCTGTTTTTGACCCGGATTTGTGGACAGGTACAACTTTATCAATTTTCCAACCGTTAGGAAACGTGCCAGTACTAATACAGTTGTTAAACACACATAATAATAATAATAATAATAATAATAATAATAATAATCAATCAATCAATGCTTACTATACTGCGCAGGAACAGCGGAGGCCTTCGTGCTGGAGCACTCAGAGGGGAAAATGCAGCACTGTAGCACATCAGCAATTGGCTAATAAACACTCAGTGAACAAAAAAAAAGAAAAGAAAGAAAGACCAACACAACGGCAAAGAAGATTAGAAATAAAACAGTGCTATTTAAACCCACTTTACACAATCAAGTGGTGCTGGCGCACAGAAAAGGTATAAGACAGCTATGAAATGCATCAACAGCTGGCAAAAGAACAGTGAGTGAGCAAAAAATAAAAAGAAACTACGACTTCAAAGAAGAATAAAAATAGCATAGTGTAATTTTAGGCGAACATTACACAATCAATAGAAACTGTTGTGTCTGGTCCATGGCAAGAAGACATCTTACAATAAGCGTAACTATACGGAAGGGTGAGTGAAAAGAAGAAAGTTTTTACAAGATTTGAGAAGCGTACATTTTCAGTTTCAAATGGACGCATGAAGTGCATATGGCAACTTTTAATAATAAAAACGGCAGAAAAAGAAAAATTCTACGATAATTACAGTCGCAGTATCAGCACAATACACGAATAACCAGGAACAAGAACAAGCTCGATGAAGTCAATGCACACGTCCGGACGATAAGTGAAGAAAAAGAGCACTGCCAAGATGAACCTAGTGTGTCAGAGCTGACAACCCGGCCAAAAACTCCTGAAGAGGACGCTGAAAGATATCGAGCTTCTCGGAGTGAACATTATGCAGATGCTGCATTTTTTGAAGAGGAGAACGTGTGCTGAGAGCTCCAGCTGCTTTAAAGGGGTGGGCGAGCCTTGTAGCGTTTTGCGGAACGCAAAAACTGATTGATTCAAGTAGTTCAGGGCATAAAATAATAGCATGAAGCAATTTGTACATGAAAAGAGGGTCTGACTGGGTCCGCTGGGAACTTAGCGAAACAGTTACAGGGATAGGCTCCGAAGGAAAACGATGCCTAAATATTGATGATAATTTGGTTTGTACACGCTTTATACGTTGACAGTTGGAACCACAGGTTTCATTCCAAACAACAGAAGCATATTCTAGTTGCGGAATACAAAGCGTTCTGAATAGTTTTAGGAATGAAGAAGGAAACCGGAATTCTCGAGAAAACCTGCATACAGCCCAAAGAGAGCGTAGCGCCCGCCTAGTAAGTTGAGTGACATGAGGTGAGAAAGGTAAGGCACTGTCGAAAAGCACGCCGAGGTCTGATCTCTTCAACTCTAGACAAGTAACCGCCGTTAACACTGTAGCAAAATAAAGTGCGGTTCGTTTTCCTGCTATAATACATGACCTTTGTTTTTGTAGAGTTAAGATTTAATCTATTGTCTGAGCACCACTTGGAAAATGAAGACATATCTTGCTCTAGGGCAATGCAGTCTATAATGGACTCAATCCGTCTCAATATTTTAATGTCGTCAGCGTAAAGAAGGAAAGAAGACATCTTAATTGCGGCTGACACATCATTAACAAAAATGAAGAACAAGAGAGGCCCCAACTCGGAGCCTTGAGGCACACCGCTTGCTGATCTGTACAGAGCAGACGTCAGCCCGTTCACGCTAACGAAACTGAACCGGTTATCTAGATACCTACCCGACAATGCCACGAGTAGTGTATCAATTCCTACTTGTAAAAGCTTTTTAGGTAACAGCGTGTGGCAGACAACGTCAAATGATTTGCTCAGATCACAGTAGACAACGTCGAGCTGGCCCCTCTCAGAAATGGCTGCCGAGGTCTCCTCCATGAAGCAAGGGAGATTAGTTGTTGTCGACCTTCCTGATATAAAGCCGTGCTGTTTACTTACAAGAAGATTCTGTACAGAACTTGACAGTAATTTGTACAGAGCCGTCTCAAACAGCTTGTAACAAGCACAAATGAGAGAAACTGCTCTGTAGTTTGTTGCACCCAATTTGGAGCCTGACTTGAAAATAGGACGCACTCGAGAAATTTTCCACGTGAGAGGGAACACGTTTGTTTTTAGACACTGGTTGAATATCACCGTCAAAACCGGTACAAAAATGCTGCCGTATGTTTTGAGAATAGCTTGACGTATTCCGGCACCTCCACACGACAATGACGGTTTCATGCGCTTTATTCTCTACAAAACCAACTGCTCGTCCAAAAGCACTAAGCTAGAGCCTTGTACGCGATTTAACAATATGTTCATTTCAGAGACGTCACACTGGCCGCATGTGGCACTGAAGTGCTGAGCAAAGTGGTTGGCGACATTATTAACTTCTTCCCCAGAGGAATCTACAAGATTGATAAGATCATGTGAATTGTTCTTACGGGACCGGATGTTTCTCCAAAATGTTTCAGGCTGAGAATTTGCACTACTCTCTACAGAATCGAGATTGGAGCGCTGGTCCCGCTCATAAAGGTTTTTACATAAATCACGGTAAGAGCAGAAGTTCTGTTTCCATTCGTCACTCCGGTTTTCTTATGCTTTCTGTGGCAGCGGTCTTTTAATTTAGAGTCGTACGAAGTTCTTTCGAAAACCAATGTGGGGTCTTGGAGTGGTTTGGTTTACACTTGGGAATAAATTGGTCCATACCACTTTTGACAATTTCAGTGAACCGTTTGACCTGTGCATTGCAATCAGGGAGTTCTTGAATTTCCGACCAATCAAACGCAGAAAAAAACCTATACAAGCCAACGTAATCACCACGTGCATAACCGAAGGAAGAAAGTTCATTATATTTTAGTAAGGTACCACAATGCCGAATCGAAACGGGAGCCGAAACTGAAAATGGAGGATCAAGCTGGTCGGGTTTGACAAGAGAGATATCCACCATTGATATTCGCGCGTTCTGAATGTTTGAGAAGCAGAGGTCTAAGATATTTTCGGAGCAGTTTTTGATGTTTTTCAGTTGTGCCATGAATGTGAAATCAAGGAAGTCTAAAACAGTGCGAGATTTTGGCTTTACGTAATTATTGTAATGCTGGTTAGTTAGACTGTCCCATTGTACACCAGTTGCATTGAAATCCCCCAGAATGATAAAATGGTGATTTTGGTGTGAAGCGCAAACTTCTTCTACAGAAGTAAGTAGCTCATTGAACGAAGAAATAGGAACATTAGGGGGAATATAAAACGCCCCTGTTAAGAGCCTCTCGCCCCCAGTCAGTCGGATGTTCGGCCAGACACACTTATTGTCGCCCTCAAGGTCTTGACGCCTCTTACACTGAAGACCACAATCGACCGCAACTAATACGCCCCCTCCCTTTTGTTTACCCGCAGTAAAATTCCTATCTTTGCGGAAACTTGGTAATTTGGAGGGAAATAATCATTTGAGCTAATGTTCGCAACAGAGCCAGGATTCAGAACTTACAATAATTGGAAAATTTGAGGAAAGTACATTAGCAAAAAATTCGGACGCTTTGGTGCGAAGGCCGCGCGCATTTTGATAGTAAATTTCCACCCTATTGTTAGTTTTTTTTATCGTGTGGGACATGAGTGGAAAAGAACATTTCGGCATGCAGCTTTCTGCGGAAAGGTCTCAAAAGTCAGCCCTTCGGCCAGAACAAAGGATTGCGCAAACGCTCGAAGGAGTCCTCATCGACCGTAGCGCAGAAGGAAGAATATGAACTGTACTTAGTCTTCAGCCGCTGACAAGCCAGAGGTATGACATGTACCGTCGAAAGATGCTCCGTCAGTTGGGCTGAAGTGGTGCACGGTGACAGTTTAGACACGAAGATGTGTCTCGGACGCTTAGATGGACGAACGACGGAGATGCTACACGCATCTGAAGCACCCACACACACTGCACTCCCTCTCCGTTTGTTTGACTGGGCCGAGTCGTTGGAAGGTGGCTTGCCGGATGCATCATTTAACAAAAGTCAAGCCTCGGAAGGGGCTGGGGTCAGCTGCTCGTTCGCTGAAAGCGCAGACGCTGCGTTTATCTTCGCCGCAACAGTGGCAAAGAATGAAAGGTTTACTCGCTGCGTGGAAGGTGTCGCCATCGTCACGTTGAGCTCAGGTGTCGAAGGGGGGCAGGCAGCTCGGGAGGCAAGGGACCGGCCCGCGGTAACCGCGGGACGCCACTCCCCTCGAAGGCTGCGAACCTCCGCCCGCAGAGAAGCAATTATGCCTGACTGCTGAGCAAAAGCAAGCGCGTTCTCCCTGCTCAGGCAGTCGTTGGCCTCTCGTAGCTTTGCCACCTCGTCCGTCAAGAATGAAAGGCCCTCGGGAGAGCGTGGAGCAGCATTTCGTAGATGTCGGTCGCGTCCCCTCCAAGGTCGCCAGGTCGAGGAGCGCTGTTCTAAGGATCGGGTGGCTGCGTGGCCGGCAGGCTCTCGTGTACGGGATCGTCACTAGGCCTACTAACCACCTCCGACGCCGAACACAGGCACAGATTACACTGGATGTGCCTCTCACCAGTCTTCACAGCTTGCAGCTCCATGTCGGGCAGCTGAATACATTTGGAGTGCGGACATTTTTGCACGATGTGCATCGAAAATACTCCTGCCTGCCGTAAAAAACAACGGAGCACAGCACGCAGACGTCTGTGCTGGGCGCTATCTTGGCACAAGATGATCAATCAATCAAAATCAATCAATCAATCAATCAATCAAACGATGTTTATTATAGTGCCCAGGAACAGCGGAGGCCTTCGTGCTGGAGCACTCAGAGGGGAAAATGCAGCACTGTATTACATCAACAATTTGCTAATAAACACTCAGTGAGCAAAAAAAAATAAAGAAAGACCTACCAAAAACGCCAAAGATTAGAAATAAAATAGTGCAATCCAACCGACTTTACACAATCAAGTCGCGCTGGCGCACAGAAAGGTATAAGACAGCAATAAATGCATCAAACAGCTGGCAAAAGAACAGTGAGGTGAGCAAAAATAAGAAACTACAACTTCAAAGAAGAATAAAAATACCATAGTGCAATTTTAGGCAACATTACACAATCAATAAAAACTGTAATGTCTGGTCAATTGCAAGAAGACATCTTACAATAAGCGTAACTATACGGAAGGGTGAGTGAAAAGAGGAAAATTTTCACAAGATTCGGGAAGCGTACATTTTCAGTTTCAAATGGACGCATGAAGTGAATATGGCAACTGTAAATGATAAAACGGGCAGTAAAAAAAAATCTACGATTATTACAGTCGCAGTATCAGCACAATACACGAATAACCAGGAACAAGAACAATCTCGGAGAAGTCAATGCACACGTCAGGACGATAAGTGAAAAAAAAAGAGCACTGCCAAGATGAACCTAGTGTGTCAGAGCTGACAACCCGGCCAAAAACTCCCGAAGAGGACACTGAAAGATATCGAGCTTCTCGGAGTGAACATTAGGCAGATGCTGCATCCTTTGAAGAGGCGAACGTGTGCTGAGAGCTCCAGCTGCTTTAAAAGGGTGGGCGATTCTTGTAGCTTTTTGTGGAACGCGAGAACTGATTGATTCAAGTTGTTCCGGGCATAAAATAATACCATTAAGCAATTTCTACATGAAAAGAAGGTCTGAGTGGGTCCGCCGGGAACTTAGAGAAACAGTTACAGGGATAGGCTCCGAAGGAAAACGATGCCTAAATATTGATGAAAATTTGGCTTGTACACGCTTTATACGTTGACAGTTGGAACCACAGGTTCCATTCCAAACGACAGAAGCATATTCTAGTTGCGTAATACAAAGCGTTCTGAATAGTTTTAGGAATGAAGAAGGAAACTGGAATTCTCGAGAAAACCTGCATACAGCCCAAAGAGAGCGTAGCGCCCGCCTAGTAAGTTGAGTGACATGAGGTGAGAAAGTTAAGGCACTGTCTTCAACTCTAGACAAGTAACCGCCGTTAACACTGTAGAAAAATAAAGTGCGGTTCGTTTTCCTGCTAAAGTACATGACATTTCTTTTTGTAAAGTTAAGATTTAATCTATTGTCTGAGCACCACTTGAAAAATGAACACATATCTTGCTCCAGGGCAATGCAGTCAATAATGGACTCAATTCGTCTGAATATTTTAATGTCGTCAGCGTAAAGAAGGAAAGAAGACATCTTAATTGCGGCTGACACATCATTAACAAAAATGGAGAAGAAGAGAGGCCCCAACATGGAGCCGTGAGGCACACCGCTTGATATGTACAGAGCAGACGTCTGCCCATTCACGCTAACGAAACTGAACCGGTTATCTAGATAACTACCCAACAATGCCACGAGTTGTGTATCAATTCCTACCTGTAAAAGCTTTTTAAGTAACAACGTGTGGCAAATAATAATAATCAATCAATCAATTATTTATTTAACGTGCCCAGGAACAACCGAGCGGTCTTGATGGTGGCGCACAAAAAAAAAAATGGAACAAAAAACTAAGAATAACACAATAGAACAAGATGACTGTTCAGACGAAAACTATAGAGACACAATGAGTACAGAAATATTAGGACGACAGGGCAAAAGTAGATTAACACAGTATTAGAAATAGCTAATGATAATGACGAAAAGTCAGATAATATACATACATACATACATACATACATACATACATACATACATACATACATACATACATACATACATACATACATACATACATACATACATACATACATACATACATACATACAACATACATACATACATACAACAATGCGCCCGATAATTAAAAGAGAAGGATAGAACCATTGCACATGTGATGTTATCTTATAACGGTACAAAACCTTGGAGGAAAACGATAACTGATGACCACATCAAAAACATCGAGGTCAGAAAATAAAAATTATAAAGACTCTGTATCCTGTTGAGGGTTGAGTGCTGAGAGAGGCGGGTAAGTTACAAGAAACGAGCCTGCTCTCATCTTGTGTGCATTCCGCGGAATCCGAAAATTAATACTATTGAGCATTATAGGACAGGGTTTTAGTACCGTGAACGAGCTTGAAAAGAAAGAAGATATCAGCGCGATTTCGCCGGCAGCGAAGTGAAGGCAGTGACAATAGTTCAACGGTGTTAGAGCACGAGCCAGAGTCATTTTTAGCGAAGCGATGGTTGTAAACACTTTGAAACTTTTTCTGGACACGCTCGATTACGTTACTTAAGGAATTAGAGATGCCATTCCAGATCACAGATGCATACTCAAGTTGAGGAAGACATATTGCGGGGTACAATTTGCGGAGTTCATAGGAGAATTGAATTCTCTCGATATTCTACAAACACAGCCGAGAGAACGAAGACCCCGCATAGCAACACGCTTAGTATGAGCTGAAAAATGGAAGGTACTATCAAAGAGAACGCCGAGATCATTGATCGCACAAACCCTACATAGAGGCAGAGAATTCACAGAGTATAAAAAAGATAAGCTAGATGATTTGCGAGTGAAACTCATGACTTTTGTCTTTGAAATATTCCGAGAAAGGTTAATGTTTTTACACCATTCTGAAAAAGAACACAAATCAGACTGCAACAAGCGACAGTCGTTAAATGAATGAATTTCCCTCAATATGTTTATATCATCTGCATCCAAAAGGAAAGAAGAATTGCGAATGGCAGACGAAACGTCGTTAACATACATTAAAAAGAGGAGTGGGCCTAATACCGAACCCTGAGGTACACCACTGGTCACTTTGTAAAAGGAGGACGTTTGGCCATTGACGGCAACATAACATGACCTGTCACGAAGGTAGCTATGCAATAGATTCACAACAGCGTTTTCAACATCAAAATGACCAAGTTTAACCATAAGCATTGAATGACTGACTACATCGAACGCTTTGCTGAGGTCACAGTAAATGGTGTCGACCTGTCCTCTCTGGAACAGGTGTAGATATTTGCGTCATGAAACTGGCAAGATTAGTGACGGTTGAGCGGCCAGGGACAAATCCATGTTGATTATTATTCAATGAGTTTTTCACATTAAAAGACAGTATTGTGGTTAAGGGCAAGCTCAAAAATGGTTGACATGGCACAGAGAAGAGAAATCGGTCGGTAATTCCAGACATCAATTTTAGAACCAGACCTAAATACTGGAAAAACACGAGAAGTTTCAACTGCAAAGAAATGCGGAAGTAATCAGACAGTTATTAAATATGCTAGTCAGTACTTGGACCAATATACTGCTATAAGCTGAGGGGATACCATCTGGACCACATGATAAGGATGGTTTCAAGCGCTTAATGCATTCGCTGATGAGATTTTCATCTAGCGACACTGAATTGGGTGTGTTGATTTCCAAATGTTGTTCGATAGTAGTGCTAGAGTCCAGAGGCTTTATAAACGAAAGAGAACTTCGTGGGAAGCAGTCAGCGACGGCTTGTAGTTCTGTTCCATTGGAGTCCAGTAGTATTAAAGGCAATTCCACTTTTCTTACACCGTTGCCTGCATACTTCTCGTACTCAGCCGGCCTGTCAGAGGCGCATTTTTCTAAGTGTGCAATATATGAACTGTGATCCCGTTTATATCGGCGTTTACAGAGAGTTCGAAAACATCGGAAATCTTCTTTGCGCTCCAGAGATGGAGTGCTTTTAAGCTTTCTGTGCGCGCGATCTTTATGCTTTAGAGCACTTATAAGTTCAGACGAGAACCAGGGGTGATATTTCTGGAGTTTAGGAGTATATTGTGGAATATATTTGCGCATACTGCTTAGGATAAGTTCCGTAAGCTGATCTACCTGGTCATCAACATTGGTTTTTTCAGTTACCATAAACCAGTCAATGGAGGATAAGTCACGTTGTAAGCCGACGTAGTCACCTCTTTTGAAAGCAAATCTGGGCGATTTGTTGATGTTATTTTGAAAGCTCTGTTTTTTCCCTGACAGAGAGAGTGTTAGTTTAAGTGGTGGGTGAAATTTATCGGGACGAACAAGAAAAACGTCATAGAGTGACACTTCAATAGGCTGTTTGTTCGAAATACACAGATCTAATATGTTACCGCAAGGATTGGCAATAGAATTATGTTGTTGAAGGGAATTAAAAGCAAGAAAATCTAATAGTAGGGCGCACTTATTGTCTATGTATTGATGGTAATGAGAATATTTAAGTGTTCTCCAGTCGATACCAGGGGTATTAAAATCACCACTAACAACAATCATGTGCTTCCTATGTGAAGCTATGACATTTTCAATGGAAGAGATGATGTCATTAAAAGAGATTGGGTTAATGCTAGGCGGCACATAGAAGGACCCAATCAACAATTTTTCGCAACGATCAAGGCTAATTTCGACCCATATTGATTCAGGA
The DNA here is from genome assembly GCA_013339765.2 of Haemaphysalis longicornis. Classification (NCBI taxonomy): domain Eukaryota; kingdom Metazoa; phylum Arthropoda; class Arachnida; order Ixodida; family Ixodidae; genus Haemaphysalis; species Haemaphysalis longicornis. The sequence goes on along the minus strand of CM023448.1, from coordinate 39,545,041 downwards.
ATAGTTTCAATGTCACTTCGGCGAATAGATCTCAGAGAATTATCTACAGCCATAAGTACACTACCACCTTTTTGTTTGGTTGCACTAAAGTCACGATCACTGCGGAAGGTGTTGTAACTTGATGGAAAATAGTCTGATGAGGGAATCTCATTGCACAGCCAAGTTTCGGTAATCACAATGACAGGAAATGAAGACGAAATAACATTAGCAAAGAATCCAGTTGGCTTAGTTCGTAGACAACGAGCGTTTTTGGTAAAAGATGTCCAAATTACACACCTTGACTCTCAATTACAGACTCTGAAGGATGGAGCATATCATCTTGTAGAATCCCACGGAATGGCTTGAAAATGCAGCCACGCGGCCACATTGAGGGGTCGTTCAGACGCTTCATGTTTTCTTCGTCAACCATGACGCAGAACGAGGAGTACAACAAATATTTTGTTTTCAGCCGCCGGCAGGAAAGGGGACAAATATTTTGAGATTCAATGTGCTTCTTCAGGTCAGCAGTGGCAGTGTCAGGGCTCAACTTTGAAACAAATAGTGCCCTTTGACGCTGCGGCCGCTCAACCACCGACAATGCACACGACTCCATGGCTCCAAGGAATGCAGGCCTGTTTCCCTTTTTTGTATTCTTTTCACCCTTTGTGGCAATTGTCAAAGGGGGTCGGGCAGGATCGTCAACACGCTGCTCCGAAAGGGATTGACGAGCTGGCGGCCTAGAGCAAACAGGACTGGTCTCGCTGTCTCGAGGCGTTTCGGTGGGTGAGGGGTTGTCGGAGGTTGAGGGGATCACGGAAGCTTCAAATGGAACAACTGTCGAGGACTTCGCAGGTGCGGGGGTCACACGGCGGGCCAGCTCCTCACGTAAAAAACCAACCTCGGAGCGGAGGGAGGCCACGATTCGAGCCTGCTGTTCGGCTCCGCGGGAATGGTCCTTTCGGGGGCGCTCATTTTCTTCACGCATTTGCGACACTTCGTCGCTCAAAAAAGAAATTCCCTCCAGCGCGTCGAGGAGAAGACAGCAGAGACCGGCAATCTCACCACCATGGTCACCCGGAGGGGAGAGAGAGGAACCGGTCGGGGGAGCGCTGGGCTGCGGAGAACACGTTTCCGTCGGTGATGCCTCCATCTCGTCACTAGGCTTAGCGCCCGTCCTGGCAGAATTGCACAAATTGCAGCGAAATGGGCACGATCCAGCCCTCAAAAGTTCCAGTTGGTCGTCCGGCCAGGTCACACACTTCGCATGCACACGTTTCACACAGCTTTCGCAGCGATAGAACTGCTGTTTCCCGAAAAAAGGGCAGGAGCAGAGCAAGCATGCATCCCGGCTGGGCGCCATGCTGCGGGATAATAATATTAATAATAAAAATATTATTATATATTTTTATTATTATTATTATTATTATTATTATTATTATTGCCTTTGATGTAGTCAACCACTCGTTATTGCTTGCCAAGCTCATTCTATTAGATGTTCACGCTTCTTTAGTGGGTCTTATACGTTGCTATTACCAGGAGCGATATTGTTGTGTGTATGGTCAAACATCATTTAGGTACAAAGCAACCAGTGGTGTACCCCAGGGCTCCGTTCTGGGCCCCCTTCTTTTTTCCATTTTCATTAACGATGTTGCTTCTGCCATTCAAAATTCTTCTTTTTTGATGTATGCTGATGATATGAAAATCTTCAGAGAAGTGCGTAATGTTCAGGACTGTAATTCTCTTCAGTCTGATATCGTGTCATTCCATCGTTGGTGCACCAAAAACGACTTAATTTTGAACCCCTCAAAAACGAAAGTTGTTTCCTATAGTAGGAAAACTCAACAGCTGCAATACTCCTATAAAATAGAAAGCACTGCACTGCCGAGGGTGACCGATATTCGGGACTTGGGAGTACTATTTGATTCTTCTCTGGCTTTCTCTTCCCACGTTACACAAATTACCGGACGCTCTCTTCGATGCCTGGGTGCTGTTTGCAGGTATTCTAGAGAGTTTAAAAGTCCTCTTCCTTTCTTAAAGTTGTATTCGGCTCTCTGCTTACCTCTTCTCGAATACGGTTCTGTTGTTTGGAATGGAACTTGCAAGTCCAATAGTGACCGCATCGAAAGGGTTCAAAATAGGTTCCTTTCTATCTTTAGGCTCCGTCATGTACAAGAAGACGCAAACGGCAGCATGTCTTGTTTCAAAAGTATTCCTTCCCTTTGGTGTCGACGAATGAGAGCTGACATTATCTTTCTTTATAAACTTCTTCATGGTGATATTTTGTGTGATGACTTGGTGGCACTTATCAATGTCAACTTGCAGAAAAAACTTTTCCGAAGATTTCGAACTTTCAGAACAGATGCTTTAAGTAGACGACGCTCGTCCATCTGCAGAATACAATGTGCATATAATGAATATTCCGATCGTCTTGATATATTCCAGAGCTCTTTGTCTTTGTTCTCTAATGAATTGAAAACTGTTGTAGCTTAAGTGCCTTTATGTCATTTATGTGCCGTATTTCTGTTCCGTATTTACTTTATGCAAATCATCACCTTGCTTGTTTGTTTTTCACTTTTCCTGATTTTCGGTCGGTTTAAGTGTCATTGCTGGTAACGCTGAACTTCGTTTTTCCGTTTTGAAACTTCCTAACATTTTTTTACAAAACCTTTGTTTTATGTGTATAATCTATCTCCGTCATGTTCATTGAGTATTTGCTTGTTTATTTTCCAATTTTTCAAGTGCCTTCAACGTTTTGCTGGCCGGTTGTCATGGCTTCTAACACAAGGCTTCCTTTTTTTTTTGCTGTTTTGCTTATTGGTATCTCTGTAACTATTTTTACCTTATTGTTTCTTTCATACATATGGTTTTCTGTGTTGTGTTGTCTTGATTTTAACTTGTTTTTATGAATGCTTGTATATGGTGTACCAGTACCAAGACCCTAGGGTTGTTCCTGGGCACCAAAAATAAATGTTGATTGATTGATTGATTGATTGATTGATTGATTATTGTTATTATTATTATTTAGTTGAGATGTTTTTTTCTCAGGATGTGCGACGTCTTCGAACTAAGGCGACTGAATTTTTGGTAAATTTCTGGCTTCTTGCTTTCCGTTAATAGCTATATCTGAAACTTGGTTGTGCCCTGATATTCTATCCAATGATTATTTTCCTCAAAATTACCATGCATATCGTAATGATCGTTCCTTAACGGAATGCAGACAAAAGGGGGGCGGGGTACTTCTCGCAGTTAACAAATCTCTCCCGTGTGTACTACGTAGCGCTATTGAAAACGCAGGTGAGTCTTTATGGGTCGAAATTCATGTCTCTCAAACTGAAAAACTTCTAGTTGGTGTTTTTTACCTTCCTCCTGATGTAGTTCCTGACGCGTTCAATAAGTTAGTCTCCTCCATTGAACAGGTGCTCACTACTCATTGCGACCTCAAGGTCCTCCTCCTTGGAGATTTTAACGCTCCTGGCGTTCAGTGGAGCCACCTCACCTGTTCCCACTACAACCACCACTTTCAACGGAAGAGTAATAGGTTACTAGATTTTTCGTCTTTCACTTCTATGGCACAGCGTAATCACATAAAAAACTGCAGTGGAAACATTCTAGACCTGTGCTTTTCAAACTTCGATGGCGTTAATGTGTCGCACTCTATTGTGCTTTAGTAATACCCGACAAATATCATCCTCCTCTTTCTATTTCCTGTTGCCTTCCTACAATGCTCCACCGTTCTGTAATTTCAAGCAATGCGCAACCTCGCTACGCTTTCGCCCGGGGAAATTACGTTGGGCTGTATGCCTACTTTTCTGCTGCCCCTTGGTCAACAGTCATTGACCACTCTGATGTCAATGAACAAGTTGACCGTTTTACTGAGATTGTGCTTTTGGGTATGAAGAAATACATCCCGCAATATTACCAAAGAAGTTCAAGTTCCCACACTGGTTTTCTTCTGAATTGCGGGATGCCCTGAAACTCAAAGAACGTGCGCACCGAAAGATGAAGCGCTCTGGTGCGAATCAGTTCGCTCAGGAGTTCTGGCGCCTACGTGCCCTATGCAAAATATTGCACAAGTGTGATCATGCTTTGTACCTGGCGTCAGTTGAAGCTAAAGCAACTCATCAGCCGGGAGCCTTCTGGAAGTACATTCATTCTAGATCTAGTACAGCGAAAGAATCTATTCAACTACTGGATTCCAACGGCGATGAGGTTGCAGATGCGGCCGACTGCTTTGCTCGTCAGTTTTCTTCTTTGTTTGGGCTTAGCGGTGATAGTGATGACGGCAGCGTCCCTTGTCACAAGGACGGTAACTCCGCTTCTTTCCAATTGAATGAGAACATCGTGCGGATAAGCATCAAGCGGCTAAAGCCCTCGTTTTCTTCTGGGCCAGATGGTATTCCTGCTGCAATTCTAAAAACGTATGCAAATATATTTGTTCCTGTGTTCACCTCAATATTTAATAACTGTCTCCGGTCTTACACGTACCCTCGCTCATGGAAAATCTGGCGTGTATTCCCTGTTTTCAAGTCAGGCCCAAAAACCGACCCCATGAACTATAGGCCAGTGTCGCTTCTTTGTTCTGCCTCTAAAATATTCGAGTTATCTCTTCATACGGTCTTGTCTTTCTCACCTAAACACGTCCTCATTCCTAATCAACATGGCTTCATGCGTGGTCGCTCAACTTCCACAAACCTGGCATGCTTCATGGAGCAGGCTGTCCAAGCAGTCGTTGGTAGAAGCCAGCTTGATGCGGTCTACTGTGACATGAGCAAGGCCTTTGATGTAGTCAACCACTCGTTATTGCTTGAAAGCTCATTCCATTAGATGTTCACGCTTCTTTAGTGGGTCTTATACGTTGCTATCTCCAGGAGCGACATTGTTATGTAAGTGTTAATGGTCAAACATCATCTAGGTACAACGCAACCAGTGGTGTACTTCAGGGCTCCGTTCTGGGCCCCCTTCTTTTTTCTATTTTCATTACGATGTTGCTTCTGCCATTCAAAATTCTTCTTTTTTGATGTATGCTGATGATATGAAAATCTTCAGAGAAGTGCGTAATGTTCAGGACTGTAATTCTCTTCAGTCTGATATCGTGTCATTCCATCGTTGGTGCACCAAAAACGACTTAATTTTGAACCCCTCAAAAACGAAAGTTGTTTCCTATAGTAGGAAAACTCAACAGCTCCAATACTCCTATAAAATAGCAAGCACTGCACTGCCGAGGGTGACCGAAATTCGAGACTTGGGAGTACTATTTGATTCTTCTCTGACTTTCTCTTCCCACGTTACACAAATTACCGGACGCTCTCTTCGATGTCTGGGTGCTGTTTGCAAGTATTCTAGAGAGTTTAAAAGTCCTCCTCCTTTCTTAAAGTTGTATTCGGCTCTCTGCTTACCTCTTCTCGAATACGGTTCTGTTGTTTGGAATGGAACTTGCAAGTCCAATAGTGACCGCATCGAAAGGGTTCAAAATAAGTTCCTTTCTATCTTTAGGCAACGTTTCCGTCATGTACAAGAAGACGCAAACGGCAGCATGTCTTGTCTCAAAAGTATTCCTTCCCTTTGGTGTCGACGAATGAGAGCTGACATTATCTTTCTTTATAAACTTCTTCATGGTGATATTTTGTGTGATGACTTGGTTGCACTTATCAATGTCAACTTGCCGAACAAACTTTTCCGAAGATTTCGAACTTTCAGAACTGATGCTTTAAGTAGACGACGCTCGTCCATCTGCAGAATACAATGTGTATATAATGAATATTCTGATCGTCTTGATATATTCCAGAGCTCTTTGTCTTTGTTCTCTAATGAATTGAAAGCTGTTGTAGCCTAAGTGCCTTTATGTCATTTATGTGCCGTATTTCTGTTCCGTATTTATTTTATGCAAATCATCATCTTGCTTGTTTGTTTTTCACTTTTCCTGATTTTGTGTTGCTTGAATTTCTGTCGGTTTAAGTGTCAGTGCTTGTAACGCTGAACTTCTTTTTTCCATTTTGAAACTTCCTAACATTTTGTTACAAAACCTTTGTTTTATGTGTATAATCTATCTCCGTCATGTTCATTGAGTATTTGCTTGTGTATTTTCAATTTTTCACGTGCCTTCAACGTTTTGCTGGCCGGGTGTCATGGCTTTTAACACCAGGCTTCCTTTTTTTTTGCTGTTTTGCTTTCTGGGATCTCTGTAACTATTTTTACCTTATTGTTTCTTTCATATATATGGTTTTCTGTGTTGTGTTGTCTTGATTTTAGTTTGTTTTTATCAATGCTTGTATATGGTGTACCAGTATTAAGACCCTAGGGTTGTTCCTGGGCACCAAAAATAAAGGTTGATTGATTGATTGATTAATATTAATAATATTATTATTATCAATATGACAACAGCGGCGATGACAACTGCGACGCCTCCACTGCCTGCCTTGCTGCCTACCGCTTCAGTAAACGTACCATCTCCCGGTGGTGGACTCCGGACGACGAAGAGCAAGGAACCAGCCTTACTTGGATCATCCCACTCGACTGGCTTGGTTGTTGTGAATCCACCGAAGCGCCCCAAGCTTGTTTTCGTGTCGAAACTAAGTCCAAGTACGACGGCGGGGCAGCTCCAATCCCACCTGTATTCAGTGAAGGTTTCACCACTATTCTGCTACCGACTTAAGACCAAGTATGAAACGTATGCATCATTCTGTGTCGGTGTCGACGACATGAACTTTCATCGTTTATGTGACCCCTGTACCTGGACCTCGGACTGTTTGTTCAAGCCCTTTCGAGGTAGACTTCACTCGGACATGATTCTTTCCCCGTACACCAACTCCGTTCCACTCGATGATAAAATGTAACGCTAGCTTCGAAATATTGTATCAAAATGCGCGCGGGCTTCGTACTAAATCTTCTGAGTTTTTCGCGAATGTTCTATCCTCTGCATACCCAATCATTGTTATCACAGAAACTTGGCTTTCAAACGACCTTTCCTCCGCTCAGTATTTTCCTCGTAATTATCAAGTTTATCGTGCTGACAGAGATTCGGCAGGTTCTAAGAAAAAAGGCGGAGGTGTTCTTGTAGCGGTAGAGAAATCTCTGCAATGCGTTCGACGGGCGGAGCATGAAACACAGGGTGAATGTGTCTGGCTTGATGTGCGCCTCCTCGAAGGCAAGAAGCTCCTTATTGGGGCGTTCTATGTTCCCCCTGATACCACCCCCTCGGTGTTCAATAGTATCCTTTCTTCTATCGAGCAAGCGTCTACACTTAACAGCAATCACAAGCTGCTTGTCTTGGGCGACTTCAACACACCAGGTGTTGAATGGGATAACCATACCTTTTTTCACTACAATTATATCAATGAACAAAAGTGCAGCATGGTTCTTGATTTCTCAGCATTTACTTCCTTGCACCAGTTAAATCGTACCAAGAACTGCAGTGGTGGCATTTAGACCTTTGTTTCACGGACATATCAAATGCGCAAGTTTTTCATTCGGACATTGGTGTTGTCCGTCCTGAAAATTTTCACCCTCCACTTCTCATTTTCGCATCTTTATCCGTACAGCGTGACATAGCTCCATCCTCATACTCTACCCCTCGCCGTTATTGCCTAGGCGGGGTGAATATGTAGGTTTATACCAATATCTTTCCTCTGCCGATTGGTCCACTGTCTTGATCCACTCTGATGTTGACGCGCAAGTCGAGCGCTTCACTGAAATTGTAAAGAATGGTATGGACCGGTTTATCCCAAAGAGCAAAAACTCGAAGAAATTTCCTTTTTGGTTCTCCAATGAACTCCGAGCTGCTCTTAAGCTGAAAGATCACGCACATAGAAAGGCACGTGACTCTGGCCTCGATAAGTGGAAGGAAGAGTTTCGAATTCACCGTTCAACGTGTAAAAAGCTTTATAAAAAAGACTATAGTTCCTACCTTGAGACCGTGGAAATTAGTGCAAAGCGTGACCCTTCAAAATTCTGGCAGTTCATTCGTTCCCACTCAAATAACGCAGATGACCGCATCCGTTTAGTGGATTCTTCCGGGGCTGAGGTAACTGATGTAGCCAATTCCGTCGCGCGTCACTTTGGTAGCACTTTCGCACCTCCCAGAAACAGTGAGACATCTCGGTTTATCAACAGCGTGCGTGGGGCAAGTTCATTTCTTCTTGATGAGAAGCTTGTATTTGAAAGCCTCAAGCACATGAAACCTTCTTTGTCGTCTGGCCCCGATGCCATCCCTGCGGCCGTACTTAAAGCTTTTAAAGATATTCTAGTTCCTGTTTTAACATCTATATTAACTGCTTTACTACTAACACATTACCAGCTACATGGAAAATTTCTAGATTATATCCCATCTTCAAGTCAGGCAACCGCGCAAATCCAACGAACTACTGGCCGGTTTCAATTCTCTGAAGAAGTCTAGTTTGCTGGGCCAGTTGGTACATTTTGAAGGTGAAAAAACCCTAAATTTTACCTTTGAACTTGCTGAGAATAAAACCATTAGGTTTTTAGATTTAATGCTAACTTTTAAAGACGACAGCCGCGTTTGCTGGATTTACTCACCTAGGACTAAGAAGGCGCTGCTTCCGTTTGATTCGAGTCACTCCAAATTGGTAAAAAGAGGCATAGCCACATTATGTTTCCGCAGTGCACTCCAAAAAAGCTGTGTCCACGCAATCCAGGAAAGCCTGGACTGTCAGGCTCAGAGGCTAAATGCAGCGGGGTTTCCCAGCACAGTGCTTACGGCAGTCGCTGAGTGCCTCCATGTTAAGCTTAAAAGGCAACAGAAAAGTGAACAAAGGCCTGATGAAAACAAAGAAAAAAGAAAATTTCAAGTGATGCCTTACCTTCATAAAGTGTCACACAACTTAAAGAAAATTGCTTCGCGGCATGGTGTGCGATTAGTGTTTTCCGCGCCATGTAAGCTGTCTGGGTTGTGCACGCGCATTGAAAATGCGGGAAAAAAGAGAGGTGCGTGTAAAACGAAGCATGAAAAACAATTCGTAAAGTGTGACGAAAGAGTCATTTCCAACATTCTGTTGACGTGTGGTAAGGTATATATAGGCCAAACAGGTCGATGCATCAACGACCGGTTACGAGAGCACTGCGCGTTGATCAGAGGGCAAGGAGCCGGTCATCTTTCTTATCACTGTCGTCAGTGCAAACGTCAGGGCAAATGTGAGGCTTTGTTTGAAAAAGTGACGATTCTGGGAAGAGGCAAGACTAAAACAGAGAGGGAAATAATTGAATCGCTCTACATCAGCCAACAGGAAGAAGGAAATTGCGTGAGTGTTTCTTCCATCTCCCTCAGCGATAAAGAGATCGCGTTCCTACAAAGCTGAGCGGAAAAAGTGTATTTCGATAGCGTTTTATCAGAACGTGCGTACTTGTTGCGCATGCGTAGGCTTGGTCGTTCTCTGGTTGTTTCTGTTTTTCAATTAAATTTTCAGCTGCTAGTCCAGCGTGTGTGTTGTCTCGTCTCTTCTACGTCTTCCGTCTATTTCGCTGGTTTTTTCACCTTCAATCCTCTGTGCCGCGTCCAAACTTTTTGAGTCCTTGTTACACACAGTTTTGTCTTCGTCCGTAAAAAATGCGTTGTTACCCCATCAGCATGGTTTTATAACTGGGCGGTCAACGACAACTAACCTCACCTGCTTTATGACGCATGCATCCAAAGCAGTCACAGACCGAGGCCAGATTGACGCAGTCTACTGTGATCTAAGCAAAGCTGTTGATCTTGTTACTCATCCACTATTGCTCAAAAAACTGTTGCTCTGTGGCGTCAATGCTCCACTAGTTGCCTTACTAGGCAGCTATCTTCTTAACAGACGTTGTTCTGTCAGTGTAAATGGCCAAAGATCTGTCGACTACATTCCTACCAGCGGCGTACCTCAGGGGTCCGTGGTGGGCCCTCTTCTGTTCTCTCTCTTCATTAATGACGTATCTACATCTATAAAGAGCTCGTTTTTTCTTTTGTATGCTGACGATAATAAGGTTTACAAAATAATTAATTGCCCAGAGGTTTGCCTCGCCCTTCAACAAGACATCTCATCTTTCGCGCTCTGGTGTGCTGAGCAGGGATTATTTCTTAACTCTAATAAAACCAATGTTATCACCTACAGCCGGAAAACACATCCCTTCAAATTCTCTTACACGCTTAATAATGCTCGTCTGTCAAAAGTTTCCAAGGTTAGAGACCTTGGAGTGCTGTTCGACAGCTCCCTCAGTTTCACTCCCCATATACGACAGGGGGTCGGGTGGGCCCTCCGCTGTCGGGGTGCGGTGTGCAGGTTTACAAGAAATTTCACTTCTCCTGTTCCCTTTTTAAAGCTTTACTCATCAGTATGCCAACCCCAATTAGAATACTCATCTGTTAGTTGGAATGGTACCTGCCAGTCCAACCACCAGTATCTTGAACGAGTGCAGAAAAAATTCCTGTCAATATATAAACACCGGCTAGGACGCGGTTCTGTTTTGTCCTGTAGTCAACATCAGCTTCCTAAGCTTATTCCGTTGAGTTCTAGGCGTGATCGAGCTGATCTTTTTTTTCTTCACAAGCTACTACAGGGAGTCATTTCCTGCCCAGAACTTCTGTCCCAGCTTATACTCCGAATTCCCAAGAAGTGCACGCGATCTCGCTATCCATTCCATACTGGTGCAACTAGTTGTCGTCACTCGCCATCCACCGACTGCAAAGCCTGTACAACATTCTTGGTGACAAATTGGATGTTTTTAATGGCTCCCTCGCCCAGTTTCGTACAGGGCTGAGTAGTGCTCTTGGTAGCTAACGGTATATGCCTTACTCCTTTCACACAATCTTGCTATGCCACCTTCCTTTGTTTTCTCGTGACTGCATTTTATTCAAATTCTCGTTTGTATAGCTTTTATTCTTACCTCACTATCTTCTAATTGGCTGTATGTTCACTTAACCAGTACATTATTTGTGGCTAACTCTTCTGTCCATAGAGTATGATACCATTGTTATTAGCGTTCTTTGTGCTTCTATTAGAGTTGTTCTTTGTAGTTATATTAATAGTTCTTTGTGCTTCTTTTAGTGATACGTGTTGTATGTACCATGTCATTTTGTTTTTTTTTATGTTTGTTAGTGTACCAGCACTAAGACATCACCGTCGTTCCTGGGCACTGAAAATAAATTGATTGATTGATTGATTGATTGATTATTATTAATATTGCTGCACCAGATGGCGCCCAGTGCAGATGTCTCTGTGCTGTGCTCCGCCGTTTTTTACGGCAGACAGGAGTTTTTTCGCTGCACGTCGTGCAAAAAGACGTGCGCACTCGAAATGTATTCAGCTGCCCGACACGAAGCTGCAAGCTTTGAAGACGGGTGAGCGGCCCTTTCTGTGATACTTCTGCGCGTCCTCGGCGACGGAGGCTGTGGTTAGTCCTAGCGACGAGTCAGTGCCAGAGAGCCAGCGCATTTCCCAGGACGGCGCTCCCCGACCGGGTGACCTTGGCGGAGACGCAGCCGAACTTCGAGAAATGCTTTTCAACGCCCTCGAGGGACTACCTTTCTTGACCGACGAGGTAGCCAAGTTGAGAGAGGCCAACGACCGCCTGTGTAGGGAGAACGCACTGCTTTCGCCGAGCAGGCAGGCGTAATTGCTTCGCTGCGGGCGGAAGTTCGCAGACTTCAAGGGGACCGGCTACCACGAGCCGGGCCCTTCCCTCCCGATCGTCCTTCCATCTGCCTTCCCCCCGCCGGCCACCTGCCGCCTGACTCCCCTCCGACACCTGAGCTTGACGGGGCACCGCCGACACCTACCCCGCATCTTGGGCTGCATGCATCGTTCGCCGCTGGTGTGGGGAAATCAGATGGAACACCTTCAACGCCGGAGCAGCTGACCTCAGCTCCGGCAACCTCTGCTGTGTCTCCCGAGGAACTTTGCGACGCCTCGGCCCTGACCTAGAAAGGGAGCGGACGCGCGGCGTGTGTGGGTGCGTCTGATTCGTGTCGCATCTCTATGGTCGAGCGCTCGAAATGCCCTCGGCGCATCTTTGTATCAAAACTGATCCTTCCACCACCTCAGAGCAACTGACGGAGCACCTGTCGACAGTGGATGTCGTACCCCTGGCTTGCCAGCGGCTTAAAACTAAGAATACCTCGTACTACTCTTTCTGTGTGACTGTCGACGAGGTCACCTTCCAGCGTCTCCGTGATTCTTTCTTGTGGCCCAAGGGCCGTCTTTACAAACCCTTCCGTGGCAAGCTGCATGCCTACATGTTCTCCCCCACCGATATTCGAAATGACGACTAAATGATGCGAAAGGGTGGACATCTATTATAAGAATGTGCACGGCGTTCGCAATAAAGCGACTGAATTCTTTTCAAATGCGATTTCTTCACATTTTCCGAATATTGTTATTACTGAAACCTGCATTTCTGATGACATTAGCTCTCACGATTATTTTCCAAAAAATTACCTAGTTTTCCGTAAAGATAGGGAAACAACTTTTCTGGGGTGAAACAAAAGGGAGGGGGGGGTGTTAGTCTGCGGTCGATAGCGCGTTTCTATCAATGCGGCGTGATGAACTGGAAGGCGACACCGAGTCTGCCTGGCTGCACATTCGTCTGACTGGCGGTGAGAAGCTTTTAGTAGGGGCGTTTTACATTCCACTTGATGTTCCTATATTGTCGTGTAAAAAGCTCCTTACACCTGTAGAAGAAGTCTGCTCATCACACACGAATCACCAGCATATCATTCTGGGCGACTTCAATACACCGGGTGTACAATGGGAACATCTTACCCATCAACACTACAATTATTACGTACAGCAATATTCCAGCATGATTTTAGACTTCGTAAATTTCACATCCTTGGTGCAACCTAATAATATCGAAAAAAACTCTCAACATATCTTAGATCTTTGCTTTTCAGACATTCAAAGCACGCGTGTATCGTTGTCTGACATCTCTTTTGTCAAGCCCGACAAGCATCATCCTCTTTTTCTAGTGTATGCTCACGTCTCGGTTCAGCGTTGCAGTGCTACACTGAAGAATAATGAATTCGCTTCCTACTGTTATGCCCGTGGTGATTACATTGGTTTGTATAGCTTTTTTTCTTCGTTCGATTGGTTGCAAATTCAAGAACTCCCAGATTGCGATGCGCAGGTCGAGCGGTTCACTGAAATAGTCAAAAGTGGCATGAATCAGTTTATACCTAAGTGTAAACCATGCCGTTCGAAACACCCCTTTTGGTTCTCTAATGAACTTCGTACCGCCCTTAAGTCAAAAGACCGCAGCCACAGAATATATAAGAAAAACGACTTGATGAATGGAAAAACGACATCCGCTCCTACCGTAAAACGTGTAAAAGTCTTTATGAGCGGGACCAGCGCTTTTATCTCGATTCTGTAGAGAGCAGCGTTAATTCCCAGCCTGCAACTTTCTGGAAATATATTCGATCCCGTAAAAATAACTCTCATGAGCAAATCCGGCTTGTTGAATCCTCTGCGGAAGAAGTTCGTGATGTTTCCAACCATTTTGCTCAGCAATTTAGTACTACATATGGCCAGCGCGATGACAGCGAAATCAACCTAATGTTAAATAAACTACAGGGTCCTAGCTTAGTACAATTGGACGAGCAGTTGGTGCTCCAGAGTCTAAGTCGCATGAAACCGTCGCTGTCATGTGGCCCTGATGGAATAGTTCCCGCTATTTTAAAAACATTCAGCAGCATTTTTGTTCCTGTTTTAACTGCGGTATTTAATCACTGTCTAAACACAAACACATTTCCTCGTAAGTGGAAAATTTCTCGAGTGCGCCCCATCTTCAAATCGGGCACCAAATCTGATGAAAAAACTATAGAGCAGTTTCTCTACTTTGTGCTGCCTCCAAGCTTTTTGGGACAGCGCTGCACAAGGTATGGTCAAGTTCTGTACAGCAGTTTCTCACAAGTAAACAGCATGGTTTTATGTCAGGAAGGTCGACAACGACTAATATCGCCTGCTTCATGGAGCAGGCCTCCGCTGCACTTTCTGAGCGAGGCCAGTTGGACGTCGTCTCTGTGACCTGACCAAAGCATTTGATGTTGTCTGCCACGCGTTGTTACTTGATAAGCTTTTGCAGTCGGGCATTGATACACCACTCGTGGCGTTGCTGGGTAGCTATCTAAGCAATCGGTTCAGTTTCGTTAGTGTTAATGGGCAGACGTCCTCTATGTATAGATCAGCAAGCGGTTTGCCCCAAGGCTCCGTGTTGGGCCCTCTCTTGTTCTCTATTTTTGTGAATGATGCGTCAGTCGCAATTAGAAAGTCTTTTTTTTCTCTATGCTGACGACATCAAAATTTTCAGACGTATAAAGTCCATCGAAGGCTGTGATGCCCTGCAGCAAGATATATTCTCCTTTGCTAACTGGTGCTCAGATAACAGACAAAATCTTAACCCGGCGAAAACAAAGGTCATGTCTTATACCCGAAAAACGAACCCCATTTTCTTTCGCTACAGTATTGATGACGGTTTTATGTCTAGAGTCGACGAGATCAAAGACCTCGGACTGCTCTTCGACAGCGCATTAACTTTCTCGCCTCATGTCACTCAACTGACTCGGCAGGCGCTCCGCTCGCTTGGTGCTGTATGTAGGTTTTCAAGAGACTTCCAGTTTCCTCATTCGTTCCTGAAACTTTTTATGGCACTTTATATTCCTCAACTTGAATATGCCTCTGTCATTTGGAATGGAACCTGCACATGTAATTGTCAACGCGTAGAGCCTGTACAGACCAAATTTTTATCCATATTTATGCATTGTTTTCCCTCTGAGCCTCTCCCGATAACTGTCTCTTTAAGTTACCGGTGAACCCGTTCAGATCTTGTTTTCTTATATAAACTGCTTCATGGTAGAATTTCATGCCCGGAACTGCTTGCAGCAATCGGGTTTCGTGTTCCGAAAAAAGCAACAAGGCTTAACCACCCTTTCCACACAGCTGCTCAACTTAGCAGATGTTCTCCTCTTGATAGACTGCAACGCCTATATAACCTTCACTCAGGGGAACTTGATATTTTTTGCCGTCCCCTTGGGGGGTTTTTGTTCGGGCTGTTAGCCGTAGCGCACTAACTTTATTTCGACAGTTCTCGTGTTCTTCAGTTAATTGCCGCATGTGAATGTTGTTTTCACAGAGTCTGTTCTCATTTGTTCGTATATGTTGTTAGTGGTGCAGGCGTAATGGTGTTATGTACTATGCTACACTTGTGTAGTCAACTCTTCATACATATGCTTAAGTAGTCCGGGCGAACCAAATGTTATAGAAACAAATGTTTCTATAACTTATCAGTTTATGTGAATAGTTACAAACTTTTCCTCTACTTTGTTTCATACGTTTTTGTGTAATTGATGCTGTAGCCGATTGCTATGGTCATTGAAAGCTGTGTTTGTGCAGTGTACCATAACTTCGTATAATGTAGTTTGGATACCACTTTAAATTTTTTCTCTGTGGTATTCCAGTTTATTGTTTTTCATTCACCCACATTTTTTCCTGGTTTTATATGTGTCAGCCGCTGATGTATTTCAATGCGGCATTTTTTCTTTTTTTTCTCAGTGCGCCAGCACCAAGTCTTCGGCTGTTCCTGGGCACTATAATAAAGGTTGATTGATTGATTGATTGATTATTATTATTATTATCTGTGGGATTCTACATGATGACATGCTCCATCCTTCAGAGTATGTAATTGACAGGGCAGATGTGTAATTTGACGTCTTTTACCAAAACGCTCGTGGTCTACGAACTACGCCAACTCAATTCTTCGCTAATGTGATTTCGTCTTCGTTTCCTGTCATTGTGATTACCGAAACTTGGCTGTGCAATGAGATTCGCTCATCAGACTATTTTCCATCAAGTTACAACACCTTCCGCAGTGACCGTGACATCACTGCAACCAAACAAAAAGGTGGTGGCATACTTATGGCTGTGGATAATTCTCTGAGATCTGTTTTCCGAAGTGACATTGAACCTGTTCCTGAATCAATAGGGTTGAAATTAGCCTTGATCGCTGCGAAAAATTGTTGATTGGGTCCTTCTATGTGCCGCCTAGCATTACCCCAATCTCTTTAATTGACATCATCTCTTCCATTGGAAATGTCATATCTTCACATAGGAAGCACACGATTGTTGTTATTGGTGATTTTAATACCCCTGGTATCGACTGGAGAACACTTAAATATTCTCATTACCATCGATACATAGAGAATAGGTGCGGCCTGCTATTAGATTTTCTTGCTTTCAATTTCCTTCAACAACATAATTCTATCGCCAATCCTTGCAGTAACATATTAGATCTCTGTATTTCGAACAATCAGCCTATTGAAGTGTCACTCTCTGACGTTTTTCTTGTTCGTCCCGATAAATTTCACCCACCACTTAGACTAACACTCTCTCTGTCAAGGGAAAAACAGAGCTGTCAAAATAACATCAACAAATCGCCCAGATTTGCTTTCAAAAGAGGTAAGTACGTTGGCTCACACCGTGACTTATCCTCCATTGACTGGTCAATGGTAACTGAAAAAACCAATGTTGATGGCCAAGTAGATCAACTTACGGAACTTATCGTAAGCAGTATGCGCAAATATATTCCACAATTTACTCCTAAACTCCATAGATATCCCCCCTGGTTCTCGTCTGAACATATAAGTGCTCTAAAGCATAAAGATCGCGCACACAGAAAGCTTAAAAGCACTCCATCTCTTGAGCGCAAGGAAGATTTCCGATGCTTTCGAACTCTCTGTAAACGCCTATATAAACGGGATCACAGTTCATATATTGCACACTTAGAAAAATGCGCCTCTGACAGGCCGGCTGAGTACGAGAAGTATGCAGGCAACGGTGCTAAGAAAAGTGAATTGCCTTTAATACTACTGGACTCCAATGGAACAGAACTACAAGCCGTCGCTGACTGCTTTCCCACGAAGTTCTCTTTCGTTTATAAAGCCTCTGACTCTAGCACTACTATCGAACAACATTTGGAAATCAACACACCCAATTCAGTGTCGCTAGATGAAAATCTCATCAGCGAATGCATTAGGCGCTTGAAACCATCCTTATCATGTGGTCCAGATGGTATCCCCTCAGCTTATAGCAGTATATTGGTCCAAGTACTGACTAGCATATTTAATAACTGTCTGATTACTTCCGCATTTCTTTGCAGTTGAAAACTTTCTCGTGTTTTTCCAGTATTTAGGTCTGGTTCTAAAATTGATGTCTGGAATTACCGACCGATTTCTCTTCTCTGTGCCATGTCAACCATTTTTGAGCTTGCCCTTAACCACATACTGTCTTTTAATGTGAAAAACTCATTGAATAATAATCAACATGGATTTGTACCTGGCCGCTCAACCGTGAATAATTTTGCCAGTATCATGACGCAAATATCTACACCTGTATTTCAGAGAGGACAGGTCGACACCCTTTACTGTGACCTCAGCCAACCGTTTGATGTAGTCAGTCACTCAATGCTTATGGTTAAACTTGCTCTCTTTGATGTTGACACCACTGTTGTGAATCTATTGCATAGCTACCTTCGTGACAGATCATGTTATGTTGCCGTCAATGGCCAAACGTCCGCCTTTTACAAAGTGACCAGTAGTGTACCTCAATGGTTCGGTATTAGGTCCACTCCTCTTTTTAATGGATGTTAACGACGTTTCTTCTGCCATTCGCAATCCTTCTTTCCTTTTGGATGCAGATGATGTACACATATTGAGGGAAATTCATTCATTTAACGACTGTCGCTTGTTGCAGTCTGATTTGTGTTCTTTTTCAGAATGGTGTAAAAACATTAACCTTTCTCGGAATATTTCAAAGACAAAAGCCATGAGTTTCACTCGGAAATCATCTAGCGTATCTTTTTTATACTCTGTGAATTCTGTGTCTTTATGTAGAGTTTGTGAGATCAATGATCTCGGCGTTCTCTTTGATAGCACCTTGCATTTTTCAGCTCATACTGAGCGTGTTGCTCTGCGGGGTCTTCGTAGTCTCTGCCTGTGTTTGTAGAATATCGAGAGAATTCAATTCTCCTATGCCACTCCGCAAATTGTACACTGCAATATGTCTTCCTCAACTTGAGTATTCATCTGTGATCTGGAATGGCATCTCTGATTCCTTACGTAACGTAATTGAGCGTGTCCAGAAAAAAAATTTCTAAGCGTTTACAACCATCGCTTCGCTAAAAATGACTCTGGCTCGTCTTCTAACACCGTTGAACTATTGTCACTGCCTTCACTTCGCTGCCGACGATATCGCGCTGATCTCTTCTTTCTTTTCAAGCTCGTTCACGGTACTATATCCTGTCCTATACTGCTCAATAGTATTAATTTTCATATTCCGCGAAGAAAACAAGAGAGAGCAGGCCGTTTTTTGTAACCACCCGCCCCTCTCAGCACTCAACCCTCAACATGATACAAAGTCTTTATAATATTTATTTTCTTGACCTCGATGTTTTGATGGGTCACAGTTATCGTTTTCCTCCAAGGTTTGTACCGTTATAAGATAACATCACATGTTCAATTTGTTCTATCCTTCTCTTTTAGTTTATCTGGCGTATTGTTGTATGTATGTATGTATGTATGTATGTATGTATGTATGTATGCATGTATGTATGTATGTATGTCTATTATCTGACTCTTCGTCATTATCATTAGCTATTTCTCATATTGTGTTAATCTACTTTTGTCCTGTCATCCTAATATTTCTGTACGCATTGTGTCTCTTATAGTTTTTTTCCAAACAGTCATCTTGTTCTATTGTATTATTCTTGGTTTTTTTGTTTCTTTTTTTGTCGCCAGCATCAAGACCTCTCGGTTGTTCCTGGGCACGTTAAATAAATGATTGATTGATTGATTGATTGATGATTGATTAATCCGCACTACGCACCAGGCACTAGCCACTACGCACAAGGCACTAGGCAAAACAGAAATCCGCACTAGGCGCCATCTTGCGCCGCAAGATGGCGCCTAGTGCGGATTTATGTATTTTGTGCTCCCAGGCTTTCTTCGGTAAGAAAAAGTTTTTCCGGTGTGCCCCCTGTAAAAAACGTGTGCACGCGAAGTGTGTTGCGTGGCCGGACGCGGAGCTTGCAACTTCTGAAGTCCGGTGCCCGGCCGTTCAAGTGCAATCTGTGTGGAACTTCCGAGGCGGCGGCTAGGCCTAGCAGCAGAGCTTCACTGGCGAGCAACGACACCAGCCTATCCGCCACTAGGCGATCTTCCCCCTCTTCCCTCCGACGGAGGTCGCCGGCCGAAGAGGCCCCTGTTTCGCCGTCCCAATCGGTTGGCCTTGGGGCTGATGCTGCTGTCCTCCGTGCGCTCGTCACCGAACCATTGGAGGGCATTTCTTTTTTGAGTGACCAAATGGCCCGACTGCGTGACGACGATGATCAGCTGCGCCGGGAGAATATGCAGGGTTTTGACAGCCTTCGTCGGGAGATTGAGCGGGAGCGGGCCCACCACACTGCCATTGTCGTTTCCCTTCGGCAAGAGGTACGCACTCTCCGAGAAGAGCTCGCCGCGCGGAAACCGGTATCCCTGCCGGCCTCCCCCAAGGCCCCCTCTTCTCCCGGCGTGATGCTGTCAACCGCGGCGTCGGGTATGGCTGGGTGTGGGTCACCTGAAGTCCCCGTGAAAGCGTCGTTCGCCGCTATCGTCGCAGCCGCTCCTGCTATTACTGTTGGTGGTGCGCCTAAAAACGTTGTCCACCGTCACCAGCCGGTGGCTGAACACGGACAGCAGCGTGTGCAACGGCAGCTTGAGTCGACCGGCTACAGCCCGAATGGTGTCGTAACTGATGCCGATGCGTGTTTCACATCGCAACCGTCAGCCGTGGGAGGAGGATCCACCGTGCGCCACACCAGCATTGGTGATGTCAACGGCAAGGCTCGTCAACCTGCATCCTTCTGAACCTCGGAGTCGTCTCAACTCACGGTGGTACAGCGGCAGCGGCTGCCGAAGGCTCTGTTCGTCACGAAACTTTCACCTGAAACAACGGCAGCCCAGCTGTGCTCGCACCTGACTGCCAGAGATTCTGCTCCTCTTGCTTGCAAGCGGATAAAAACTAGGTACAACACCTATGCCTCCTTCTATGTTACCGTAAGCAACGTGTGCTATGAATTACTGCAGGATCCAGCTCTGTGGCCAAATGAGTGTCTTTTAAGCCCTTCCGGGGCGTACTACATGAGTCCATGCTGCACCTGTCTGAACTTTCCTCGCCCGCATGATCAGTGTTTGTTACCAAAATGTCCGTGGTTTGCGGACCAAAAGCTTCGTCCTCAAATAATGTAATCGTCCATACCGAAACTTGGCTATCCTCCGACATTGCGTCAAGCGAATATTTTACCGATAATTATGTTGTTTTCCGAAGTGACCGTACTGGCCCCACTTCTAAAAATTGCGGTGGTGGAGTGCTCATTGCGGTGAACAAGTCGTTGAACTGCCGTCGTCGGTCAGACCTCGAAACTCCTGCAGAATCAGCGTGGGAGGAGGTTCTCGCCTGTAGAACAAATAGTATCCTAATTTCCACCTTTTATATACCAACATCCATAAACTACGCCGAATTTCAGCGCTGTGTCACATCAATAAAGGATGTTGTTAATGCTTACCAGACACTAAATTTCCTATATGCGGGGATTTCAACATTCCTGGTGTAGACTGGGATGATCGAACTGCCAGACACGATCATCATTACATTTCCGAGAAGGGCTACTGTCTGTTAGTCTTTATTTCTTTCACAGGTCTAGAACAAAGCAAGAGGTGTACAAACATTTGTGGTAATGTTTTAGACCTTTGCTTTTCCAACCAGGCGGACCTTACCATTTCTCTGTCGGATACCTTGCTGGTCCGTCCCGACAAATTTCATCCTGTCCTTCATATCTCACTGCCGCATGTGTCGTGGCAATCGAGATGCTCCGGCCATTCTGCACATCCGACGTACAATTATGGTGCTGGAGATTACGCTGCTTTTTATAACTACTTATGTAACACTGACTGGTCTCCCCTCGTCAAACTTCCCTCTGTTGATGACCAAGTCGAGAAACTTTCTACAAATATTCAGCAAGGAATGGAAATGTTTTTACCAAAAACGTCTGGAAAGGAATTTAAATTTCCGAAGTGGTTTTATGCGGAACTGCGAAAGGCTTTAGAATGTAAAGCCCGTGCTCACAAGAAAATTCGCGGTCTTCAATACGAAGCTTGGAAAAAAGAGTTTAAATATTTCAGAGCCCTGTGTAAAAAGCTGTATGATCGCGATCGGTCAGCCAATGTAGAAATCAGCGCTGCACGCGACCAGAAAAGTTTCTGGCAGTATTTATTTATTTATTCAAAGTAACTTACATGCCCCTGACAGGGACTTGAGTAAGGCGGGTACATATGAAATGTGCGACATTAACAAGATTTTCAAAGAGGCACTACAATGAACCACAGTCCAAGAAAACAATATGCAAGAAATTGTATACGGAAACGGAATTGAAACGGAAAATACAAAGATAATGTGTGCTATATCTTGCACGAACTAAGACTAAAATTCCGCACATTCAAGAATAAAAGCAAGCATGGGTAAACAGATACCTGATGCAAAAAAATGAAACACAAAGTTCACATAAAACAGTGGTAACAAATTGGTACTGTATTACGAAAAAAAGTGAGCATGAAGAAGGTTACGGAATGCGTCGCCCTTAGATTCGGCCGCAATGTTATCAGGAAACCGTTCCAATTCCTGATGGCCATGGGAAGTGCGGACAAGTTAAATGCATCTGTTTTACCGTACTGGCGGGAAAAACTATGTTGGTTATTTATTCTACGTGAAATGTTAGTCGGAACTTTAAGATGTATCTTTGAGTGAGCTGAATTGTAAACATATTTTTGAAAAAGGCATAAAAGAGAAATGTTGCGTCGAAGATCAAGCGGGTGAAGTGAAAGATTCAGTTTAATCTCTGATACACTTGAGGGGTATTTGTAATTGCGTGAAATAAACCTTGCAGCTCTATTCTGTATTGCTTCAATCTTGTTAATCAGATATTGATGGTATGGGGACCAGATGGGCGACGCAAACTCGAGCTGTGATCGAACGCATGTTGTGTAAGCTAGTTTGCGAATGTCAGATGGTGCATGACGCAAATTTCGACGCAAGAAACATAATGACCTGGAAGCCTTGGCGCAGATGACGTCGATGTGGTTACTCCAGGAAAGGCCTTCTGTGAATGTAACACCTAAGTATTTGCAGGATGAAACGTGGTTAAGGTGGCTGCTATTAATGTGATAGTTGAAAATTGATTTTGCACGCTTACGGGTAAATCAGACAACATTGCACTTTGAGATTTAGTGACATTAACCATGTGTTACACCAATTAGAAATTATGTTCAGGTCATTTTGAAGGGACAGGTGATCATTAGTACTGCAGATGTATTGGTAGATAATACAGTCATCGGCAAAAATACGCATGCGAGAAGATATATTAACCGGCAAGTCATTTATGTATATTAGAAAAAGCAAGGGGCCAAGAACGCTTCCCTGTGGTACACCGGAGGTAACGTAACATGTGGGAGAAATTAAATTATTAACAGCTGTAAACTGTTGTCTTAGTGAAAGAGAGTTGCGAATCCATGAAAGGGTTACTGAATCTAATCGAAGAGCAGACAATTTAGAAATTAAGCGGCAATGAGGCACAGGGTCAGATGCTTTCGAAAAATCTAAAAATATACAGTCAGTTTGCTGGTTATGGCCATATTATTATGCAAGTCAGTCGTAAATTGAAATAACTGTGTCTCACACGAGAGGCCTTTCCTGAATCCATGTTTGTTAGAAAAAAAGAAGCAGTTAGACTCGAGGTGATTGTACACGTGTGAAGCGATAATGTGCTCAAGCATTTTGCAACAAATTTTGCAACAAATTTCTAAACTGTCATTCCTGAACATAGATAATTCGATTCTTGACCTCCTAATTAGATTACTTGTGTGGGAGGACCTGCTACGTAAATGTTAACGGCCAGCAATCCTATCGTTACTGCGTTTCTAGTGGTGTGCCACAGGGGTCTGTTCTAGGCCTTCTTTTGTTTTCTTTATTTGTCAATGATGTTTCAGCTGCTATAAGGCATTCTTCTTTTTTACTTTATGCTGATGACATCAAGATTTTTAGGGAAGTTTCGTCTTTTAGCGACTGCGGGCATTTGCGAAGAGACGTGGATGCATTTACACTCTGGTGTAAAGAGAACGAACTGATAGTGAACGCCGCGAAAACCTAAGTGTTGTCATACACGCGTAAAACAGACTGCTGGCTTTATAACTATCATTTCACGATGTTACTTTGCCTCGAATCTCGACGACAAATGATCTTGGCGTGCTCTTTGATAACCAGCTGACTTTTACACCGCACGTTCGATTCATCAAACAGCGAGCTCTCCGCCGCTTGGGCATGGTCTGGCGGATGTCTGAAGAATTCCGTAGTGCAAAGTCCTTCCTGAAACTGTACTCCACTGTCTGTCGTCCCGTGCTGGAATATGGCTCGGTTGTCTGGAATGGTACATGTAAATCTAACAGCAGGGCCAATAATAAAGTGCAGAGTGATCTGCTGTCAATATTTAGACATCGCTTCCCTCACGAGTATCGCAGCTTTGACTCTGGCCCACGGTACTTGCAAGTGCTGCCTGAGCTAAAGGCTAGGCGGTATACAGCTGACCTCTTATTTCTTTTTAAGCTCATACATGGACAAATTAGCAGTGCGCAACTGCTTTCGGAGCTCCAGCTAAGAGTGCCTATTAAAACCACAAGAAAATGTCATCCTTTCCGTACTCTCAGCTCCTATAATCGGCATTGCCCGCTGTTCAGGCTGCAGAGCACGTGTACCTTCTACTCTGCAGAAGTAGATATTTTTAACAGATCCCTCAATCAGTTCAGTTCATACACTTCCAGAATTCTCATTCGCTAATATGCTCCCTTTTATTCTCTTACATGGAACTATATGGAATATTTCTTTGCTCAGTCATACTGAATGGATCTTGTTCAAGTTATAGTAACTTCTTTTTACATACTTGCCTTACTGTATAGACAGTATGCTGTTTATATGACTCTTTTGTTGTTTTCCATTTTATGGATTGCTGTTATAAGGTTACACGATTAGCTGTAGTCTGCAGATGTTCTGTTTTATCGGTACGATGTAATTACCGATTCTGTTGTATCCTGTCAGTTTTGTTTGTGTTCATTGCATGTAGTGTATACGCTTTTTTTCCTTTTTTTAGTGATTTGTACGGTATACTTTGTAATATACATTCTAAAAGTTATTTTTTTCTACTCTTTTATTTTATACGCTGTCAAAGTGTTCTTTCCTTTCAATTTTTATTTTTCCTTTTTTTTCCTTTATCCATCTGTGTACCAGCACCAAGGCCTCACGGCTGTTTCTGGGCACAATAAATATACATGATTGATTCATTGATTGATTGATTAATTGATTGATTGATTGATTGATTGATTGATTGATTGATTGAATACAGAATTGTTACAACCGCTTCTTTGAACGCCTTGACATCTCTCAGAAATCTTTTACAATTTACCGTACAGCGCTGTTGAATACAGTATGTTAAACATCTATGACGTGTCTGTCGCTCGTTTTTTTTCTGGAATTTGGTTTCTCTGCACTTGTGTTTATCCAACTCATAGTCCCCTATTTTTGAAACTGTTTACTGTCATTTGTTCGTCTTATCATTTGTCTCTGCACTCTTGCCATTGTTTTTGTTGTATTACTGTCAAACTGCCTGTCGCTCTGCCTGTCGTGCGGTCTTTACGTTGCTCTGCCTGTCGTGCGGTCTTTACTTCAGGCAGAGCAACATTGGCATCTTTTTTTATTTTTTACCTCTACCCGGGCTCCCCCTGTGCTTTATTTCTGTCATATTTACTACTTGAATTTGTGTGTGTCTTGTCGCTTGTTTGTTTCTTGCTATATGATTCTTGTATTTTGTTTTCATGTAACTATCCGTGCGCCAGCACTCAGGCCTGTGTCTGTTCCTGGGTACGTAAATACACATGATTGATTGATTAATTATTAATA
Source organism: Haemaphysalis longicornis (assembly GCA_013339765.2). Classification (NCBI taxonomy): domain Eukaryota; kingdom Metazoa; phylum Arthropoda; class Arachnida; order Ixodida; family Ixodidae; genus Haemaphysalis; species Haemaphysalis longicornis. The sequence goes on along the minus strand of CM023448.1, from coordinate 39,520,055 downwards.
TTATTATATTATTATTATTATTACTATTATTATTTGCGCTGCAAATATTATTATCTCCGCCGCAAGATGGCGCCTAGCAAGGATTGCTGTATTTTGTGCTCCTGTGTTTTTTACGGCAAGCAAGAGATTTTCCGCTGTATTTCCTGTCAGAAACGCGTGCGCGCGAAGTGTATTGTATGGCCGGACGCTGAGCTTCAGCTCCTGAGATCTGGTGCTCGGCCGTTCAAGTGTAATATTTGTGAAACGGCTGAGGTGGCGGCTAGGCCTAGCGTAGCCAACGACGACATCGGCCCGTCCGCAAGCAGGGCTCCTTCCCCCTCCCTTCGACGAGACTCGCTGGCAGTCGTCAAGAAAGCCCCGCCGCCACCGTCCCAACCGAATGACCTTCAAGGGGAAGCTGCCGGTCTTCGCGCACTCCTCATCGACGCGCTGGACGGCATTTCTTTCCTCAGCGACCAAGTGGCCCGGCTGCGGGAGGACAACGACCTCCTACGCCGGGAAAACGCGCAGGCTTTCGACCGTCTCCGTCAGTGGAGGGAGGGTGACCGCGCCCATTATGCGCACGTGGTTGCCTCCTTGCGAGCCGAGGTGTGCTCCTTGCGTGCCCAACTACTTCACCACCCCGCCGAGTTGCCGGAAGGAGTGCGTCACAGCTTAGGGCAGCCTTCTTTTGCCCAAGCTGTAAACAAGGAAGTGTTGCCTTCGGCTACGTCTGCTCCGCTGGAGTCGGTGTCTTCGGCTTCTCCTGCACTGCGTCCTACTCCGTCCCAACTTTTCCCGGTGCATTCTGTGCCTGTGCTTGACCGTCTCCCCCCTACTGTTGAGAACAAGCGTCGAAGCCGGGCATATTTAGGTGCATCGGACACATGTGGACTGGTCGTCGTTCCGCAGCCGAAGAGCCCCAAAGCAATGTTCGTTTCAAAGCTTTCTCCGTTCACGACCTCTGCTAGTCTTAATGCCCATCTGTCAACCTTAGGTGTCTCGCCCTTGAACTGCCGACGACTGAAGACACGTATGACACGTACAAATATGACAAATATGACACGTACGCATCCTTTTATATTTACGTCAGTGAAGAGTTTTTCGAGCGCTTGAATGACCCCGCTGTTTGGCCGAAAGACTACCTCTTTAAGGAGTTTCGAGACATGTTTCGCGAAGGCATGCTTCACAGCCCTGAGCGCAACACATCAGAAAAAGAATAATGACTAGTTTAGATGTTTTTTATCAGAATGTGCGAGGTCTTTGAACTAAGGCGACTGAATTTTTTGGTAATATTCTGGCATCTCGCTTTCCGTTAATAGCTATATCTGAAACTTGGTTTTGCCCTGATATTATATCCAGTGATTATTTTCCTCAAAATTACCATGTATATCGTAATGAGCGTGCCCTAACGGGATGCAAACATAAGGGGGGCGGGGTACTTCTCGCAGTTAACAAATCTCTCCCGTGTGTGCTACGTAGCGATATTGAAAATGCAGGTGAGTCTTTTTGGGTCGAAATTCATATCTCTAAAACTGAAAAAAATTCTAGTGTGTTTTAAACGTTCCTCCTGATGTAGTTCCTGATGCGTTCAATAAGTTAGTCTCCTTCATTGAACAGGTGCTCACTACTCATTGCGACCTCAAGGTCCTCCTCTATGGAGATTTTAACGCTCCTGGCTTTCAGTGGAGCCACCTCACCTGTTCCCACTACAACCACCACTTTCAACAGAAGGGTGATGGGTTACTAGATTTTTCGTCTTTCACTTCCATGGCACAGCGTAATCACATAACAAACTGCTGTGGAAAGATTCTGGACCTGTGCTTTTCAAACTTTGATGGCGTTAGTGTGTCGCGTTGTGATTGTGCTTTAGTAATACCCGACAAATATCATCCTCCTTTTTCTATTTCCTGTTGCCTTCCTACAATACTCCACCGTTCTGTAATTTCAAGCAATGCGCAACCTCGCTACGCTTTCGCCCGGGGAGATTACGTTGGCCTGTATGGCTACTTTTCTGCTGCCCCTTGGTCAACAGTCATTGACCTCTCTGATGTCAATGAACAAGTTGACCGTTTTACTGAGATTGTGCTTTTGGGTATGAAGAAATACATCCCGCAATATTTACCAAAGAACATCAAGTTCCCACACTGGTTTTCTTCTGAATTGCGGGATGCCCTTAAACTCAAAGAACGTGCGCACAGAAAGATGAAGCGCTCTGGTGCGAATCACTTCGCTCAGGAGTTCCGGCGCCGACGTGCCCTATGCAAAATATTGCACAAGCGTGATCATGCTTTGTACCTGGCGTCGGTAGAAACTAAAGCAACTCCTCAACCGGGAGCCTTCTGGAAGTACATTCATTCTAGATCTAGTACAACGAAAGAATCTATTCGTCTTCTCGATTCCAACGGCGATGAGGTTGTAGATGCGGCCGACTGCTTTGCTCGTCAGTTTTCGTCTTTATTTGTGCTTAGCGGTGGTAGTGATGACGGCAGCGTCTCTTGTCACCAGGACGGTAACTCCGCTTTTTTCAATTACATAAGAACATCGTTCGGACCAGCATCAACCGGCTAAAGCCCTCGTTGTCTTCTGTGCCAGATGGTATTCCTGCGGCAATTCTAAAAACGTATGCAAATATATTCGTTCCTCTGTTCACCTCAATATTTAATAACTGTCTCCGGTCTGGCACGTACCCTCGCTCATAGGAAAATTTTTCGTGTATTCCCTGTTTTCAAGTCAGGCCCAAAAACTGACCCCATGAACTGGCCAGTGTCGCTCCTTTGTTCTGCCTCTAAAATATTAGAGTTATCTCTTCATACGGTCTTGTCTTTCTCACTTAAACACGTCCTCATTCCTAATCAAAATGGCTTCATGCGTGGTCGCTCAACTTCCACAAACCTCGCATGCTTCATGGAGCAGGCTGTCCCAGCAGTCGTTGGTGGAAGTTAGCTTGATGCGGTCTACTGTGACATGAGCAAGGCCTTTGATGTAGTCAACCACTCGTTATTGCTTGCCAAGCTCATTCTGTTAGATGTTCACGCTTTTTTAGTGGGTCTTATACGTTGCTATCTCCAGGAGCGATATTGCTATGTAAGTGTTAACGGTCAAACATCATTTAGGTACAAAGTAACAAGTGTTGTACCCCAGGGCTCCGTTCTGGGCCCCCTTCTTTTTTCCATTTTCATTACCGATGTTGCTTCTACCATTCAAAATTCATCTTTTGTGTTGTATGCTGATGATTGAAAATCTTCAGAGAAGTGCGTAATGTTCAGGACTGTAATTCTCTTCAGGCTGAATATCGTGTCATTCCATCGTTGGTGCTCCAAAAACGACTTAATTTTGAACCCCTCAAAAACAAAAGTTGTTTCCTATAGTAGGAAAACTCAACAGCTGCAATACTCCTATAAAATAGCAAGCACTGCACTGCCGAGGGTGACCGAAATTCGGGACTTGGGAGTACTATTTGATTCTTCTCTGACTTTCTCTTCCCACGTTACACAAATCACCGGACGCTCGCTTCGATGTCTGGGTGCTGTTTGCAGGTATTCTAGAGAGTTTAAAAGTCCTCTTCCTTTCTTAAAGTTGTATTCGGCTCTCTGCTTACCTCTTCTCGAATACGGTTCTGTTGTTTGGAATGGAACTTGCAAGTTCAATAGTGACCGCATCGAAAGGGTTCAAAATAAGTTCCTTTCTATCTTTAGGCACCGTTTCCGTCATGTACAAGAAGACGCAAACGGCATCATGTCTTTTTTGAAAAGCATTCCTTCCCTTTGGTGTCGACGAATGCGAGCTGATATTATCTTTCTCTATAAACTTCTTCATGGTAATATTTTGTGTGACGATTTGGTTACACTATTAATGCCAATTTACCAAAAAAACTTTTCAGAAAATTTCCAGCTTTCAGACCAGCTGCTTTAAATAGCCGACGCTCGTCCATCAGCCAAATACAATGCTCATATAATGAATATTCCGTTCGTCTTGATATATTCCAGAGCTCTTTTACTATGTTCTCTAATGAGTTGAAAACTGTTGTAGCTTAAGTCCTTTATGTCATTCCAAATTTATGTACTGTATTTGTTATATGCAAACTGTATTCTTGCTTGTTTTTCAGTTTTCCTCGTTTTGTGTTGCTTGAATATCTGTACGTTTCAGTGTCAGTATTGGTAACGCTGAAGCTTTTTCTCTCTCTTATTTTTTTTGTGGAACTTCCTAACATGTTGTTAAAAAACCTTGGATTTATACGTATACTCTATGTCATGTTTATCCAATATTTGCTTGAATAGTTTCTATTTTTCAACTCTATTGCACGTTTCGCTGGCCGAGTGTCATTGCTTGCAACGCCAAGCCTGTCCTTTCCTTTTTGACTTTCTGTTCTTTTTTTTCTCTCTTTTTCGTTTTTTTTTTGCTTTCCAAGATGTCTGTAACTATCTTACTTTATTGTTTATGCCATAGCAGGTCTTATTTGTGTGTTGTCTCGACTTAATTTTAGTATGTTTTTTTGTTTTGTATGGTGTACCAGCACCAAGACCCTAGGGTTGTTCCTGGGCACCGAAAATAAAGGTTGATGATTGATTGATTGATTGATTGATTGATTGATTGATTGATTGATTGATTGATTGATGGTGATTATTATTATCCCGCAGCATGGCGCCCAGCCGGGATGCATGCTTGCTCTGCTCCTGCCCTTTTTTCGTGAAACAACAGTTCTACCGCTGCGAAAGCTGTGTAAAACGTGTGCACGCGAAGTGTGTGACCTGGCCGGACGACCAACTGGAACTTTTGAGGGCTGGATCGCGCCCATTGTGCTGAAATTTGTGCAATTCTACCAGAACGGGCGCTAAGCCTAGTGGCGGGATGGAGGCATCACCGACGGAAACGTGTTCTCCGCAGCCCAGCGCTCCCCCGACCGGTTCCTCTCTCTCCCCTCCGGGTGACCTTTGTGGTGAGATTGCCGGTCTGCGCCGTCTTCTCCTCGACGCGCTGGAGGGAATTTCTTTTTTGAGCGACGAAGTTTCGCAAATGCGAGAAGAAAATGAGCGCCTCCGAAAGGACCATTCCCGCGGAGCCGAACAGCAGGCTCGAATCGTCGCCTACCTCCGCTCAGAGGTTCGTTTTTTAGGTGAGGAGCTGGGCTGCCATGTGACCCCCGCGCCTGCAAAGTCCCCGACGGTTGTTCCATTTGAAGCTTTCGTGATCCCCTATACCTGAGACAACCCCTCACCCTCCGACACGCCTCGAGACACCGAGACCAGTCCTGTTGGCCCTACGCCGCCAGCTCGTCAATCCACTTCGGAGCACCGTGTTGACGATCCTGCCCGAGCCCCTTTGACAATTGCCACCAAGGGTGAAAAGAATACAAAGAAGGGAAACAGGCCTGCTTTCCTTGGAGTCATGGAGTCATGTACATTGTCGGTGGTTGAGCGGCCGCAGCGTCAAAGGGCAGTATTTGTTTCAAAGTTGAGCCCTGACACAGTCACTGCTGACCTCAAGAAGCGCATTGAATCTCAAAATATTTGTCCCCTTTCCTGCCGGCGGTTGAAAACAAAATATTTGTCGTACTCTTCGTTCTACTTCATGGTTGACGAAGAAAACATGAAGCGTCTGAACGACTCTCAATGTGGCCACGTGGCTGCATTTTCAAGCTATTTCGTGGGATTCTACATGATGATATGCTCCATCCTTCAGAGTCTGTAATTGACAGTGAAGGTGTGTAATTTGGACATCTTTTACCAAAACGCTAGTGGTCTACGAACTAAGCCAACTGAATTATTTGCTAATGTTATTTCGTCTTCGTTTCCTGTCATTGTGATTACTGAAACTTGGCTGTGCAATGAGATTCCCTCATCAGGCTATTTCCATATAGTTACAACACCTTCCGCAGCGATCGTGACTTTAGAGCAACCAAACAAAAAGGTGGTGGCGCACTTATGGCTGTAGATAATACTCTGAGATCTATTCGCCGAAGTGACATTGAAACTGTTCCTGAATCAATATGGGTTGAAATTAGCCTTGATCGTTGCGAAAAAGTGTTGATTGGGTCCTTCTATGTGCCGCCCAGCATTAACCCAATCTCTTTTAATGACATCATCTCTTCCACTGAAAATGTCATAGCTTCACATAGGAAGCACAGGATTGTTGTTATTGGTGATTTTATTACCCCTGGTATCGACTGGAGAACACTTAAATATTCTCATTACCATCAATACATAGACAATAAGTGCGCCCTACTATTAGATTTTCTTGCTTTTAATTCCCTTCAACAACATAATTCTATTGCAAATCCTTTCAGTAACATAATAGATCTGTGTATTTCGAACAATCAGCCTATTGAAGTGTCACTCTGTGACATTTTTCTTGTTCGTCCCGATAAATTTCACCAACCCCTTAAACTAACACTATCTCTGTCAGGGGAAAAACAGAGCTTTCAATATAACATCAACAAATCACCCAGATTTGCTTTCAAAAGAGGTGACTACGTCGGCTTACACCGTGACTTATCCTCCATTCACTGGTCTATAGTAACTGAAAAAAACCAATGTTGATGACCGAGCAGATCAGCTCACGGAACTTATCGTACGCAGTATGCGCAAATATATTCCACAATATACTCCTAAACTCCAGAAATATCCCCCCTGGTTCTCGTCTGAACTTATAAGTACTCTAAAGCATAAAGATCGCGCACACAGAAAGCTTAAAAGCACTCCATCTCTGGAGCGCAAGGAAGATTTTAGATGTTTTCCACCTCCCTGTAAACGCCTATATAAACGGGATCACAGTTTATATATTGCACACTTAGAAAAAACCGCCTCTGATAGGCCGGCTGAGTTCGGGAAGTATGTACCCAAACGGTCTAACAAAAGTGAACAGCCTTTAATACTACTGGACTCCAGGAACAGAACTACAAGCCGTCGGAGACTGTTTTGCCACGCAGTTCTCTTCCATTTACAAAGCATCTGACTCTAGCACTACTATCGAAAAACATTTGGAAATCAACACACCCAATGCTCTGTCGCTAGATGAAAATCTCATCAGCGAATGCATTAGGCGCTTGAAACCATCCTTATCATGTGGTCCAGACGGTATCCCCTGAGCTATACTAAAAGCTTATGTCAGTATATTGGTTCCAGTACTGACTAGCATATTTATTACCTGTCTTATTACTTCCACATTTCCTAGCATGTGGAAAATTGCTAGTGTTTTTCCTGTATTTAAGTCTGGCTCTAAAACTGATGTCTCGAATTATCGACCGATTTCTCTTCTCTGTGCCATGTGAAAGATTTTTGAGCTGGCCCTTCACCACATACTGTCTTTTAATGTGAAAAACTCATTGAATATTAATCAACATGGATTTGTCCCTGGCGCTCAACCGTCAGTAATCTTGCCAGTTTCATGACGCAAGTATCTACACCTGTATTCCAGAGAGGACAGGTCGACACCATTTACTGTGACCTCAGCAAAGCGTTCGATGTAGTCAGTCACTCAATGCTTGTGGTTAAACTTTGTCATTTTAATGTTGAAACCACTGTTGTGAATCTATTGCATAGCTACCTTCGTGACAGATCATGTTATGTTGCCTTCAATGGCCAAACGTCCTCCTTTTACAAAGTGACCAGTGGTGTACTTCAGGGTTCGGTATTAGGCCCACTCCTTTTTTTAATGTATGTTAACGACGTTTCTTCTGCCATTCGCAATTCTTCTTTCCTTTTGTATGCAGATGATATAAAGATATTTAGGGTTATTCTTTCATTTACGACTGTCGCTTGTTGCAGTCTGATTTGTGTTCATTTTCGGAATGGTGTAAAAACAATAACCTTTCTCTCAATATTTCAAAAACAAAATACATGAGTTTCACTCGCAAATCATCTAGCATATCTTTTTTATACTCTGTGAATTCTGTGTCTCTTTGTAGGGTTTGTGAGATCAATGATCTCGGCGTTCTCTTTGATAGCACCTTGCATTTTTGAGCTCATACTAAGCGTGTTGCTATGCGGGGTCTTCGTTCTCTCGGCTGTGTTTGTAGAATATCGAGAGAATTCAATTCTCCTATGCCACTCCGAAATATGTACACCGCAATATGTCTTCCTCAACTTGAGTATGCATCTGTCATCTGGAATGGCATCTCTAATTCCTTAAGTAACGTAATCGAGCGTGTCCAGAAAAAATTTCTACGCGTGTACAACCATCGCTTCGCTAAAAATGACTCTGGCTTGTGTTATAACACCGTTGATGTATTGTCACTGCCTTCACTTCGCTGCCGGCGAAATCGCGCTGATCTTTTCTTTCTTTTCAAGCTCGTTCACGGTACTATATCCTGTCCTATACTGCTCAATAATATTAATTTTCGGATCCCGCGGAAGCAAACAAGAGAGAGCCGGCAATTTCTTGAAACTACCTGCGTCTCTCAGCACTCAACCCTCAACAGGATACAAAGTCTTTAAAATTTTTATTTTCTTGACCTCGATGTTTTTGATGGGTCACAGTTATCGTTTTCCCCAATTGTACCGTTATAAGATAACATCACATGTGCAATTTGTTCTATCCTTCTCTTTTAGTTTATCTGGCGCATTGTTGTATGTATGTATGTATGTATGTATGTAGGTATGTATGTATGTATGTATGTATGTATGTATGTATATTATCTGACTTTTCGTCATTATCATTAGCTATTTCTAATACTGTGTTAATCTACTTTTGTCCTGTCGTCCTAATATTTCTGTACTCATTGTGTCTCTTACAGTTTTCTTCTGAACAGTCATCTTGTTCAAGTGTGTTATTTTTAGTTTTTTTTTGTGCGCCAGCATCAAGACCTCTCGGTTGTTCCTGGGTACGTTAAATAAATGATTGATTGATTGATTGATTATTATTATTAATATTATGACTAATATTATTATTAATATTACTACTTACATTTACATTCCCCCTAATGTAGCTCCTGACGCATTCAACCAGTTAGTCTCCTCCATTGAACAGGAGTTTATTACTCATTCCAACCGCAAGGTCCTCCTTCTTGGAGACTTTAACGGTCCTGGCGTTCAGTGGAGCCATCTATCCTGTTCCCATCATAACCACCACATTGAACAGAACGGTAATAGATTACTAGATTTTTCGTGTTTCAATTCCATGGCACAGCATAATCACATAGAAAACTTCAGTGGAAACATTTTGGACCTGTTTTTTTCGAATTTTGATGATGTTAGTGTGTCACACTCTGCTTGTCCTTTAGTTAGACCTGACAGATTTCATCCTCCTCTTTCTATTTCCTGTTCCCTTCCCACAATGCTCCACCATTCCGTAAGTTCCTGCAACACGCAACCTCGCTACGCTTTCGCCCGGGGAGATTACGTTGGGCTGTATGATTACTTTTCTGCTGCCGCTTGGTCGACAGTCATTGACGAAACTGATGTCAATGAACAAGTGGACCGTTTTACTGAGATTGTACTATTCGGTATGAAGAAATACATCCCGCAATATTTACCAAAGAAGATCAAGTTCCCACACTGGTTTTCTTCTGAATTGCGGGATGCCCTGAAACTCGAAGAACGTGCGCACAGAAAGATGTAGCACTCTGGTGCGAATCAGTTCGCTCAGGAGTTCCGGCGCCTACGTGCCTTATGCAAAATATTGCACAAGCGTGATCATGCTTCGTACCTGGCGTCAGTAGAAGCTAAAGCAACCCATCAACCGGAAGCCTTCTGGAAGTACATTCATTCAAGATCTAGTAAAACTAAAGAATCTATTCGTTTACTGGACTCCAAAGGCAATGAGGTTGCAGAGGTGGCCGACTGCTTTGCTCGTCCTTTTCTTCTTTTTTGGAATTAGCGGTGGCAGTGATAACAGTAGCGCCCCTTGTCACCAGGGCTGTAACTCTGGTTGTTTCCAACTGGATCAGAACATCGTGCGGACCAGTACCAAGCGGCTAAAGCGCTCGCTTTCTTGTGGACCAGATGGTATTCCTGCCGGCATTCTAAAAACGTATGCAAACATATTCGTTCCTGTGTTCACTTCAATGTTTAATACCGGTCTCCGGTCTGGCACGTTCCCTCGCTCATGGAAAATCTCTCGCGTATTCCCTGTATTCAAGTCAGGCCCAAAAACTGACGCCATAAACTATAAGCCGGTCTCGCTCCTTTGTTCTGCTTCTAAAATATTCGAGTTATCTCTTCATATGGTCTGGTCTTTCTCACTTAAACACGTCCTCATTCCTAATCAACATGGCCTTATGCGTGGTCGTTCAACTTCCAGAAACCTCGCGTGCTTCATGGAGCAGGCCGTATTAGCAATCTTTGGTAGAAGCCAGCTTGATGTGGTCTACTGTGACATGAGCAAGGCCTTTGATGTAGTCAACCACTCGTTATTGCTTGCCAAGCTCATTCTGTTAGATGCCCACGCTTCTTTGGTGGGTCTTATACGTTGCTATCTCCAGCAGCGATATTGCTATTTAAGTGTTAACAGTCAAACTTCATAAAGGTACAGAGAAACCAGTGGTGTACACCAGGGATCTGTTCTGGGTCCCCTTCTTTTCTTTATTTTCATTAACGATGTTGCTTCTATAATTCAAAGTCTTCTTTTTTGTTGTATGCTGATGATATGAAAATTTTCAGAGAAGTGCGTAATGTTCAGGACTGTAATTCTCTTCAGGCTGATATCGTGTCATTCCATCGTTGGTGCACCAAAAACGACATAATTTTGAACCCCTCAAAAACGAAAGTTGTTTCCTATAGTAGGAAAACTCAACAGCTGCAATACTCCTATAAAATAGGAAGCACTGCATTGCCGAGGGTGACTGAAATTCGAGACTTGGGAGTACTATTTGGTTCTTCTCTGACTTTCTCTTCCCACGTTACACAAATTACCCGTCGCTCTCTTCGATGTCTGGCTGCTGTTTGCAGATATTCTAGAGAGTTTAAAGGTCCTCTTCCTTTCTTCAAGTTGTATTCGGCTCTCTGCTTACCTCTTCTCGAATACGGCTCTGTTGTTTGGAATGGAACTTGCAAGTCCAATAGTAGCCGTATCGAAAGAGTTCAAAATAGGTTCCTCTTTATCTTTAAGCACCGCTTCCGTCCTGTGCAAGAAGACGCTAACGGCAGTGTGCCTTTTCTGAAAAGTCTTCCTTCCCCTCGGTGTCGACGAATGCGAGCTGATATTATCTTTCTTTATATACTTCTTCATGGGGATATTTTGTGTGACGACTTGGTTACACTCATCAATGTCAACTTGCCGAACAAACTTTTCCGAACATTTCGAACTTTTAGAACAGATGCTTTAAGTAGAAGACGCTCGTCCATCTGCAGAATACAATGTGCATATAATGAATATTCTGATCGTCTTGATATATTCCAGAGCTCTTTTTCTTTGTTCTCGAACGACTTGAAAACTGTTGTACCCTAAGTGCCTTTATGTCATTGCAAATTTATGTGCCGTATTTATTTTAGGCGAATCATGTTCTTGTTTGTTTGTTTTTCACATTTCCTGGTTTTGCGTTGCTTGAACTTCTGTAGGTTTGAGTGTCAGTGCTTGTAATTCTGAGCTTCTTTCAAAGTTGAAACTACCAAACATTTTGTTATAAAACCTTCGTTTTATGCGTATAACTTATCTCTGTCATGTTCAGTGAGTATTTCCTGTTTTTCACGTGCCTTGAACATTTCCCTGTCCGAGTGTCATGGCTTGCAACGCTAGGTCTCCTGTTTCTTTTCTTTTCTTATTATTTTTTTTGCTGTTATGCTTTCTGAGACTACTGCAACCATCTTTACTTTATTGTTTTTTTTCATGCATACGGTTTTGTGTGTTGTGTTGTCTTGATTTTAGTTTGTGTTTATGTATGTTTTGTATATGGTGTACTAGTACCAAGACCCTAGGGTTGTTCCTGGGCACCGAAAATAAAGGTTGATTGATTGATTGATTGATTGATTGATTGATTGATTGATTGATTGATTGATTGATCGATTGATTGATTGATTGATTGATTGATTCATTGATTGATTGATTGATTATTGAAACTCGGCCGGTCTCCAACGCATGTTTCTCAACGCCCTCGAGGGGATTTCTTTCCTGATGGACGAGGTGGCGAAGCTGCGAGAGGGGAACGAGCGCCTGTGCAGGGACAATGCCCGTGCTTTCGCCCAGCAGGCAGACGTAATTGCTTCGCTGCAGGCGGATGTTCGCAGCTTGCGCGGGGAGCTGTTGCGACGGGCCGGTTCCTTTCTTCCCGTGCCTTCCCCCCCTTCGCCGCCCATGCTCAATGGGACGCCGGCGTCAGCTTCTCTACGGCGTGAGCCCTCTTCAACGTTTGCCGGTGCTGTGGCGAATACGAACGGGATATTGGCGGACACTGCGCTTGGCCAGCCGATGCCAGGGTCGACAACTTCTTTCCCTTCTCCCCTGCTAGGTCCCCCATCCAGTGCGACTCCTCGCACCGACTCGGTGAAGTCCAACAAAAAGATAGGGAGGGCGGCGTGTGTAGGCGCAGAAGACACAACTCTAATCTCCGTTGTGCGGCGACCGAAGCACCCGAGGCGCATCTTCGTTTCAAAGCTATCTCCCTGCACCACCTCTGCGCAACTGACCGCGCACTTATCGTCCGTGGACGTCACACCCTTATCGTGCCAGCGGCTGAAGACAAAGTACGACTCCTATTCTTCCTTTTGTGTGACTGTAAACGAGAACTCGTCTCAGCGTCTGGCAGATCCTTCCTTGTGGCCGAAGGATTGTCTTTTTAAACCGTTCCGAGGAAAGCTGCTTCCGGAGATGGTACTTCCTACCGATGTCGCGTAAGATGACCGAATGAATAAATAGCCTGGACGTTTATTATCAGAATGCTCGCGGTCTTCGCACCAAAGCGTCTGAATTTTTCTCAAATTTAGTTTCTCCAAGTATTCAAGTTGTGTGTTGTGTTGTCTTGATTTTAGTTTGTTTTTATGTATGTTTTGTATATGGTGTACTAGTACCATGACCTTAGGGTTGTTCCTGGGCACCGAAAATAAAGGTTGATTGATTGATTGATTTATTTCCAAAACCTGGCTCTGCGGTGATATTAGCTCTTTGGAATATTTTCCACCGAACTACCAAGTCTTTTCGTAAAGACAGGAATTTTGGTGGGGTTAAGCAAAAGGGAGAGGGGGGCGTTAGTTGCGGTTGACAGTGTTTTTCAATGTGGGCGGCGTCATGAACTGGAGGGCGACCACGAGTCTGTCTGGCTAGATATGCGACTAAATGGAGGTGAGATGCTTTTACTTGGGGCATTCTATATTCCTCAGGATATTGCTCCTTCATCATTCAATCAGGTTCTTACATCTATCGAACAAGTATTCGCATCTCACCAAAACCATCAACATGTTATTCTGGGTGATTTCAATGCACCTGGTGTGCAATGGGAAGACTTACTCTTCAACACTACAACTATTATGTGCAACTGAACTCCAGCATGCTATTAGACTTCGTAGCCCTCACATCCATGAGGCAACTTTATAATATCAAAAATAGCTCCGACAACATCTTTGACCTTTGCTTTTGAAACATTCAGAATGCACGAGCATCGAGGTCTGGTATTTCTCTTGTTAAACCCGACAAGTTTCATCCTCCGTTTTTAGTTTCCACTCCAATCTGTTTTCAACGCCGTACTGTCTCGTTGAAGAATAACGAAATATCTTGGTACTGTTATGCTCGTGGGAACTACATTGGCTTCTATGACTTCTTTTGTACATTTGATTGGTCTGCAATTCAAGATCTTCCTGATTGTGATGCGCTGGTCGAGCGGTTCACTGAGGTTGTCAAAAGCGGTATGGACAAGTGTATCCCCAAATTCAAGCCCAGCCGCTCAAAGTACCCCTATTGGTTCTCCGCAGAACTTCGCATCCCGCTTAAATTAAAGGACCGCGCCCACAGAAAGTCAAAGAGCACTAGACTTGTTAATGGAAGGAGGAATTTCATTCTAACCGAAAAATATGTAAAAGTCTATATGAGCGTGACAGCCGCTCTTATCTACATTCAGTGGAGAGAAGCATGAATTACCAGCCTGCAAAATTTTTTAAAGTATATTCGGTCTCATCAAAACAATGCATGAGATCGCGTCAGCCTCGTTAATTTCTCAGGGGAACAGGTGCATGACGTCGTCAAATATTTTGCGCAGCAATTTAGCGCTACATACGGCCAGCGCGATGAGACGGTAACGGACCTTTTGTTAAACCATGTAGAAGGCCCAAGCCTTATACTATTAAACGAAAAGCTGGTTCTTGAGAGCCTAAACCGCTGGAAACCATTTTTGTCCTGTGGCCCTGACGGAATCCCTCCAGCCATTGTTGAAACCTATGGCAGTATTTTTGTACCTGTTCTAACCTGTATATTCAATAATTGTCTAAAAACAAACGTCGTCCCTTGCACGTGGAAAATCTCTTGAGTGCGTCCAATTTTAAAGACAGGCCCGATGTCTGACGCAACAATAATATAGGGCTGTTTCTCTCGTTTGTGCCTGCTCCAAGCTGTTTGACACAGATCTTCACAAAGTCTTATCAAGTTCTGTACAAAACGGCCTCATACCTAACCACCATGGTTTAATATCGGGAAAGTCGACAACAACAAACATCGCCTGCTTCATGGAGCAGGCCTCCACAGCAGTTTCAGAGAGGGGCCAGTTGGACGTTGTATACTGCGACCTGACCAAAGGCATTCGATGTTGTCTGCCACTCGTTGTTACTTAATAGGGTTTTACTGTCTGGCATTGATGCACCACTCGTGGCATTGTTCTAGAGTTATCTACACAATCGGTTTTGTTATGTGTGTGTTCACGGCAAGACGTCCGCTATGTACAAGACAACAAGGGGTGTGCCGCAAGGCTCTGTGTCGGACCCTCTGTTGTTTTCTATTTTTATAAACGGTGTGTCAGCTGCAATCAAGAAGTCTTCGTTCGTAATATATGCTGACGACATCAAAATATTCAAACGTATTGAGTCTGCTGAGGACTGTGTTTCCCTAAACAAAGATGTGTCCTCGTTCTCTAAATGGTGTTCAGAGAATAGATTAAATCTTAATCCAAACAAACAAAGGTCATCTCTTATAGCCGAAAAACAAACATCCTTTACTTTCCTTACACCACTGACGGCGGCCCCTTGTCTAGAGTTGATGGTATCAGAGCCCTTAAAGTGCTCTTTAACAGCGCCTTAACTTTCTAGCCCCATGTCGATCAACTTACTCGGCGGGCTCTTCGCTCTCTTGGTGCTGTATGCAGATTTTCACTGGACTTTCGGTCTCCTAATTCATTCCTAAAACTATTTAAAACACTTTGTATTCCTCAACTAGAATACGCTTCTGTCGTGTGGAATAGAACCTGTCATTCTAACAGCAAACGTATAGAGCGTGTTCAGACCAAATTTCTATCAATATACAGGCATCGTTTTTCCTCTGGGTCTCCCGAGACTGCCTTAGCAGTATCCAGATTCCCATTACCGGTCTCTCTGAGTTGTCGGCGAACCCACCTAGATCTTCTTTTTCTATATAAACTGCTTCATGGTATTATCACATGCCAGGAACTAGTTGAAAAAGTCAGCCTTCGTGTTTTGCAAAAAACCACAAGGTTTACCCCCCTTTCCATAATGCTGCAGAACTCAACACCCTTTCCCCCCTCCAAAGAGTGCAGCGTCTCTATGACTGTCACTCTGGGAAAGTTGATATATTTCAACGTCCCCTTCGGGAGTGTTTGACAAGGTTGTTAGCTGTGATACAATAATTACTCTTCTTTTCGGCACAGCCGTTTTCCCGGAAATTGGGACATAAAAACAAAGGGATACTACGACATCGCGCTACTACGCGTAATCAAAGAAATAGGCTATGCAAAACCAAACCGAGGACAGTGCCGTGAAGCACTAACGAACGCGAAGCATTTGATACCAACCCAGATACTGTAGGACAGATTTGGACCCTGTAATGCAGAGAACAGTGCTGTGGTACGTGCCCCGGGCAACCTTTTATTTTTTTCTTTCATAGTAATGCCACTGGTACCGCCACGTAGGAATTCGAACTTGGAATGTTCAAGAGCTGCGTTATTCCCCGCAGTGTATTTGAAGGCGAACTCAGACAGCAGGAGACCAATCGCGTCTCCGCCGCGGGAAGGAAATAAGCGGCATGTGCGTAGAACAATGCTGCGGAATTTTCCCGGGGGATTTTTATTTCCCACTTCTTGCTAAGGCCACTGGGACCGCCACGTAGGAATTGGAACTTCGAAGCTTCCAGAGCTGCGTTAATCCCACGCCGTGTACTTAAGTGTCTACGCCATCGTTCCAATGATGGCGTAGAGCTAGAGCGCAAGCCTCGCGTGCAGAAGGACCGTAGTTCGAATCCCGGTGCCAGACAATTCCCACCGAAAAAAAGATCCCCGCATTCATATAATTGCAATTTGGGGATTGGGGTGCGGCCTTACCCCGGCGACCATTGCCGGAAACGCACTCGCTCACCAGAGCAGGATTGGCCACCCTGGTGTAGTAACGACCACAACCAACGGCCCTCAGTCTCCAGTTACTGCAAAGCAACTGACCACGGCGGTGGTCAGACCTGTGACGCAGCAGAGGGTGCTAAGAATACCTGGAACCGGACCTGCCACCATTGGAGTCTGAACCTGGCAACGTTTAACAAGAGAACCTTATCCAGTGAAGCGAGTCTAGACGTGTTGTTCGAGGAATTAAAGGGCAATAAATGGGGTGTCATAGGGCTTAGTGAGGCTAGGAGGACCGGTGAAACCTTTACGGTGCTGAAAAATGGACACATCCTATGTTACCGTGGTCCAGTGGACAGAAAAGAACTGGGACTGGGATTTCTAGTCAATAAAAGCTTAGCCGGAAACTTAGAAGAAAACTATAGCATTAACGAAAGGGCAGCAGGTCTTGTAATTAGGCTCAATAAGAGGTAGAAGCTCAAGGTGGTATAGGGCTATGTCCCCACATCCAGCCACGACGACCAGGTAGTGGAACGCTTGTATGAAGATGTGGAACCGGCAATGGCTAAAGTAAAAACACAGTATACCGTCGTTATGGGGACTTCAATGCTACAGTAGGCAAGAATCCGGCTGGGGAATAGGAAGTTGGGAATTATGGTCTCGGCTGAAGAAATAGCAGGGGGGACCTACTAGTTGAGTTTGCAGAACTGAATAACCTACGCCTAATAAATCCCGTCTTCTGCAAACGGGAGGGCCGGAAGTGGACGTGGAGGAGCCCGAATGGGGACCATAAAAATGAATTAGACTTCATAATATGCGATAACCCTGGCGTCGTGAAGGATGCGGAAGTGCTCCGAAGGGTTAAGTGTAGTAACCACTGTATGGTAAGATCTCGAATTAAGCTAGACTTGAGGAGGGAATGTAAAAAGCTAGTAGGAAAGAAACCGAATAACGAGCTAACAGTAAGGCGTAAAGTAAAAGAATTCAGGAACGCCCTGAAGAACCGATATTCAGCTTTTACCGAGAAAGCCGAGCTTAAGACACAAGAGGGCAGTGACGACCTTGCACGCATTATCATAGAGTGTACAGTAGACGTCGGGGGCACGCGGGCTAGACAGAATACTGGTAAACTTTCCCAGGAGACAAAATACCTAATTAGAAAACGGCAAACCATGACAATCCCTACCCCAGCTGTCATAATAGAACTAGCAGAGCTTTCGAGGTTAATCAAAAAGCGTAAGACAGCTGACATATGGAAGTATATTATGGAGAGGATCGATGACGCTTTAAAGAACGGAGATAGCCGAAGAGCAGTGAATAGGCGTCTTGGCGTGAGAAAAAAGCCAGATGTATGCACCTAAACATAAGCAACGCAATGTCATCGCAAATACGGATAAAATAGTCTCAGTAATCCAGGGTAATACCGAACGATAAATTAGTTCAGACGAGATAGACATCCCACCAGTAACGACCTAACAAGTAAGGAACACTGCAAGAAATGAAAGGGGGCAAAACACCTGGTGAGGATCAGGTAACAGCATACTTCAAGGATGGTAGAGAAATTCCACTTGAAAAACTGGCAAACCTGTATATGCAATGCCTAATGGCAGCAAGTGTACCGGAATCTTGGAAGAACGCCGACATCATACTAATCCATAAGAAAGGTGACACGAAGGATTTGAAAAATTACAGACCGTTAAGCTTACTCACAGTAGTTCACGAGGTACTTATAAAGGTAACTCACCTATGGTAACTCACCAGTACTCACCTATGGGGTGAGTAAAGGTAACTCACCAGTACTCACCTATGGGGCAAAAACTTGGAGGTGCACTACGAGGTTGCAACTTAAATTGAGAACGACTAAGCGGGCAATGGAGCGGAAATTGATAGGTGTAACATTAAGTGACAAGAAAAGATGGGTGTCGGTCAGGAACCAAACGCGTGTTAAGGACGTACTAGTAGAAATTAAAAAGAAAAAATGTACATGGGCAGGGAATGTAATGGGAAGGCAAGATAACTGTTGCTCATTAGGATAACAGAGCATATCCCTAGAGAAGGCAAGCATTGCAGGTTTGCAGCAGACAGTTAGATGGGCCGATGAGATCAAGAAGTTTGCAGGGATAAAGTTCTCAGATTTGGCACATGACCATGGTAATTTGAGAGTAATGGGAGAGGCGTTTGCCATGCAGTGAGCGTATATAGGGTGGTAGTGGTCAGGAGATGATGATGATGACATTAAAGCACCGGCACTCTCTTGGTTTCAATAAACCGTTTTGTATACGAAACGTACACTGCGGGTCGATGGCATAAAGGGGGCGCACTGCACGTCCGGGTTCAGCCAGTGCTTCAATTGCATATACCACCCGAGAGCTGTGACTACTACGTTGGCATCCTCCATGTATAAAGGAAGGTGTGCTTTTGATCTCGGGGAATAGCCAAAGGATAACGCAGCTAATTTAAAGAAAGGGCAAGCTTATCGGAGCGACCTTGTGCTCCCCTAACGACTTACACAGTACCGAGCCGGTGAAGCAGCAGTCAAGAAAGTAAGGTTCGCTAGCGAGTGTCGACAAATCGAATACCTTTGCGTCGGCTCTGCGGGCATTTACCTTTGGACGCGGGTGTTTCTTGAACCGTCCAATTACGTCCAGAACACTGTCGGTCATGAAAGATCTAGGCTGATGACTTTCGTTCGATACACTCTCCCTGTCAAAGGAGATAACACTTGTGGCATAAAAAGTAAAGAATATAACAGGCCCTCCACTCAGCACAAAGATAACACAGCCAGCCGCAGGAGGGCGGTAAACTCAAAACATCAAAAACCCGTACACGGTTCGCGGCATTACCCGGCTCAATCTAAGAGTGTACAGAAACAATGCTAAAATAAAATGACAGTGCCACCAAAAAAATCTGTCATCTTGCGTACTAAGGTTTAGGCGAATCACGTCGATGACTTCGGCACGCGTGTGTCTTTGGGGGGTCCTGGAATCACCGTCGGGGATGATATCGCACTCAGCAGACCGTTAACATCGCTGCGGTGTCCCAAAAAGATATGAATGTCTATGTCCATCAGTATCTTTATTACACATCCCTACAAAGTGCCGTATTTCTAGCTTCCTCAGTCCCAGGGTACCCAAATGGGTACCATAAAAATAAAGGCTAAAGCATTCCCCCATTTGAAATTCGCGCTTTAAAAGTAGTTTCCCATCAAAAAGCATGCCTCACATTAACTAAGCCCACGCCGGTGGCGCAATGTGTAAAGTAATTTCTGAAGAGGCAGGCGTTAAAATTGGTTTTCAATGGCGCGAGCGCTCCAATGCGTCCGCAGTGTAAGCAAGACAAGATGGGTACCAAAATGGGTACCCAAATGGGTACCATCAAATTTCATTACTTTCGTTTGCTTTTTTGGTATTGTAATTTTTTTGCGTTGATATCTAGGAATATTAAACCAAAAAAAGTGTGTTGTAGCATTTTTGTAGCATTTTGGAAACATTTAAAAAAAATATTGGTCCTTGCATTGTACACGCATAGAAAAACGCAGTGTACCCAAATGGGTACCACCAAATTTTATTACTTGCGTTTGCTTTTTTGATATTGTAATTTTTTGTGTTTATGTCTATGGATAATGAAGCGAATAAAAGTGCGTTACAAAATGTTTTTGTATTTGCACATTCTTGGACTGAAGCGGTTTATGAAAACATTTTGGATATTAAGATGATGTTGCTCGTACCTCGTATTCGGATGTTATTTCGACTATGCCAAAGACCTAATCTCGATATTGCTGCTACTTCGTTTGTGACGCTATTTAAACATATTTTTCAGACGTAGCACTGATGTTGCTAATATTCCAGTTTTTACTTTGTACATCTGTTTTCCGATTACAAATATTTTAGCTGTATTTGCTATACTTTATTTTCAAACTCCCGCAGGTGTACTTTTTTTGGTTACCGAGAGGTTTTGGATGTGAATTACCGAGTTTAATAATCCACGAATACGGCTTTTTTGGAAATATAAATGCAGATGACCTAATACATAAATTGGACTCAACAAAAGGCTGACGAAAATTTGGCGCTCATGGCAGTTTTTCTTCAATGAAACCAGCATTGTACTTGGTCGTTCTAAGCACGTAATAAAAATACAGATGCTGCCCTGTCAAATCATTGGGGCACTGCTCAACCACTATGTCAACAAAAATTTTCCGAGCTGGTACCAATGGTGCAAGGCTGGAGTAACAAGATAGCTGGTGGCCTCTCCCCTGCCCACTTACCTCACCGTATGGACATCTTACCCCGCAATTGCGGCAATAACCCTGGCCCTTCTTCACCAGGCCGCAACCACACATTTGAATTCCTGACTAAAAGGCGGCCATTCAAAACTTCTTTCGCGGTAGCATATCGGCTACGGAACTCAGGATTCCCCCAAATCACCCCACTGAACGAGTCGACATTGTCTGATCCCGGCCCCCACATGGATGGGAGGCTACGAGGCGGCCCACAAAGAAGTGAAAGAACTTAACAGCCGTACTGAGCTCGCTCCTTCTCTCTACCAAAGTGCTCGGTCGGCCCTCGATCGTAAGCTTCTCTCGTACCAAGAAGTCAAGGAGCATTACCGTCTCTCACGCTGCCCTGACCCACTGCCCGTACATCCATCACCAACGCTTCAGGGCACCTATGGTGACTCCTTCAGGCTAACCCCCTTGTCAGTTTATCCCACCTCCTCAATATCCATTCCTCTGAGTTCCCTTCACCCAACTGTCCCCTCTATGACTCCATGGATGCGCTAAGCCACGCCATGTGGCTCTGTCCCCTCAACCCATTCCACGATGTCTCCAGCGTCGAGGAGAGGGAGGACGTGCTGGGTTGCAAGCAACCGGGGGTGCTTCTGCGTTTGGTTGACTGAGCCGCCACCGTCACCGCCAGCATTCGGCCGGCTTCCACCACACGGCCCTACCTAACTTGCTTGAGAAAAAAGTGGTTACTCTCTCTTTCTCTCTTCCTTCATCGGAGACCCGGCGGTTGCACCTGACATGGATTTCAAAACTTGCTCCTGAAAGGTATGAATAAGTGGCCGTCCCGGATTGTTTCATCCTCCGGCTTTAACATCTTTAACAAGGTGGACCGTGTTAGCACGAGCTCGAGCAGGCGTATACCCGTTTCGCGATCTAGGTGTCTGAAGCGCGAGCTCTTCGGTGCTGCCCACTTCCGGCGCAAGCGTACGTTTACTGGCGAGTGGTACAGCACGCGAGACTACACGTCACAAATGTTTGGCAGAGTGTTCTCGAAGGGTAATTTGGATGACGGCGGGGGCTCGCCCCGAGGCGCACGCTCTTGTGCACTCGGTAATTTCTTTTTTTTTTATGCGCCTCTCACGTGGCGTAAACCCATGCGCAAGCCTGTATAAAGCCGCGCGCTCCTCACGTGACGCACGCTCACATGCGCTTGTATATATTCTGCCCGCAGTATTTTCTTTTTCCTGAGCCCCTCACGTGGCACAGGCGTACCCAAGCCTGTATAATGCCATGCGCTCTTGACGAAATTCACGCTTACGGGCGCGCCGCAATTTCGTGGCATTTGTCTCTTCGTCAAATCAAAAAGCTCATCAACATCCCACAGCGAAAAGGTCCGAAATTTTAGTAAAAATATCAAAAGGCATTTTTAAAATCCGTCCGTGTTTTTGTTAAAATAACGCTGTCACCATGTTTGAAAGGAATTCTAGCAGCACCCAGCCGCACGTACAGGTTGCAAGGCAGGTGAAATACCCTGTGTGAAAAAGATATGGCTAAATTCATGAAAAAGAATAGCAGCCCCTTAAATTTGGCAATACCTTTATAGGATTTTGTAGATTGAGATAATTTATGATTTGTTGGAGTTCATTTCAGTCCTTGGCGTTACTATCCGACTGCTGGGGCATCAGAAATTATCCCAGCCGACCACTAACATCTTTGCGACGTCCCAAAAAGATCCAAAAGTCTAGGTCCCAGCAGTATCTCTATTAGACATCCGTACAACGTGCAATATTTTAAGGAAAATGTTTGGATGTTGAGATAACGTTGCTGGTACCTTAATGTCGGACGCTCTTTCAACTTTGCTAAAGACGTACTCTCGATGTTGCTGCTGCTTCATTTGGGGGCGGTATTTAGACATATTTTGCTGACGTTGTTCAGATGTAGCTGGTATGTCCGTTTTTTACTTCGAACATGTCTATCGCAGTTACATTTATTTTTGATATATCTGCTATACTTTATTTTCAAACTCTCCGCAGGCGTACTATATGGAAGTTACCGAGGGGTTTTGTGTGTTTTTTGTAAGAGTTTTGTACCGAGGGGTTTTGTGCAAGTATTGTAATCCACCACTATTGCTTTGAACTTTTGACCTTCAAAACAGTAGCCCAATACCGAACCTCACGGGAAGAGGCAAGGACTTAGTGCAGGATTTGTTTACAAGCGACGTTGCCAACGGGCCTTGTAAGGTTTTCTTGGGGGGGGGGGGTCATTGCCGACAAGTCTGAACAAAATAAGATAGGATGATGAACAAAGACGCAATTCGCACAATTTTACTTGCTACTTGATTTAACCCCTATGTTACGTACAGAATGCAGCTTCAGGAATTCAAAGTGTGTGCAAAGCAAATTTCGGGGCTGCCTTGACACTGAGGTTACCGTCAAACGTCACTTGCACGTTAAACGGCAAGGTACTCTGCCTTTTTTTGCCTTGAAAAGAAAAGTCGACGACACCCTCATTGAAAAAAAAACTAAAAAAGTCCATGAGGTTTTGGAAAGATTGGAACCATAGACTTTCAAGACACAACACCAGCACCTAAGCTCCAATCCACTCGACCACGCCGGAAAACAATGCGTGGATTGGTACCCTAATAGAGGCTGCAAGCGAATATTGTCGGGGGTGATTCGTTTTGTCGTATTTGACAAATTTCGGCAGTGCTAACGCTTGTTTCTACCGCACCGATCTTGGAGGCGAGGTCAATTATGCTAATACTGCAATTGATGTAACCAAAGCTTCCTTATTTAAGCCAAGAAAAGCTATCGCGCTTCATCGTTCTTCCTATGCAAGCTACGGTAACCGCGAATGAAATTGAATGCACCGCTAGATTTCCGGCGTTGATAAACTTTGTTCGTTACGCACCCAACTTGCACACAAGCCCATCATGCTAACACTACAAGCGATGTAATCAGAGCTCCCGTATTTAACTCGCAAAAAGCTCTCCCAAACCCCCGATCTCCCCGATGAAAGCCAAGCTAGCCACGGATGAATGCGCACTTTCGAACAGAAATAGCTTGTTATTTGCCTCAAGGCACCAAATTACCGCACGTGTTAAAAAAATGTTTGTTTTCTACGAACGTAATGACCCCAAACCAGGAAATGGACATGGAATCCGGACAATGTCGCCTCCTTTCGGATGCCTCCTGGCGCTGCGTCGAGGCTGATATCTGGCGAGCAGCATAGACATCGGCATAGCTACATAGGAGCAGTGGGAGAGTGAACTTGCCAGCTCGGACCTAAGTAAGCAGCTTTAGCTCGCTGAAAGGGCGAAGACGGCAGACCGCACCAACGGAGTCCTGGGCTTAGGACCCGCCCACTTCGAAGCTCGATCTACCTGTTCAAGAAAGTTTTCTCCTCCTCCTCCTCCTCCCGCGTCAGCTCACGTCGCCGTGCATTTTACCGACGCCGTCAACGCGGGGCGATGTCGACGCGCGAAAGCGCGGAATATACGCTGCAAGTGGTTGCGGCATCAGAACAAACCGTAAAATTACGGCGCCCACAACCCCGCGGCAGCTGTATTTCCACCGCAGACCATGAAATTGTCTTGAATGCCGTAATCTAGATTGTCGGTACAATTACTGTTTTCTTGAAAAAATACCCACGCTCAAGCTTTTCTTGTATATAATTGGCAACTAATATCTGTATTTGCCAATAACTTGGGCATCTATTTCGCAACGCGTTTTATCAAGGTGGGTGCCTTTCAGGAACAAGTTTTTCCCTCGGACGAACACGAGACAGGAAGTCGCTGCGCGGCGAGTCCGATCGTCTGTTTTTAACTGCACTCCGTACGATACGCGTGCTACAGGCCGGTGACGGCACGGGTGTGCACGCCTTCAACTGTCGTTGCTTTCGTTATTTCGGTGATTTGACTACCATGGATTTATCTACCGGACTAAGAAATACTCCCAAGTAGCGGAGGTATGTGAGTACTAGTGAACCTTGTTTTCTTGTCATATGTATTTAACGTAGCAGAGTTGCTTTTGGACTTCGGTACGCGTAAGCGGTTAGCCCTAACGATTTGAGGGACTCGCTTTGTGCGTTGCGGAGATTTGTCGGTAGACCTTTGTACCTGGCTGCTGCGTTTGTAAACAGAATCAATTCTCCCGCAATTTCTAGCCCTGTGTTTGGTGAAGTTTTTGTGTTCTGTCCTGTTTTGCTAAGCGAATGTTTTCATATGAAATGAAATAAGAGAAGTTGGAGAGTGCGAATATAAGTCCCTGTGCGAATATAGGCGTGTTTGCGTTACACGCACACCGTGTACTTTTAGCGTGATATTGGTTTTGGTTTCGTTTCTGCAGATGCCGTTTTTTTCGTCATAATATGTTTCGGTTAAAAAACGTGCACAATAAATTGAATGATTGCCGTGCGTGTAGCATTAAAACAAAATAATAAATCGAGTGAATTCCGAGAGTACAGCATTAGATTAAAATGCATCTGTATGCTTTCTTCGCGTTTCGATTGAGTGTTCAATCTTTTCGAACGCTGAGTTTGGTAGTGAAATGTTCGAATGAACAACGTGTATGCAACCCGAATTTATTTGTAACGTCAGAACTACACGCATGTCGCTGGTTGTGCTTCGTACTCTTACTGCAGCATCGCAAACGTAAATTAATCTTTCAGAACCTAGTAAAAATATTCAAAAATGGCTGTTAAATTTCTGTGACCTATGGAATTTTCAGATTAATGAATTTAGTGTGTAACACACCTTCGGGATCAGAGTAACACAGCATTTGGGATTTCGCAGGTTTAAGGCAGAGTATGATTCTGGTTTCTGGCCTGTCGTTTCCTGATAACTTACATGTTGCAGGCTGCTGACTGGTGCCACTTAGAATATGTGTGAATGTCATGGGGCTGTAAAAATGTCTTGCACTACTTTGATGCTTCCTGCTGTACAACGTATACTTCAACTAAAATATAGGCCTAGCAGGACGAGCGAACAGGACAACATAACTAGTTTTTCACTGATCTGCTTTTTGAAGGTTTAGTTATGCATATATACCAACTAGCACACCTCGCCTTTCTGCTGCAGGAAGTATACGTCCATGGCAGTGACTCTGTCCGGGTTTGTGCATGTTTCCTTTTGCCACATTTTGTGGACATGGCTTCATCCGTGTATATATTGTCACTTCAATCCACCAAGCGGTTAGGATAGACACAGAAAAATATTTTGCAAGTTCAGATGGGACCTGGAGCTGTGCTAAAATGTCCTCAGAGTCCCCATTCACGAAATATTGTTCTTATATATAGTGGTACCTCACATTCGCTGTCATAGTCAGTGTTAAGGTTGCCTTAGCAGTGCGACATTAAATTAAATACACTCCGCTCTCTTCCTGTCCCTTATTGTTACACCCACCTTCTAGCGTTCTATTGCCCGCTAAGTCGTCTTTAAGTAAGACCCTTTTATTTAGCGTGCACGTTTCTGCCCCGTAGGCGAGTACCGGTAGGATGCAGCTGTCATACACTGTCTTTTTCAGGGACAATGGTAGGAGGCCACTTTGTATTATACCAGCCTCAAAAAGCTGTATTAACAACACAGGTTTTCCTGTACCCATGCCTAGATTGATGAACTGGCTTGGATGAGAGGTGCTACTGCAACAGTCTGCACAAGGCGCCTGCTCAAGCTACTGTTGACGGTCAACTTGGCGCGGGACTTCTCCTGGTTTAGGAAACAGGAAAGACGCTTTTTTCCACCTGCGAGTGGCATCCTGCGTTGTGTGTAACTAGATATTTTCGTGTAGTTACAGACATCAAATTCTTTCACCAGACAATGTTTAGGGCCCAGATTTTTATTGTCAGTCACATCCTGCGCAAATATCAGCTTTGTCGACAACGTGCGGCTTCTTAGTTTTTATTGCTACAAGCGGTATTAAATTTTTTTCAGTCTTTGGACCATGAAAATATTACTCACTTTCCAAAAAATCCGGTCTGCAACTATTTTGGCAGTTTCTTGCACCACAACGAAGAACGCATACTGTTTAAGAATTCCCTACCATAACTGATGATGGAGACATGCACCATTGAACCACCATTGAATCATTTCCGTGCTTCCATGCGTTTTTATGTTGTGTTATTGTTCTTTGAGCGTATCACTTGGTGTGAATCACGTAGTCATGTAAATCTGTCTTCTTGTAAGTAATATTCAATCATTTCCGTGTTCCCTATTTTTTTCTTTGTTCCCAAATCATATCACTTTGTGTGAAATATTGAATTAGTGTAACTTTTTGTTTTCCTAACCAGAATTCAATAGGTTGTTTCTAAAGTTTTTTGTTCTTTTATTGTTGTCCGGCCATTTCACTGAGTTGAATCATTCCATCACGTAAATTTCTACTGCTCTTGTAACCGCCGTACAGTCATTTCTTTATACACACATTTTCTATAGATTATAACCATTTCCATAGATGTTGGTTTGTTTAAGGTAGCTTAAATTTGTATCGCACTCACAGCTACCACTTCTGTGTTTCCTAGGTGTTTTTTAGTTTATTGTTCCACAAACTTTTTGCTACATGTGAACTATTTAGTTTCGTAAATTTGCTGTGTTTTATAACCACCATTCAATCATTTCTTTGTTTTCACACTTTTCTTGCATTGCTTTTCAACCAATTATTTTTATGTGCGATATTTCAAGTTGCATAGCTATCTTGTACTTTTACCCTGGGTTTACATGTTTGCTTTTCTTCCTATTTTTTGTCAACCGTTGTCCTGTGTGTGACTTATTTATAGAAATGAATATTTGTACTATTCTTGTAATTGTACAATGCGCACCCTGTGGGCCAGGGCAGATAGGAATGAAAATTAAAGTGGTTGTGTTGCGAAAGCATATTACATAATTTCGAAGTCAATATAAACTGTTTTGCCTGAACTCTTGTGTTTTATGTGTACTTTGAAAGCGTTCTTACTACCCAGCTGGAGGTACTTACAGAGAGGATGGGAGACTGATTTTTAAATAGTTTAATTTTTGAATTGTTTTTGTGATAATTTATTTGCAGAAGGACTGTACAGCCGTGCTGTATGGTACAATTTGATGACGCTACTGTGGTTGCCTTAGTGTCCAGGGCGCTTGTGCTGATCAGGACTGGTTTGCTGTTACTTACTGCCTCTTGTTTTCGACGCGACATTTCTTGTTTAGAGTTGTGCTTCATGTGCTTCTGCGAGAGTGTGTGGTTAGCTTGGCACTTCACATATGAGACTTCATGCAGTATGCAGCACTTCAAAACTGGAAACACATTAATCTAGAAACCAGTTGACAAGTAACAGCAAACAGTGCTGAATAGCTAGTAAGGCATGTATTTGAAGTATAAATGCCCACAACACGTAGGCAACCTTGGAAAGGAGGCTTGCCAAACTTCCAAATAATGTATAAAGAATGTAAATTTCAGGCATACAGGTTCATATCAACAATATCATACTAACGTACAGAAGTCATGAATATAACAAATTAATGCTTGTGCCAAAGACAGAAAACCAACGTAGAACAGACATCTATATACGTCTTGCATGCGTACCACTACAATATCCATAAGACGTACCACTAAGGTAACATCCCGTAAACAGCTTACAAAAGTACCATGAGACGTCTATTGGACGTGATCCTTCGCGTGATTTGGATGGGTTTTTTGCGGTTGTAGCAACGTTGTATATATGTAACTCCGACCCCAACGGTACGTCTCCTGGACATCTGCAATGTCGGTTGCTGACGTCTCCGGGATATCTGCACGACGTAACGTGGTTTGCTGGGATACCATATCTTTGGAAACCTCATTGTGCTTGATATTGTTCCATGTCAGCATTAAAGTTTTCTAACTGTGCAACACTATTCTGCCTCGTCCCAATATTAAAATATTTTGCGACACGACCCGTAGTGGTCGCTTATAAGGGAGGTGAAGCAAACATTTTATGGTAAGTGATGTGAAGATGGCATGCACTTAGTGCATTTGGCTCAGCTATTTCACATGGCTTAGAAAAAGCCTATGCTACAACACAAAAATAAGAGTGCTCATGTGCGTTTCGCCCAAATAATACACCTTTTTTTGCCATAATTTTGGATGTTTACGTCATAACAAAGTTTGGATGTATACGTCATAACAAAGCGCGGTATTATGTAGCAGCGCCATCAAAGAAAACAAATAATAACACAAAAACTCCAGAAGCACTCAGGGGCAATCAGAAGAAACAGTAATGTGAGGGCTTATATGAAAAGGAAATGAAAACAGAGCAAAAAAGAACAGGGTTTTTTTCCTCGAACCCTTACCACCGCATAACGACACCTCAGGCCGAGATACTGGAGTGAGACACCCTGGCAACGCTCTGTGAGCTTCATACTTTTGATCGAGAACTCGCTCGGCTACTGGTCAAAGACACGTGGGCCATCAACCCATGGCCGTTCTGCAACGTGCCACAGGCTATATGGCCCCTGTCTTCTGGCGGCGACGGCTGTGCTTACTACAACCATGATTTAACCATTTTATGAATGTCCACAATGGCACTACTAACACAACCTTAAAAACTAACTATGACGGCCAAAGTGAGGTTCCACTATTTATAAGAGCAACATTTCGTTGACGGTGACTCTGTAGACCTTTTAGCCTAGCGTACAGGTCCCATTTGAACTTGCAAAATATTTTGCAGTGTCTACCCTAACCGCTTGGTGACTGAAGTTACAATATATACACAGATGAATCCATGTCCACAAAATGTGGCACGGGAAACATGCACGAACCGGGACAGGATAATTTCCATAGAACCAGATATTCTCCAGCAGAGTGGTGAGTTGGACTAGTTGGCATATATATGTAACTGAACCTTCAAAAACCACATCACTGATAAACTCGTCCATAAGCCGACGTGTTTAGGTGAAGTATACGTTGTGCAGCAATAAGCATCAATATCGTGCCAGAACGTTTTACTGCACAATCAAATTCAAACATAGTCTTCGGCTAAATTAAACTGTGTTTATGTAAAATTTTGAGTGGCCACTGTATTTGAATTGCTGTGTCTTGAATTTCATTGTAGTCAGTTGTGCAGGCATGCTTTTAATAATATAAGTGTATTTCGTTTATATTATTTTAGTGGCCCTTACATTTTCAAGTAAACAACGGCCATGTGATGGTGGTGGCTGAGGCACTGCTTAAAAAACTGGCGAAATGAAACCAAAATAATAGATCTCATGGGTACTACTCCACCTACTATACCCTGATCCCAAACAAGCTGAATATGTTTTGGATTTCCACATTGCATGGATGCACAATTAATGAGGCCACATAGGAACACCTATCGCACAATTCCTGCAATACAGTACAGGGTGGGGCATGGCATTGCATTGGATTGCACCAGGAGCTACACGGGAAAACAAGTTAACAAACATGTCTCAACAATGGAGCACATGCAAAATATAAGGACTTGGGTGCTTTGGTGGCATTTATGCAACACTCGTGATTGGCAGACAGAATAACCTTGACGCAAACTATATGCATGTTAAGGTAAACATGATACACGAAAACTGCATTTCATGCGGGCTCAATTTTATGGCATACAGGAGGCTTTGTTTGCTGCATAGTTGGGGTGACTTGACTGTATTGCATGCTAATCGGGATCGGTCTCCCCCAATTAAAAGGTGCCAGTCAGTCATGTTGAGAGTTCGGTGTTACACTTGCACTTCAGTGCTAGACATAAAAGAGACACCGACTTCTGCGAAAACAAGGTTGCTATATGGCAGAACGGTATGCTGAAAATACAACTGTTACAATTGCAGTCTTTTAGGCTGCTTTTGACAAATGCTAAAGGACTGAAAGCGAGTACAATCGCACAAATTTTGTCATTTTACGGTTTCTAAGCCCATTTAGCAGAAATAAACACACAGGATGTAAAACTTAAAATACCAGCCACTCGTGTTCACAACATTACTGCCGCACATTAGGCAACCCTGTTCGGGTGAACATGTCCTCGTTGTGTCTTTTTTCTAAATAATGTACAAATGACACCTAAAGAATATCGACGAAACTTCCGCACAGCTAGGCCACTACGTCAAAGCAGCATCGGGTCTCCGTTAGGACCAATGCGTGTAGCTGGCAGTGCACGAGATGATGTTTACATTAGGTTGTGTTGCCATTCCTATTGGATGTTGACCAGTTCGTCTTTCTTGTCTAAATAAAACTCTTTTATAGTTCAGCGCAATGTCCTGTCTTCTCTTCTTGTTATGTCCGCGTCGACCTGCGCTGTTGATTTATTGACGATCGGGACGCCAACAACCATTTTTTTAGGCAGGCTTCACAAGAGCTTTAACTTGGGCTGGTTGTTACATAACTTTTAGAGACTGCGGACGGTGTGCGGTGTGGAAACTACAGAAAGAGAGCGCAAATGTTTATCTACTTATAGCTCAGTCCCGTCTACAAAGCTACCGATTTCTTTCGACGGCACATTTCACACAACGCCAGCAGCAAAGTACCACATTTATTTATTTATATTTATTTATACATACTGCAGCCCAATTGGGCTATCGCATTTGTGGGTTGGTACATAGAATGGAAAACACTTTTCTGCACAGAATAACACATAAAAACGCAATTCATTTAAATTCACGTATTCATACAGTTTGCACATAATAGATAATAAGTACAGCAAGACATTGATATTATGCAAAACTAACATAACACCGTCAATTTAAATCCTGCCGAAAAGTTTTCAAAGGCAATGACCTAATTTCACGTGGTAGTAGATACCATTTTTCAATTGTTCGCGGAAAAAAGCTGTACTTAATTAGGATAGTTCTTGGAGGAAAATTTGCAAGGTTGAGTTTGTGGCTTTTTTTTAGAATATTTAGGTTTTTCGGGCGACAAATAGCGGTTCTGTAATGAGTAGCGCGGAGTATTCGTAAGAATATTGTAACGAAGCCAAAGAAGATGCAGTTGTCTTGAAGGAGAAACAAGTTTATTGGAGCGAACTTGTGCTCCCCCAACAATTCAAAAGAATACAGAGGCGGCGAAGCAGCGGTCAACAAAGTGACTTGCACAGGCGAGTGTCGTCGAATCGAATGCCACCGCGTCTGGTCTGCAGGCTTTTATCTTTCGGCGCAAGTGTTTCTGGAACCGTCGATTCACATCCAGAACATTGTAGATCACATAAGAATATTCTGGGCTAGTGACGTTAGGGCGAAACAGTCCGCTTATCTGAATGTGATAGCCCGTGCAGCATAAAAGTAAAGAATTTAAGACGCGCTTAGTTTGGAACGCAGGTAACACAGCCGGGCGTGGCCCGGCAGTAAAAACAAACAATAAATAAACGAACCCATACATGGTTCACGGCATTACCCAACTCTAACAGTGCATCGACCCGATGCTAAAATAAAAGACAGTCCGAACGAACAACAACAAAAAAAGTCCGTCATCTTGCATAGTAAGGTTTCAAGCGAACAACGTGGACAACTACGGGCTGCGTGCGTCGTCGTGATGTTCCGGAATCACCATCTGGGATCACCTCGTAGGTAAGTTGGCCGACACGTCGTAGAATCTGGTAGGTTCCGAAATACCGTCGCATAATCTCCTCACTTAGTCGGCGTCGACGGATGGGAGTCAAAACCCACACACGATCCCCAGGGTGGTACTCGGCGTCTCGTCGTCGGAGGTTATAGCGCCCAGCGTCCACCAGCTGCTCGTCTGTTATACGAACTCGACCGAGCTGGCGGACCTCCTCCGCACGCTGAAGGTATCCTTGGACGTTGGTGTTGAGGTCGGCGTCTTCTACGTGCGGAAGCATGGCGTCGAGCATTGTAGTCGGCCGTCTTCCGTGGACAAGCTCGAACGGCATTATCTGCGTAGTTTCCTGGATAGCTGTGTCATACGCAAAGGTGACATACGGTAGCACTTCGTCCCAAGTCTTATGTTCATCGTCGAAGTACATTGACAGCGTATCCGTGATTGCCTTCCGTTAGTCCGTTCGGTCCGTTAGTCCGTTCGTTTGGGGGTGGTATGCCATCGTTCTTCGGTGATCCGTATTGCTGTTGCGTAATATCCCGTGCATCAGCTCCGCAGTAAAGGCCGTTCCGCGGTCCGTGATTAGGACTTACGGGGCTTATGAAGAACTTTGCAACTTCTTGTGCAGTCCCCCTCGGAACAGCGGTGGTCTCTGCGTAGTGCGTCATGTAGTCTGTCGCTACAACAATCCACTTGTTCTGTGATTGTGACGTAGGGAATGAGGCTAGAAAGTCCATTCCAATCTGTTGAAAGGGCCTCGACGGGCCAGTGATCGGTTGCAGAAATCCGGCGGGTCTTGTCGGCGGCGTTTTTCGTCGCTATCAGTTACGGCAACTCCGAATGTAGTGGGTGACGTCCGTTGTAAGGTGGGGCCAGAAGTACTTCGCCTTGATTTTTGCAATAGTGCGAGCTGTGCCGAGATATCCGGAAGACGGGTCGTCGTGGCACGCTTCCAAAATTTCGTCACGGAGCTCTGCGGTGATGAGAAGTACATAATTCGTTCTAGTTCCGGGGCTGAAATTCTTCTTCACGAGGACGGCGTTTTTTAGGCTGAATGCAGGTACGGTGCGTTTGAAGGAACCTGGGCACGTTGACGTTGCATCCTTGGAGGTAGTCGAGCATGACGCGTAGATCGGGGTGGGCACGCTGCTGTGCGGCCAGGTCGCTCGCGGTCACTACTCCGAAGAACGCGCTGTCTTCGTCGGAGTCTTGTGTTGGTGGGTCAACGGGGGCACGGGACAGGCAGTCGGCGTCGGGGTGTTTCCTCCCGGATTTATAGACTACTCTAACGTCGAATTCTTGCAGGCGCAAGCTCCACCAACCAAGACGGCCAGAGGGGCTCCTCAAATTGGGGAGCCAACACAGCGCATGGTGGTCTGTCACAACATTGAATGGTCTTCTATGGACGTATGGGCGAAATTTTGGAACGGCCCATATATTCGCGAGGCACTCTTCCTCAGAGGCTGAAGAGTTTCTTCCTTTCTTTCGACATGGCCCGAAAACTGGAGTTCCTCGTACGCGAAGCGGCACTTTTCAGGCTTAAGCGTTAACCCCGACGTACGGATGGCCTCGAGTACAGACTGCAACCTTGCAAGGTGTTCGTCGAACGTCCGGGAGAATAACACATTATCGTCGAGGTATACGAGGCAGTTGTGCCACTTCAGGCCGGCTAACACAGTGTCCATGACTCGTTGAAACGTTGCTGGCGCCGTGCACATCCCGAACGGCATCACCTTGAACTCTCTCTCTCGTCCACTTCAATTTGCCTGTACCTGGTATTCAGATCCATCGATGAGAAGTACTTCGCGTGGCAGAGGTGGTCGAGGGCATCGTCGATAGAGGGGAGGGGGTACACGTCCTTTTTAGTGATTTTGTTCAGTCGCCGGTAGTCAACGCAAAACCTTAATGTGCCGTCTTTTTTCTTCACGAGTACGGCCGGCGCAGCCCAGGGGCTTTTCGATGGCTGTTTAATGTCGTCGCTGAGCATGTCGTCGATATGAGTGCGGATGGCGTCCCGCTCGTGTGAAGAGACACGGTACGGTCACTGTCGGGTAGGTGGTGCTCCATCTTCTGTGATTATTCGGTGCTTCGCTATAGGTGTCTAACGTAGTTTCGTATTCAACTAAAAACACTCTCTGCAGTGATGCAGCAAATCTAATTATTTATTCCGTTCTTCTTGCCGTAACGCCGGATTCACGTAGAAGGGATTCGGAAGCTTGAAGGTATCTTCGGGTGTGCATTGAAAGTCGGCTACCGCGATCACAAGACTTGCTTCTTGCGTTTCTTCAAGGAACGCTATTGCAGCGCCCTGTTTAAATGCTGGTATTCCTCGCTAAAACTAGTGACCAAAACTTCGGACTTCTGTTGCGTGAAACGTGCAATGCCTCTTGCAACGAAGACACCGCGGTCGAAGAGCAACTTTTGGTCACTCTCTACGATAGCGTCGACGTCAGGAACAGCATCCTCGCAGTAGACGTTGACCATCAAGCTTGCGCGGGGTGGCAGGGTGACGTGGTCATCGGAGATCCTTACAGCTGCAAGGTGTGCGGGGTTCGATTCCTTCGTCATGGAGGGATGGGAGGAAAAAGTTATCGACTTCGTCTGCCGATGCATTATTGCGCCGTTGTCCATCAAAAAGTCCATTCCGAGAATTACGTCGCAGGAGCAGTTAGGCAATATGACGAACGCCGCTGGGTACGTCGTGCCGTCTATGGTGACGCGCGATGTGCGCGTTCCACTTGGCGTCACGAGATGGCCACCTGCTGTGCGTATATACGGACCGTCCCATCTTGTCGTAACTTTCTTCAGCTTCGACGCGAATGAGCCGCTCATTACCGAGTAGACGGCTCCCGTGTCAATGAGGGCGGCTACGTCAAAGCCGTCGATGGACAACTGGACGTCGGACGCCGCTTTCCTCGAGTTTCCGGTGCGTCCGGGCGTTGTATATCGGCTTGTGCGTGTTGACGGCCGAGCACCATGCGTCATCATTCTCGTCATCTTCTCAGCGGCAGGCTCTGTCGTTTCGGGTACACGTCGCGTCGTGTCATCGTCGGGTTCGGGAGTCACGTCCGAGTTAGATCGAGTCGTTGGGCTGCAGGTATGGTGTTCGGTGCGTCCATGCATCGTGGGATGGTTTTTGTTTTTTCGCAGTTCTGCAACTTCACCTCCAGAAGTTGCTGCTTTTAGTTTCCCCTGCGTGGGCTGGTGGACCTTTCACGTGAGAAGTCAGTGGTGTTATGGCGGTTTGGCGACTGGTACCGGTAGGGCGACGGCGAACGGTTCAAGCAGGCAGGTCCTCGGTTCGTGTAGGACAGGTATTCGTCGATCTCAGTAGGGCGCTTGCCGGGTCGGTGCCGTGGTGCGTCGACAGAGAATCCTCGCAGACCGAGCCTCTTGTAAGGGCAGCTAAATTAGATGTGGTCGGCCTCTCCGCAGTGGTAGCACTGCGGGCGATTATCGGGCGTTCTGAACACGTCGGTCTTCCTTGGCGTCTGGTATTGGTCTACAGGGCGTCGGGTGGGTGGCACTGGGCGGAGCTATGGCTGGGCCTCTTGACGACGGGTTGGAGCAGGGCGGGGTTGACGCTTGGGGCTGACTGGGTGCTTCTGAAGGCATAAAAGTTCCCACCGCCTGTTGAACCTCTTCACGGATGACGTCAGTCAGAGAAGCCACTTGAGGTTGCGGTGTTGTTGGGAAAAGCTTCTGAAGCTCTTTCTTTACCACTACTCGAATGGTCTCGCGCAACGTATCGAATCTTCCAGTTGCGGCACCGATGGTCTCCGAGAACAGCGCGTTGACAGGGCGGTCGTACTGTCTAGTTCAAATTTCTAGCGTCTTCTCGATCGCGGCCGCCTCAGACACGAATTCCTGCCACCGTCTTTGGTGGTTTACGGACTAGACAAGCAAAAAGCTCTTGCTTGACTCCTCACATTAGAAACCTGAGCTTCTTTTATTCGGTCATTTCGGGGTCCGCACGGCAAAAAAGTCGCTTCATCTCCGCAACGAAGATCACGACACCTTCGTTGGGGTGCTGCGTTCGATTTTCAAGCAAAAGCGCAGCTCGGTCTTTTCTCACAACAGTAGTGAAGGTCTTAAGGAACGCCCTTTTAATTTGGATCCAGTCGGTCAAAGAACTCTCGTGGTTGTCGAACCAAATTCGAGCAGATTCTTCTAAGCAAAAGAAGACATGCAGGAAAGTTTTTAGTCACCCCACCTGTTGAAGATGCGGACGCGCTCCACCTTCTTTAACCATTCTTCGGGGACTTCTGCGGGGGCTCCCCGTAACGATGACGGTTCCCGGGGCTGCTGAAGGACGATTGGCGACATTGTTTCTTGCACCATGTTGTTGGTTAAAGCGTTCCTTTTCTTGGGCCCTTCTAGCATGAGACCGAACTCGGGTAGCAATCCTTGTAGTCGGCAGCTTTCTCTGGTTGGGCTGGCTTTGTCGTTTCCAGATGTCGTAGAGAGCAGAAAGGGTGAGTACCCAGCACTTCCATCAGGACGATGCAGTTGTCTTAAAGGAGAAAGTAGTTTGTTTAAGCGAACTTGTGCTCCCCTAATAACTCAAAAGAATACAGAGGCGGCGAAGCAGCGTTCAACAAAATGACTGGCACAGGCGAGTGTCGTTGAATCGAATGCCGCGGCGTCTTCTCTGCAGGCTTTTATCTTTCGGCGCAAGTGTTTCTGGAACCGTTGATTAACATCCAGAACATTGTAGATCGCATTAGATTATTCCGGGCTAGTGACGTGAAGGCGAAACTGTCTGCTTATCTGAATGTGATAGCCCGTGCGGCATAAAAGTAAAGAATGTAAGACGCGCTTCGTTTGGAACGCAGATAACACATCCGGGCGTGGCGCCGCAGTAAAAACAAACAATAAATAAACGAACCCATACATCGTACACGACAATATGTAAAAGTTGAAGACATTCGCGTTCACGGCGTTCGGGCAGTGATTGCAATTCGACAGTAGCAAGGTGGGATGACGGCGAAAATCTCCAATCGAAATGACGGAAGATAAAACGAATAAATTTTTTCTGAAGAGAATAAATTTGGTTAAATTCAGATACCTTATAAGGGTTCCAGAAGGTACAGGCATATTCTAAGATGGGTCAAATGAGCGTTATATATGTTGGCAATTTCATTTCAAGTGGAACTTCATGCAATATCCCATGAAACACAAGTTGTCTTGAAGACGTCTTTAAACAGCCTGAAACAGCTACAATCGTCTACCTCTACGTGAAGACATCTTGCAAACGTTTACCGGTAGCAGTTTTGAGAAGTTTATATGTAAACGTGTAAAATATGTCTTGCTGAGAACAAGACAAGCATATGCTACAACAAGAGGTTTTAAAAACATCGCTTGAGAGAGGTTTATCCGGAGACATGGTAAAGAAGTGTTACCCGAGCATGTTTGTTTTTTACACATCTTGACACTTTGAAAACTACTCATCATAAATTTACTAGAAATGCTTTCCTTGACATTTGCGCTTAAATTCGTCTGAAAATGCCCATCTCAAAACAAATTTAAGCACACACTTGCTCTTCACTTCTATAGTCAAAAATCCCAGCATCCAACTTCCACAAGAAATTACCTACATTTTCTATCTCTACTATGCTTTTAAAAACATCCAAGCCAGATTCTTTCTTTGTGATCCGTTTTACCCGTCGTGGATCTTTAAATCTGCCGATTCAATAAAATCACTGCAACTATTTTTCAGGCTAAGGCCTTGATTGTTGTAAATTGTGCTGCTAGAACCACATTACTCTTAATTCATGAATTGCAATTCATGAATTGTACCGTATGCGGTACTGTGAGGGCTGGGCGTGGAATCTGGGCATTCAGGTGGCATGGCGAGGCGAATGGAAGTTATTTAAAGGACAGTGTTTATTTGAACATTATACAACACGATTGACCACATCAGAGGCGGGCACAGATGAAGCACAAACAAGCAAGCTTGTCCCAGACCTCGCATGGGCCTGGAGCTGCGTGGCGCAATGGCACTGAAGGTGAAGCTAGTGATCACCCAATGACTACGGCACATGTGGCTACTCGCACCCCGCCCCGGTTTCGTTGACCACGTGTCGTGGACAGTATTATCCGCACATTGTCCACAGCAGGCACAACACTGATATATGAGGGGGAAACAATGCCGCACGCTTCACTCGTGCACCAAGTCATCTCGGTGGCTAGACAGCCAATAAGCGCATTGTACCATTGAACTGTGGCTGCACTGACTCCAGAGGTGAGTCTACACTGTCATGCTTCCTTGCACTGGCAGTTTCATGCACTGAAGCGTGGTAAGGGCCTCAGCTTCGAGGTTCGTGAAAGGCGTGCCAGTTGTCCTTGGACAGGAGGTTGCCAACACTCTCTCAAACAGTCGCATGGAGCTGCATGTGGCGCACAGTATGCCACAATTGCTACGCAGGAAGTCCTTGCTCGTTTTGTAGCCAAATGCTGAATAGTCGATGCTGCCGCCAAACTTTCGGTCATGGGCTTTGTCCAGCTGAACTACATCGATGCCACTCACGAAGTGGTCAGCCAGGTGTGGCACAAGTTGTCCTTGGTCTCTTCTGATACCACAGATGGCTTGAGTTGGGCGTTGGCTGCTGCACAGGTCGCGGCTGGTTGGCGCTGTTGACGGGCTTGGAACCTGTAGGTGGCTGGCTCACGAGCGTGTTTCCCTTTTCTGTCCATGGGCAAAGTTTCGGGCATGCTGGGCTTGCCGTTGGCTGGGCTGAAAGTAGTTGGCAGGTGGTTCACCGACGGTATGAACTCTTACTGGCTGTTGAAAGAATTCTATATGTGCTTGACTTCCTTTGTGAGAACTGGCCTGACAGAACTTGGTTTCGCCACCCACCCGAGTCAAGCGTACGGTATCCGGGAGGCTCAGAAGGAAGTGGAGGGGGCCACAGAAACCATAATATTTGAATGGAAGCTCCTGGCCTTTACTCGTCTTGAATTCGCACAGAAGCTGTAGACTTAGCGGTTGCTTGGCTCCGATGAGCAAGGCAGGGATGATGGCTTTGATTGTGGCACATTGCATTCCCCTTTGAAAGCCATGGTTCACTTGGGCCCCTGAGGTTTGAGGAACTGCTTGCCTTCTGCATTGTAACGGTATGAGCTCCGACTGTAGGGCAACGCGCTAGCAGTTAAACACTCAGCTTCATATCAGTGATATGGTGAAGATCATCGCTGTGCAAGCAAAAACAGCTCTGTGTTCGGCCAATGTACCTTTTATAACTGCGTGCTGGTTGGGAGTGGGCTGGCTCCCAATATTGGGCTGAATATTGGGCTGATGGCGCGCGAACACCGCGTCGCATGCGACGGTGTCATGCGACAGGGGCACTTCTTGAGGGCAATGTTTGGGCTACTAACACTTGCTAGGGCGGCTGCTCTGGCAAAGGTATGTTGCAGGCAGTCTTTGGCACTGTGTCTGGCAAGGCTAATTACGGTGGCTGGGTCTAGCGTCAAAGGCACCGCGGCAGACGAGGCAGAAGCCTTCGCTTCAAACGGGGGCTAGCTTCATGCTGCTGCCGAATGTCTGCTTCCAGTCACCGAATGAACTCTTTTTTTGAAACCGGCAGTGTCCAGCTGTTGCCATTCCAATTCTTTCCGTATGAGGTCGATGAATAGGCGCGACATTGTCACTTAGACGAGCCACTCCCACACAATTCCCGGCATGATATTCCGCCGAGCCGGATACACGCAGGCGGTCACACACAAAACACAATCTTGCTGGAGCGTCCGCCAGCAAGCAAGCGCAGACGCACACAAGGAGGCGAGCGAGTGAAACGGTGCAAAACGCTTGGGCGAGGAAGACAAAATGGCGCACAGGCTGTCGAACTGGTCCAAAAGCGAAAGCCGGCTTATACCCCTACCGCGTTGGCGTACTTGCATGGCTGCGTGGTTGCACAGAGGCTCGGGCATCGACTGCGCTAAATGTGAGGGCTGGGCGTGAAGGCTGGAGCATTGAAGAGGCATGGCGACGCAAATCGGACTGCAATGTTTTGTTCGACTGGTTCTACTGCGCAACAGTGAACCACGGCCTTTTCGGATCCCGCAGAACAAGCGCTTCCCAGACCTCGCTTGGGCTGGAGCTGCGTTGGCGTAAGGGCACTAAAGGTGGCGCTACTGATTAGGCTAGTGATTATGGGATAGGCTGGAGTTTACAATGCACACATCAAGCACCATCTTCCGGAGCTAGAAAAATGAATAGCTATGCACGCAACTGGGAACACTTGGGATAGTGAAAGTTATTTTCTACCAAAAAGGCTCCCTAACCGTTCAGCGAAGCAGATGGACCTATTCCACCTTTCTGGAAAATAACTCGTTGCTTCCTTGCTCCACACAGTGCCGAAGATAGGCAGGGTGCCCGATAGCGCATGGGCAAACTACCGAAGACTTAAAGAAGCATTTTTACTGGCGCAAGTCCAATTGATCTAATCCAAAAATTGTAGAACCGAACAACAGCAAACTTCAAAAAGCGCGCGCTGAGCGTTCACTAAAAGAGCCGTTAAAAATTGCCAGTAAAAGAGCAATTTATTGCATTTAATAAAAAATTGGCTTATAAAACGTTTTTTGCTTTTTAATATGCGAAAATATTTTACTTTTTATTTTATGCGTTTCAGCACCACCAGGGGTTCCTCTGTCGCTTCAATTCAAACACAACAACCGTTGGTCGCGTTTGTCGTACCAATGAGTTCCTCTTGCGTTTGTGAGGTTGTTTGCGCAAGAAATGCTTTTGAGAGAGTAAATAGGTAGATGGTGTTTTAAATTCATCTTCAAAATACCTTGCTCAAGCCTTTGTATGCTTTAAAACTGCCACGGTTCCCCAAGCGTCCGGAAACGACTCGGCACGAACAAAGCTGAGTAGCTACTAGCGTGCTAAGTCACAGAGTGTATGAAACTATATGTGATAAGTATTAGTTTCTTGCAGTCGTCCTTAATGAGCTATCACTGCACAGTACCATAGTTTGGCGAATTCTGTGCGCAGCACACGCCGGTGCCCAGCGCCACAATTTGTGAAGAAGTACACGCTTGGCCTTGCAAAGTTTTGACATTACTTTTCTCGTTAAAGAAAACTGTTGAAACGGTACAAGCAGTACAACGAATGCACAGGCTATCAGCCGAGCTCGCGGTTAGCCTTTATCTACTAGTGCTGCACAAAACTTTGAGACATAAATTTCGGTGATGTCGCAGCACAACGACGGAGTTCAACGTAAATACACTATTAAGGCAAGATGTCGGGGGAGAGCAACTGTACTTTTTTCTTACAGTTGGCGCCTTTCTTGCTGTAACCCCGTTTATCTTGTTTTTCGCTCACATTCTTAGATTATATATGACGCACTGACCGAGAAGAAATAACAGTAAAAGAAAGCGTCTGAGTCAGAACACGTTGACCAGACAGAGTAGTAGTGTCTTCCAGGCTCCACTCATTGTCTGTTGCGCCTGCTACCATGTTGACACTAACAAAAAAAAAACCAAGAAGTCTGTAGTAAGTCCGCATGTATGCAATGTTTCTCCGGAAAATAGCCGGCAATAGCCGGAAAATAGCCAGCAGGTAACGCGCGTGCCTACAGAGACTGAATCAGAAATCGTTTGTAAAGTCCCTGTGATGTAATAAAATCCTACATAGGCCAACGCGTTTAAGAGCACAGTCTAGCATAAGGACATTAAAATACTAGACAGTTGTTGCTCATTATGGTGTGTCCACAAACTAAAACTCAACAAACAATAATCTTACTCATATAACTCCAAAGAAAAGAATAGAAATGATGGAGGAATTGTCATTGTTCCGAACACAACTTGTTGGGGTTAATACACCATCTGTTTCCAAAGACCCGTATGAAGTGCATATCATGCGATTTTTAATCTGGACCAAAAATAAAGCTGGAAAGGGGCCAATTTAAGACAAGTTGAATTGCCACTGACCGTTACTATATCTCCATGCTGCATTTATTGTTGATGTGATCAGTTGTCTTCAGATATTCATGATGGGCATGTTTAGTGCATTTCTGTCTGAGCTAAAAATGAAGCTAATAGAGTGCACATTTGTCTTACTTCTTGTTCCATTTTAGTTCTCTCCTGTCATATAAAACAGTATTACAAAAGGATAATGGTATATTAGCCAGTTGCAAACGTGTGTTTATGAAGAAATTCTGGAATGGTATTGCTAGTTTCTGACATACATTAGTTTTCTTCTGCTAGCACACATTTGAGCTATGAATAATACAAGACCTTCCCAAAATATTGTGTGCAAGTTCAAGGTACTGCCCTAGAGTTTTATTCATTCCAAGCCTTTCACTGTGGCAGGTTTGAGATTTTTTATTACGATAAGCTCATTCACAGGCAAGGGCGGGTGAATGAGCTTTTGACTTTTTTTGTCCTTGTGCAGTAGGATATTTTTTTGTTAGAGCAGTAAAACCACTCTGCATCCTTACTTACCTCGAGATAACAAGTTTTGCTTACCTTAAGTTTCAATCTTCTTTAGTGCTCAGTGCTTTAGCTGTGTACATTTTATTATCTCGCAATTTGCCGGCATCTGGTCGGCGCGTTCATGGCGCCTTCTGAAGCCCTGGATGTGAACAAAGCTGCCAAGGAGTTGTCGCTGATCAACCTCTCCATGTGTGAGAAGGCCAAGCCGCGCTTGCACTGGGTCAATTAGGACGTTTCTCATTTACAGAAGGTAACCACTTTTTGTGTATAGCTGATGTTGATGTTGGAATTTTCCTTGCAGACCCATGATATGTTTACAGTGCAATTAACCGGTTATGCTGGGTGTATCAGGTTTTGGCAGGATGTGGTATGCGATTTGTGTGCACTAAATGAGAGAG
This sequence comes from Haemaphysalis longicornis, assembly GCA_013339765.2. NCBI lineage: Eukaryota > Metazoa > Arthropoda > Arachnida > Ixodida > Ixodidae > Haemaphysalis > Haemaphysalis longicornis. Next base: position 39,477,086 of record CM023448.1, on the reverse strand, counting down.
AAGCTGTGCAATTTGTGCTCGCTGCCCTTCGTGTTACCGCTTTGCATAGAGAGGCCCTTGTGTCTAGTTTTCTTGTTTTCAGGTTTCACATAGGAATACTTATAACTACGTTTATTGGATTGCCCGAGGTTGTTATATGTACTTGAGAGTGGCTTAAAGTGGCATCAAAATGATGTTAGGGCAGGAGGTGACAAAGGCTTCAATTTCAGCTTGGTTCCTGGGATATCGAGAGGTTGCTGTTTAGCCAGCTGCAGGGCAATTCTACAGGCTTGCAAACCTTAGAGCTTTGTCACTCGTGGCTTAGCAATGTTTACCACACCATTATATCATATTTCCTAAGGTAAATGTGTGTTTTCCCCTTCTGAACTGCTATTTGTACCTATAAGTCCAGTAATCAAAAAATGGCCCAGGTGGTGGCCTCTGGATGGGACGGCCCCGGTTGGTCTCCTGCTCTGGTGGCCGAGGTGCAGCTGGAAATTCAGGGAAAGCGCAGCAAACAACGGATGCACCACTGTGGGCAGCTCAGCTGGCCTGGGATATCGTCCAAGATGACCTGTAGGTCAACATCCTGGCCTATTCGGGCGGCTCTGTGCGACAGCGACAGGGCTCGGCTTCAGCAGACGCCGTCATGGGGGAGGGCACCCGGCAAGCGCTGCTGTAGTGCGCTGTGTCCTCAGCCACAGCCGAGCTGGTGGGTGTCAGCCTGGGCCTGACCCCAGCACTGTGCCCTGCTATTCTACGCCCGGGTGGCCCTGCTGCGCACCCAGAGGGCGACTTGTGCTCACTCCTAGTACGGGGAGTGCTATATCGGGGCGCCTGGCTGCGGCCGCAGTGGGAGCCCAGACACAGTGAGCTCAAGGACAACGAACCAGTGATGTGATAGCTGTGCTTAACCGTCCCGAAAGGTAAATCCTGCTACATCCTCCTTCATTTCAAACAATCTGCGGTAATCTTGTGCCGAAGCTTCGTTTCGCCGGGCTTCCGCGATGTGTTGGCTCTGGTGGGAGGAGTCCTTTACGCACGGGCGTTGAAGGCATCTTTTACACAAAATGAAGTTGAAGGAAGTTTTTACATAAAATACCCTGAGTGCCTTCTGCACGACTGCCTTTCAACGACGTCATTTTCAGAGCCTGCGCTTCTTCAGCCCACAGCTGAGGAAAGAAAAGTCCTCTAGAGCTCATTTTAGGGTGCGCAAGTTATCTAACCCTGCGATGAATTGACTTTGATGGATGAATACATGCTCGTCCAGCTTGAACATGTTGATCAGATCCGTCTACACGAATTAACGAGTATTGGCAGCCGAGTTTTGAGCAGAAGGAGGCTAACAACAGAAACCAAGTTCCCTCTCTTGGTGTGGCTAGTGAAGGCATTGCTGGGAATTCCACATAGAAAATCGGTTGGGGAATTGGGCTTCAATAAGAACTGCCGGCACCCTAATGAAAGGGCTCAGTGTGCGATACAAACTGTTAATGGTATCAGGCACATTGTTTCGTTCTTGAAGCGCTTTGCCCTAGATGCAAGTAACTTCAATGTGACACCAGAGGTTTTCAGAGCAGTACAAACATCTAGCAAAGACTGCCAAGAGCGCATTGCGGCTGACAAGCTCAGGCAGCTATGCAGTGGTGTCTTGACCCAGCCAAGGCTGGTCCTAGTCATGATGCCCGAGACAGGCTCCAGCAAGAAGTGGAGACCACAAAAATAACATGGTGGCGAATGCGGAGCATCTAATTAGCCTCGACATAAAGTCCAAGAGCTTCAGGTATGTCGAAAGTGGTCAGTCTCTTCTAGCTGAGGGTAAAGCTAGAATGGTGGCATCACTGGACAAAATGGCACAAAAACAACTTTGGTCCTGTCACGTTATTTCTACTTTCATGCATATTTAACCAGAGAAACGCGGGTTTAGAACAAGGGTCTGTTTTGTTTTGTTACATTCTCTGCCTAAACAAGTTCAAAGTTGTTTTCAGGGGATCTAGTCTAATTGTGTTTTATTGCCATATAGTCGTTTTAGCTTCAGGATTTTGTTTTTATTTTCATCAAACTGTCCACATTAAGTGACTGTGTTTCGTTCATTCTGGTTTTATGAAAAGTTCTGTAGCCTACCGAATTGAATGCTACCCCGATAGCCGCTCTTTAAATGAAATTCAAGTTTCTTCATGATCTGTTGGCTCATGTGGTGTATGTACACATCGCATGAACTCGTTTAGTGCTTGTCCTGAGGCATTTCATAGTCACTGCTGAAAATACATCTGTGCGGCCGAAAATCGTTTGTACCGAAGGCATTTTACTTGTTTAAACATTTCGGTGTTCCCAGGATGCTGCTTTTGGGGCTCCTCTTAGTTGTTTTCCTCCCCTTCCAGCAGCTCTCGGCCGTCGTGTGCCCCATGTGGGATCCCGAGCAGAGAAACACCACCTGGAGGTGGCCGACAGCCCTGCCTGGTGGTCATGGAGAGTGGCCAGATTTCCCAACAGGGAGGCGAGCTGCTGGCCACACGGCAGAATCTTTGGCTGCTAGACCAGCTGCAGTTGCTGCCAGGCTGTGCCAGGGAGCGGGACAGAGTTCACAAGGCCCTGGGCTCACCTGGACGCCTCAGGAGTCATCCCCACGCTTCGCCTCCAAGCCCGGTGATTTGGAACAACATTGAGAAACTGAGGGTTTGTTTGTTTATCTTCTCTTGTGCATTTGTGTGTTCGTCTTTTTTATACCCCTTTTTAGGCGTCAGTGAAGTGATTTGCAAATATTGCAGGAATACTAGTGCGAATTGTAGTCTGGAGTCTCTAGGCCATAACTTCACCACTCGCGGCATTTACGTGAATTTATTCGGTAGAAATATTCAATTAAAAATGCTGCCTTCCTCCGCATCCTTTTTGCTGATTTCCTGACATTTTGTCTGACATCAAAACAAGATGGTTTGGCTGCACTATTGTGCGGCTCGCCGACCCTCCGACAGGGTCAGTTGGTCCAGCGTATAGTCTTCTGGCGGCCAGCGGGTCGTCTTAATTTGTTTGCTCATTTGAAACTAAGCCGTGACCCGTTTGTGCCGGGAAATATCTGCCTTTAGTTTGTTAGTTTGTAGACTGTATTCAGCTTTAACTCACTCCACACATGCGACGCTCCGCTGAATGGTACGGTAGTGAAATAATCAAAGGCCAATTGAAGGTGGGAGAAGCTTTATCAAAGTTAATAAAGGTACAAAAAAGAAAACTGCACATCAAACAAGGACACAAGAGAAGACAAATAGACACATAGGGTGCAGACTAGCAAGTGATATTTTATTTTAGAAAAAAACACATCATGCAGGAAACTGCGACACCCTAGGGCACAGAACAAAGATAAACAAACAAAACCACAGCCAAAAGACTGAGCGCCACACGGGGGGCAAGGAACCCTACACTAGGCAAGTGCAATCGCTTTGCACATAAACAAACAAGGCGAGGGCCGGGGTAGTACAAGGACACTAAAAATCACCCCCAAGAGTTCTGTTATGATACGCGATCACGGTGCTTAGTAGGGACACTGACGGTGACATCCCAATGTTGTGCCGAATCTTTCATGCGGAGGCCCGAACGATTTGGCACAACCGGCGGTTGTGACAGTGCGACGGTGCCAGCGGCCAACCACCTGAGCCAATTCAAGACATGTGTGGTCGTTCATATGTTCCTAAGGACGGCGTATGTATAGGGTCGTGTCTTGCCCCCATTATCAGTGACCTCCTACTCGCACGTTTCAACAGAAAACTTCGTCAGTTGCTTCCGTTGCTCTGCACTAAGGTCACTAAGATTTTCCGCGTCATGTACGACTTCCTAGTGCTGTAGCAGCTCAATTCAGAGGGCACTACACATGAAGTTGAAGAAGTGTTTTGAACTCTTTCGTTCCACCCTCAATTTCTTTTCGTAAACAATAGAAACTCCGGTCGGGGGATTGATGCAGTTTTTGGATGTGGAGCCCAAGGTGAACCGTGACTATGTGCGTTGGATCTATTCCCCTCGATCCAAAAAGGACTGCTTCAGTCCACGTCAGCTCTCGGGAATGCGCTGCAGCGCTCGTGCACACACCAAGCTGAGGCGAGTTTCTGTTCACAGGTGGAGCGACTGGAGGAAGCAGAATTTCCTTGCGACTTTATCTTGGCTGTGGGCGAGAAGCTTCTTGTCGAGTCACGCACCAAGAAGACGACGTGCGAACGGGGCAATGCCGACAAGAGGGCCGTTTTACCTTACGTCCATAATGTTGGGCACAGGATCAAGAAAGCTAGGGAAAAAGTGGGGGTTAGTGTTGTTATTTCGGCACCTAACAGGGTACACAAGTTGTGTAAGCGCGTAAACTCTGAAGAAAATAGACATGCGGGGTGCTGGAAAAGACATGAGAAGCGCTTTTTTAACTGTCAAGCATGCGTCGTCTACGAAACCCCCTTGTCCAGTGGATGATCGCACATTGGCTAAACGGGCTGATGCATTAATGATCGACTGAGGGCACACGCCGACAGCCTCCGCCCTTTTACCGGCAGCAACCTGGCCACCAACTGTGAAGACTGCAAATGCTGTGTGCCACGCCTCAAAGCATGCAAATTTACAAAGCATTACAGGGGTGCGCGTAGGATGGAGAAGATTTCGTTTCGTGAGTGGACTTTTGGGTGTGATTTGTGGTTCATCTTAGTCCTCTGCCCAAGGTTATCGCACATGTGTAGATCACAGTTTCCTTCATGATGTGTTTTTCACTCAAATAAAAAATCACTTGCTAGTCTGCGCCCTGTGTGTCTAGTAGTCTTCTCTTGTGTGCTCGTTTGAATCGCAGTTTTCTTTTCCGGAATGTACTAACTAGCCTAAGCTTGCATTCTATTTTACCTAATATAGGTACTAGTAAAGTAAGGCCAACTGAAACCTACCATACCGGGAAAAATCAGGGTGCATGAATAGCTTTTTTGTGCTGGGTGAACTAGCACAGCAGTCACCAGCACGATCACACATCTGTGAACGCTTTTCTGCTAAAGAAATGCAGTCACTAAAGGTGAGGTATTTGTGAAAATTTGAGGGATGCTTACTGCACAAGCCCTATTCAAGGAAGAGTCATCTGCGCTGCTTGGAATCCCGAATCTAGATAAAAATGTGAACTGGGTATACATGATATACATTATACTTTTGCCCTTGCCAACACTGGCTTATGGCAGAGGGATCTGGAGCACAAGCTATATTGTTATGCAATTCGCAAGCTCAAATCCCATAGCACTTTTTATTTTTTTCAGTGGTTTAGTTGTTTTTGGGCGGTATTTTCTGTACTAAATTCACACGTTTGGCGCTGTTTCTTTAAATTTGGCAAAACTGTGTCGTTCTTTCTGTAAACCTGGTAAAACTTAAGGGTGTGCAAATTATGCTAGTAAATACGGTATTTTACAGAACCGAAACAAACTGTTTTGAATACTAATCTTAGACATTGTCCAATTACGTAGTAACTTGTATGAACGTCACTGCTTCAGTTGCTGGGGCTTCCTAAGACCCAGCATGGCCGTTTTTCCCATTTCAGGCCTCATGAAATAAATACCGCCTTATCGACAGGATAAACGATGAAAAGCGTTTTTTTGACCCATTATACGCAGTTCAAACAAAAAAGACAGGGACTTGACAAATTCACTTCGGTGTCCTTTTAATACCTCACAACCCGCCGCTGTGGCACAGTGGCTAAGGCGTTGTTCAGCTTAGCCTGAGGTCGCAGGTTCGCTTCTCAATTGTGGCGGCCGCTTTTCTGATGGAGGTCGAAAGCAAAAACGCCCTTGTGCTCGAGATCCCGTGCAGGTGGTCAAAATGTTAATCTGGGGCCCTCCCCTACGTCGCACCTCATCGCCTGTGTAGCGTCGGCTCCTAAAACAAAATCAATACCCCCCGTGACTTTGTCTCTCCTCTGTATCTGCCGTGTCATGCCCTCCCGCACTCCACACACGAGTGGACATACTGGTGTCTATGCCTAGGTGTGACAATTTACAGCTGCTGGTGCACATTCCTCTCTGCTTTCCTGGAAATTCGTTCATTTTGGTAAAGGATAAAAATTACTGCAGCCTTAATTCTTATACTTGCTTTCTGGCACCTATACCCATCGATAATACAGTCGAACCCCACTACAACAAACTCCGCTTCAACGAAATTTCCTTTCGGCGAAAAATGTCCAATTCCCCATTAGTTAGCCAGAGAAGTCAGTGCAACCCTGTCCTCGCCCCAACGAACCATATGTCTGGCTTGCTTTCGCATCAACGAAATTTAATAAGTGGCTGTCTGTGTGATACCTTTCACTGCTCACTACTGATGCCCATTGTAATTGACACAGTGGCTTGTGTTCTATACAGGCATCCTGTTGGCTCGGGCAACACGGCTGGAGGCAAGAAGCAAGGACATTCAGTTTCATGGGACAAGCCAGACTGCTGATGACTGCCACATGAAGCTATCATACCTGCTTATAAGTATATAGCGGGTTGACAGTTACCTTTTTTGTGAGAGCTTTCTCCTGTAATTCTTTCTGCTTTAACGCATATACCTAATGTTGCACTACAAATAAAGCTGGGTTTTTAAAAGATCACAGGTTGAGTTTATCATTTTGTTGTACACAGGACACAAAAAATGTCATATGAGACCTAGCTGGCCACAAACAACTCTATTCTTGTGAGTTTATGCGAATACCCCCTATTTATGTTGTGCTAACATCACCTTCAGTTGTGCTGCCCGCTTGATGCTTTCTCTGTTCACACAGGCCGGTTGTGGATGTTGCTTCCAGGTGTCAACAATAAACTTCCAGAACCAAGAATTGCTTCCAGAACCCAGTGGTTGCTTGCAGAACACTAAACAATGACCAGCCCTTCTCCGAGTAAGTATCTTTTAAACTGCGTGCCAGTTTATGCAACGGTATTTATTGGGAGAACCGCGGGCAGTCGAGTCAGTGTTCCAAAAAGCCGCTGCTGGGTACGTCAATTGTAGGGACAGCTCGTAGCTGTATTTCAGGACAGCATGTGTGTACAGAGAAAGAATTTAGCGGGTGCCACGAAGGAACCCCTGAGTAAACGTGGATAACGTAATTCCTGAAACCTCTCGAAACGTTCTTAAAACTCCTTGAAAAGTAGTTGTATAGACGTCAACAAGAAGGTGCTGAGACATCCTACAAGAAGTCCTGTAGATGTCTTGCAAGCTCCCAGATAGACGGCTATAAGCGTCGTGTTAGCAGAGCTACAAGGCTTTTTCAGGACGGCTTTTTTAAATAACTTCTTGGCCAGGATGTGTCTATGCAGTTCGAATCGTCTTGTGTAGATGACTTTTAGATTTACAATAGCCCTTTTTGCGTTTCATGGGATTACGGGTTAGATAGCCTATCTTTTTTAGAGCTTTGTTGGATGTATAATCAATGTGTCTTGACCAAGAGAAGGTAGGTGTGAAGACGACGCCCAGGTACTTATATTCGTTCACCCGCTGTAGCGAAAAGCCGTTGAAAGAAAACCTAACTAAGAAACAGAACGGCGTGTACTGAAAGATAAAGTGGCTGTGTTGTAAAGTTGTACCGCATCACCTGCAAAACTGTTGCACCACCTGCCTGGCACCACCTGCAAAATTAAGCGAAAGAATCAGTTAGTAAATTGTGATCAGCATTCGTGTTTTTAAATTGTATAACACGCAGACGTCAGCATAGAAGCGGATGTTTGCGGGTGTATAATTAGGCAGATCATTTATATGCAATAAAAACAAATGTGGCCCCAGGCCCGAACCCTGGGGAACTCCGCATGACGCATGTACTACCGACGGATTTGGGGAGTTAAAATGAAACATACTGCGAGCGATCATATAAAAAGCAAAGAAATCCAATCAACTAAGGCCGAGTTGTTAAGGATAACACGAAGTTTATGAAGAAATTTTAAATAGGTTACGGTGTCAAAACCCTTAGATAAGTCTAGAAAAATTGCGTCAATTTTATTTCCTTTGTCAAGAGCGTGGGCAATGGCATGGGAAAATTCAACAAGCTGAAATATTGTACTAAAGCCGTGACGAAAATCATGCGGGACGTTACACAAAATGCTATTACATTAAAAAACTCCAAATTATGACTGAATATTATATATTCGAGAAGTTTGCATGATTGTGACGTTATTGAAAGCGGACTATAGTTCAATGATGACTGCTTGTTGCCGGATGTAAACATGGGAAATATTTTTGCCAATTTCCATGCTAACGGGACAATCCTAGTAGATAATAATTTCGGAGTTTTAAGAGGATCACGTTTTCGTATTCCACGCCTCAACCTCACAACACGACGCGACAGATGAAGTATATCACGCAACATCCAAGGGAGGCGAGGATTTCTCTTTTTTTTTGTTTTAAGGTGTACAAAGCGCTTTAGACAGATTGCAACAATGTTTTTGAAAGAAGCCACGAGGGAATTCATATCATTCGATAAACTAAGTTGTTTGAAATCGTCAAAAGAATCGGCTAAATAATAAATAATGGTGGAATCGTCGGCGCGTAAGAAATCAGGAAATGTGGAATAAACCAATAAATTGTTCCGAACAGGAACGGGTATGGAAACAAGAACAGCAATATGATTTGAAATGTCATCAGTAACCTCGCATTCATAGCCGTTATCTAATAGGTTGGGCATATATATAATAGGTATGCCTTTTCACAGATAGACTGGCAAGACAAATAAAGCCTGATGTTTTATTAGTAATGATGTTGAGATGCACAATACTCACCTGGGGAAGATGAACAAGTTGATGAGGGCAATGGTTTAAATATTGTTGCATCCAGTGACAACTGTTGGTGCCGCTGTCGACTCACTCAACTCTTGCAGACGAATTGAACTCACAACACAATTCACACGGTGGCATACAGTCTTCATTCATAAGCAGTTGTAACAGTGGTCATTTTGAGTAAAATTTAAGGCTCTCCTCCTGCTACACGTTTAAGGTGAACTGCGCTGAACAGGCCTGACAGTCGCGCCTCTTGCACTCCGAAGGTCATGACCAGAGGTTTGGATTTGCGCATATGATCGGGATTTATAAAACGGTCGTTTTAGCGGTCTGTTCAAAACAACATATCAAACAATTACCTTTTCAACTGTTCAAAATATAGCGTTAGTACATATTTTTGTGCTTTACGTAGTTTTTATCCTAACAACCGGAGGCATTTATGCTCCACTTTGCGTAAATACGGAAATAATGAAGCAGACAGCGCTCTTGGCTCATACATAAAACAGAATAATGTAGACCGCGAATCGTTCCCCTTAAAAAATTCGTTCATAGGAACTACGGTAACTAAAATAAAAAAAAGATTATGCTTCACTTCCCTAAACCTTGCAAATCTATTTCGAGTAGTCCTACATACACAAAAGGCGTCAAATTCACACGAAAGAATAAAAAGCGCGCAGGTTGTACGTTTGATATACCACATACAAAAAGATAACAAAACTTACGTCTTACTTCATAAATCAGTACTAGGAATGTGCATTTTATATCGCAGCAGTTTATTAGGCCTCGCGAACGATCCCTACTGCAGCACAAGGTTTTTTCAGTGAAGGCGCTTGGGTCATTATCGGCTCCTTTTTTTTTATTCGTGAAACACACGTGATGACTCTTAAGACTCTAGTTTTTTTTCTACTTACAATAAGGGCACAAAAAAGCTGTCATATGTGGGCGAAACGCACATGAGCATTACTATTTCTATGTGGCAGCATAGGCTATTTCTAAGCTATGTGAAATAGCTGAGCCAAATGCACGGAGTGCATGCCGTCTTCACATCACTTACAAAAAAATGTTTGCTTCACCTCCCTAATAAGCGACCACTCGAGTTGGTGTCGCAAAATATTTTAATATGAACCATGCTGAATATTGGTGCAAAGTTTGAAAACTGTATGCTCACATAGAACAATTTCCAGCACATGGAGGTTTGCAAAGTTGTGGTAATATTTCTCGAGCCCCAAATGTGGGATAGTAATGCTGAGGACTGAAATAAGCTTTAACAACTCATAAATGCTCGCAAGCTACAAAATCCTGTAAAGTTACCGATAATCTTAAAGGTCTTCTATTTTTTTTTTAAATTCAGCCATTCAATTAAAAAGGGTAATTCACGTGCCTTCGAGTCCGTACTTTCGGCTAGGTGTTTCTAGAATTTCTTTCAAAACATCTCAATAGCGAATTTATTAGAGAAAAACATTTTTGAATTTTAAATTCGTTTTGATATTTTTACTAAAATTTCGGATCGATTCACTACCAGGCTGTTTATAAGCTTTTGGTTGCGGCTTCCAAAAGTGACAAAATACCACTGATTCCGTGCACGTAAGCGTGCATTTCACGAAGAGTGCAGGGAATTGTACAGGCTCGGGTGGGCGTGCACTACGTCAGCGGCTCACAAAAAAGAAAATAGTGAGCGCAGAAGATTCAAGTGGATGTGAGCGTGCGTCACATGAGGAGAACTGGCCTCATCTATGCTTGAGCATGGGCTTTCGCCATGAGAGGGGCTCACAAAAAAAGAAGTACCAGCCAAACCCACGCGAGATCCCCTGGATAGTACGCGGCATCTCGGCGTCGGAGGTTGTAGCGTCGGGCATCCCACAGCTACTGGTTCATTGTACAAAGTCGAGTGAGATGGCCGGCCCGTCTGCACGTTGAAGCTATCCTTGGACGTCGGCGTTGACGTCGGTATCTTCTACATGCGGAAGCATAGCGTCAAGCATCGTAGACAGCCGTCTTCCGTAGAGAAGCTCGAACGATGTCATCTGAATAGTTCCCTGGATAGTCGTTTTGTACGCAAACGTGGCATACGGGAGCACTTCGTCACTTGTCTTTTGTTGAACTTCGACGTACATAGCCTATCCTGTAGGGTCTTGTCTAGACGTTCCATTAGTAGGTTAATTTTCGGATCCTGACGTATAGGACGGGCCCAGAAGGTGCTTTCCAATCTGTTGGAAGAGCCTCGATGGGAGGGGGATCGCCTGGAGAATTGCGGAATGTCTCATCGGTGGCGTTTGTCGTTGCTGGCCGTCACTGCAGGTACAGCCCTAGTGGGACATATCGGTTATAACGCAGAAAAAGTAGCACTTCACCTTGATTTTTCCTATAGTGCGAGCTGTGCCGAGATGTCGGGAAGACGGGTCTTCATGGCACGCTTCCGAAATTTTGTCACAAAGGTGTGCAGTGATGACAAGAAAAAAATTCTTTCAAGTTACAAGGTTGAAACTTTTATTCAAAAACACAGTTTTAAGGCTGAATGCTGGTAAATTGTGTTTGAAGACCCTAGCTGCGGTGACGTTGCGTCCTACGAGGTAGTCGGTTATGACGCGTAATGAGGGTTCGCCACGGTTCTGGGTGGCTGGTCACTCTCCGTCACGACTCCTAAGAACGCGCAGACTTCAACACAGTCTTGTGGTGGTGGGTATGGGGGCGCAAGATCGGCAGTTGTCGTAGGAATGTTTCCTGCAGATGTATAGATGATTGTTATGACGAATTTATTCTTAGCGCAAGCACCACCACCCAAGATGTACAGATGAGTCCTTAATATTGTCACGTGGCCAAAGGCTACGCAGTTGTCTTCAATGAAAAGAAGTTTATTGGAGGGAACTTGTGCTCCCCTAAAAACTCAAAGAATAGACAGGCGGCGAAGCAGCACTAAACAAAGTGACTTCCGTAGGCGGGCGTCGATAAATCAAATGCCTTGGCGTGGGCACCGCAAGAATTTATCTTTAGGCGCGAGTGCGTCTGGATCCATCGAATTACATTCAAAGTACACCAGATTACTGTAGGCTGTTCAAGTTATTTCGGAACGCTCTGCCTATCAGAAGAGATAACACATATGGCATTGAAAGAAATAATAAAAACACGCTCTTCCCTTGGCACACAGATAACACAGACCGGCGCAGCTGGGCGGAAAATGAAAAACACAAATTAACAAACCAATTGCATGGTTCCCGGCCTTACCACCGCTTCTAAGAGTGCATCGACCCGATGCTAACTACCATAAGCCACCGTCCGTACAAATAAAAAATAACAGTCCGTCATCGTGCGTAGAAAGGTTTTAAGCGAACATCGTGGACGACTTCGGGCCGCGTGCGTCGTCATAAGGTTCCGTGTCATATCGGGGTTCACCTCCTAGATTACTTGGCCAACACGTTGTAGAACCCGGTAGGATACGAAATACCGTTATAGAAGCTTGGCACTGAGTCCCCGTCTTTGGATGGGAGTCCAAACCCACACACGATCCCAAGGATGGTACTGGCCGTCTCGGTGTCGGAGATTGTTGCCCGGCATCCACCAGCTGCTGGTCCGTTATACAAACTCGAGCGAGCTGGCGGGCCTCCACCGCACGTTGAAGGTACTCTTAAACGTCGTTGTTGAGGTCGTCCTAATCTACGTGCGGAAGCACGGCCTCGAGCATCGTAGTCAGCCGTCTTCCGTATACAAGCTCGAATGCTGTCATCTGCGTAGTTTCCTGGGTTGCTGTGTTGCACGCAAACATGATATACGGAAGAACTTCATCTCAAGTGGTATGTTCAACGTCGACGTACATAATCAGCATATCCGCGATCGTCTTGTTCAGACGTTCCGTAAGTCCGTTCGTTTGAGAGTGGTACGCTGTCTTTCTTCGGTGATGCTTTTTGCTGTAGCGTAAGTTTTCTTGCATAAGATACGCAGTGAAGGCCATTCCGCGGCCCGTGATTAGTACTTCAGGGGCTTCATGACGCAGCACAACTTGGTTAATAAAGAACTTCGCGACTTCTTGTGCAGTCCCCCTCCGAAGAGCGGCCGTCGCTACGTAGCGCGTCATGTAGTCAGTCGCTACGACAATCCACTGTTTCTCGGATCGTGACGGAGGCACCGGGAACAGAAGATCCATTTCAATGTGATGGTAGAGCCTCGATGGGATGACGATCGGCTGCAGAAGTCTGGCGGGTCTCATCGGCAGCGTTTGTCGTCGCTGGCAGTTACGGCATCTGCGCACGTAGTGCTTGACGTCAGAGGTAAGGCTGGACCAGTAGTACCGTGCCTTCATTTTTCCAGTAGTGCGAGCTGTGCCGAGATATCCTGAAGACGGATCGTCGTGGCACACTTCCAAACTTTCATCACAAAGGTCCGCGGGTATGACAAGAAGGTAATTCGTTCGTGTTTCGAGGCTGAAATTTTTCTTCACGAGGACGCAGTTTTTGACGCTAAATGCTGGTAAGTGGCGTTTGAAGGTTCTCGGAACGGCGACGTTGCATCCCTCGAAGTTGTAGATTGTTATGCGTAAGTCTGGGGGGCTAGGTCGCTCTCCGTCACGACTCCGAAGAATGCGCTGTCTTCATCGGAGTCTTGTGGTGGTGTGTCGACGAGGGCGCGGGACAGGCAGCCGGCGTTGGAGTGTTTCCTACCGGATTTATAGACGACTGTAACGCCGTACTCCTACAGACGCAAACTACACCTCCCCAGACGGCCAGAGGGGTCCTTCAAATTGGCGATACAACAGAGGGCATGGTGCTCTGTCACAACATTGTATGGTCTTTCATATACGTATGCGCGAAATTTTGAAATCGCCCATATAATAGCGAGACACTCTTGTTCAGAGACAGAGTAGTATATCTCTTCCTTCGACAGACTACGGCTGGCATAGGCGAATACCATTTCCCAACCGCTTTGCTTTTGGATGAGGGCAGCACCCAAGCGTATATCACTGGCGTCCTGTGCATTTCTGTTTCGGCGTTTTTGTCGAAATCAGCGAGCAGGGGCGCGATTCGCAGGCGTTTTTGCAGCTCGCAGAATGCTTTTTCTTGGTTGTTTTCCAGCATAAAGGGGTGCTATCTTTCGTCAAGCGCGTGAGTGGCTCTGCAATGCGTGCGAAGTTTGCGACGAAGCACCGTTATTATCGCAGAGACCGAGAAATTATCGTATGCCGTTCTTGTCTTTCGGCCTTGGGAAGTTCCTAATGGATGAAGTTTTTGCAAGGTCAGGTAGGAGTCCCGTGGCATTGAGTACGTGGGCCAGGAAGTTCAGTTCCTCGCACGCGAAACAACATTGTTCAGGCTTTAGCGTTATCCCCGACGTACGAAGGGCCTCGAGTACAGTGTAAAAACCTTGCGAGGTGTTCGTCGAGATTTCGGGCGAATACCACAACGTCATCGAGGTATACGAGGCACGTGTGCTACTTCAGACCAGCTACCACAGTGTCCATGACTCTTTGAAACGTTGCTGGTGCCGCGCACAGCCCAAAAGGCATAACCCTGAACTCGGATAGGCCGTCCGGGGTTAAAAATGCAATCTTCTCTCTGTCTCTCTCGTCCACTTCAATTTGACAATAGCCGGTCTTCAGGTCTATTGATGAGAAGTACTTCGCATGACAGAGGTGGTCGAGGGCGTCGTCGATTCATGGCAGGACGCACACGTGCTTTTTGGCGATTCTGTGCAGTCGCTGGTACACAACGCAGAGCCTTAATGTGTCGTCTTTTTTCTACACTAGTATGACCGGCGCAGAACAGCGGCTTTTCGATCGCTGTATATTGCCTGCGCTGAGCATATTCTTGACTTGAGTCTGGATTGCTTGCCGCTCGCGTGAAGAGACGCGGTACGGTGACCGTCGGGTGGGTCGGGCACCAACTGCGGTTATAATGCGGTGCTTCGCTAGCGTTGTCTGACGTAATTTTGAGTTCGACTAAAATCACTCCCTGGAGCGACGCAGCAAATCCAGTAACCTGTCCCGATTTTCTTGCGACAGCGGCGGGTTCATGTCTAAAAGTTGCGGCAGCTTGGAGGCATCTGCGCGTGCGCGTTCAACTTTGGCAACCGCGATCACTTGACATGCTTCTTGCGTTTATTCTAGGAACGCAATTGCAGCGCCCTTGTTTAGATGGTGGTACTCATCGTTGAAATTGGTGGCCAAAACGTGGGATTGGCAAAGCCTAAAGCAGGCATAGCCTCTTGCGATGGAGACACCTCGGTTGAGAAGCAACCTTTGGTCACTCTCTTCGATAGCGTCGATGTCAGTAGAAGACCCCTCACAGTAGACGGCGATCATCAAGCTTGCGCGGTGTGGTAGGGTGACGTGATCGTCGGCGATCCTAATAGCAGCACGGTGATCGGGGTTGGGTGGCGACGTCGTGGAGTGATAAAAGGAAAAATTATTGACTTGGTCTGCAGATCAATTATTTCGCCGTTGTCTCTCAAAAAGTTCATTCGGAGAATTATTTCGCGGGAGCAGTTAGTTAAAATGACGAACGCAGCATGGTACGTGGCGCCGTCTGTGGTGACGCGTGATGTGCACGTTCCACTTGGCGTTACGAGATGGCCTCCTGCTGTGCGTATGTGCTGACCCTGCCATCTTGTCGTAACTTTCTTCATTTTGGACGCGAATGATCTGCTCATCACCGAGTAGTCGGCTCCCGTCTCGATGAGGGCGACTCCGTCAAAGCCGTTGATGGACAACTGGACGTCGGACGCTGCCTTCCTCGAGTTCCGGGTGCGTCGGGGCGTCGCATCTCGGCTTGTGAGTGTTGACGGCCGCGCATTGCGCGTCGTCGTTGTCGTCGTCTGCTAAGCGAAAGTCTCGGTCATGTCGGGTACGCGTCGCGCCGTGTAGTTGTCGTGGTCGGGATCTAGTTATGATTCTGTCGGGTCGTCGGGCTGAGGGCATGTCGTCAATAACGGTGTTCGGTGAGTCCTTGAGTCGTTTGAGGATTCTCGTTTTTCTGCCGTTGTGCAACTTCACTTCCGGAAGTTGCTGCTTTTAGTTTCCCTCGCAGGGGCTGGTAAACCCTCCACGAGGAAACTCAGCATTGCTACTCGGTTCCGGGACTGGTATGGGTAGGGCGATGGCGAATGGTTTTAAACAGGCGGGTCCACAGCTTGTGTTGAAAATATATTCGTCGATCTCAGGTGGGCTCTGGCCGGGTCGGGGGCGTGGCGCGGTGAAGGGGACCCCTCGCAAACAGAGCCTCTTGTAGGGGCAGCGACGGCAGATGTGGTTTGTCACGATTGTCGGCGTTCGTCACACGTGGGTTTTCATAGGGGTGCGGGGCTGCATCGCAGGTGGTCGGGCCGGCGACAGGGGACGACAGCAGCTGTATCGACTACGGCTTCGGCTCGCGAGGTGCTTCTGGCATCGTTTAAGTTCCCAGTCTTTGCTGCACTTCTTCTCTAATGACGTCGGTATGGGAAGCGACTTGTGGTTGCGGCGGCGTTGGGAGCAGTTTCCGCAGCTCCTCCCTCACTATTTCGCGGATAGCCTCGCGTATACTATCTGCAGGAATGCGTATGCTCTCGACGCAATTCGCATTGGCCCTGCCAACAAAGCTGCAGTCATACTGCTTACCGCGCATTTCGAGGGCTTTCTCAAAGGTGCTGGCTTCGGTCACAAATTCGGCGACAGTTTTCGCGGATTGTTGACAAGTCCAGAAAAGTGTTTCTCCTTCACTCCACGCATTAAGATGCGTCAGTTCTTTTCTTCCGCCATGCAAGGGTGAGCACGCCGGAAACGCCTCCTTATCTCTTTCGCACACACTACCGCGCTTTCGTTAGTGTGTTGTGTCCGCGTTTGGAGCAAGACCTCGGCCTGCTCTTTTCGCACAACAATGTTCAAGGGATTACAAATTGAGTTCTGAATTCGTTCCGTGTCTCTGGGAAGCTCTCATAGTTCTCTAACCAAATACGTGGTGAGTCCTTCAGGTAGAAGAGCACTCGCCTCAGTGTCTCCGCGTCGTTCTATCGGTTAAACACTCTGACCCGTTCGACTTGCTCCAACCACTCTTCAGGGCCTTCCGAAGGTGACCCTTTAAAGGATGGCGGGTCCCTTGGTTGCTGGAGAACGAGGACAGGATATTAAGCGGTGGTCATGGTGCCTGCGGTGGTCATGGTGGTTTTCACGACGTCTTCTTTCTTCAAGTTATTCGGAAGCAGTCCAAGCTTTGGCGGAAGACACTGCTGTCGGCGGCTGACACGAGTGGGACTTGCTTGTGGGCTTGACAAGGGCTTAGGGTGGATTTACCAAGCGCCTTCACCAGATGTCACTCGGCGAAAGACGACGCAGTTGTCATCAAGGAAAATAAGTTTATTGGAGCGAACTTGTGCTCCCCTCACAACTCAAAGAATAGACAGGTGGCGAAGCAGCAGCCAACAAAGTGACGTGCGTAGGCGGGCGTCGATGAATCGAATGCCACGGGATCGGCTTTAGGCGTGAGTCTTTCTGGAACCGCTCTGCCTATCAGAAGAGATAACACATACGGCATAGAAAAAAAGAATAAAAAAAACGCGCTTCTGTTGGCGGACAGATAAAACAGACAGCCCCAACTGGGCGGTAAAAGCAAAACGAAAATAAACAAACCCATTGCATGTTTCGCGGGAATATTGGCGAGCCAATACGGTGTATGATGGTTTGCAACAACATTGGAGGTCTACCTTTCACGTGTGGCCCAAATTTTGAAATACCCCATATATTATCAAAACACTCATTCTCAGAGGCTGAGTAGGATTTTGCTTCCTTGCACAGACGACACCTTGTCTAGGGGGTCGATTTTTCTCCACCCCTGTGGTTTTGCACGAGGACTGCACTAAAGAGTATTTTAATGACATCCGTATGCATTTCCGTTTGGGAGTTTTTCGCCGGAATGAGTGAGCCCGGGCAGGCTTTGCAGGTGTTCTTCAAGCTCACAAAATGCTTCCTCTTGGGCGTTTGCAAAAGTGGAAAGGCTGTTATCTTTCGTCTTGGCGCGTTTAGTGTATCTTCATTGCGTGTGGAGATTGCGTCGACGCGCCCGTAATATGCGCACACACCGAAATATCTTCGCACACCCTCCTTGTTTTTCGGTATTGGGAAATTTGCTGAGGCTGAAGTTTTCGCTGGTCAGGCCAGAATTGCGCGGCGTTGACGACGTCGCCCAAACACTTGACTTCCTCGCACGCGAAGCGGCTCTTTTCAAGCTTCAGCATTAACCGCGATGTACGAATGGTCTCAAATCCACACTTCAACCCTGCACGGTGTTCGTCGAATATCCAAGCAAAAACCACCATGCCTTCGATGTATAGGAGGCAGGCGTCCCACTCAACGCAACCTAGCACCATAACTTGTCTAAAGAGAAAGAACTTCCTCGCACTCAATCACATTTCTTTTCATTCCGGCTGCGCTCAACCAGGCTCAAAAAGCTCCCATTTTCTCAGAATTATGCGTACTCACTCATCACACGTAGTTTTCAATCGTATTTTCTTGTCATGAAACTCCATTGTCCTCACGAATACCCATGCTCATTCTGTACATCATGTGTACTCAATTCTTCTTTACTATCTGTACTCACACTGAAACTCTACTCACTTGTACTCATACTCAGTTTGTACTCACGAGTATTTGCACTCATCTCTACCCGCATGTACTCATACTCAATTTGTACTCATGTTAAGAGTAATGGTACTCTATCTGTAATCATGAGAGCTTAACTTGTAAACTCGAGTACTCAGCTGATCTGTGCAGTTTGCTACAATGAAGGTCGTTCCTTGAGTAAAAGATAAAATGACAAAAAAAATAAAATGCCTGATTGAGTAGGGAACTAATCTTGCATACACATAGGGACAGAGTACCACGTAAAAAAAAAACCTGTGACGCGGCCCGCTGTTGGGGGGCGACTCACTGCGCGAAGGCACGTACACATGAGACACCGAAACGGTACCTAAGCACTCGAGTTGGGTCTAGCATCTCCAAATGACAAAGTGTGGCCCTTGGCAGGCTCTCGGGGGGCTCAAGGAGTCTCGGGTGGCCCTGGCCATAAATTGCGGTTGTCTGCATGTCTTTGGAGCCAGCTTTGTAGTCAGTTTGTTTTCTCGGTGCGCTGATATTACATATTTCGAGAATAACGTAGCACCAATCCGTACGCAAAAGGTTGACGAACGGTATTCTATTTGTCATTCGTACTGTGTATGCGCCGCACGATAAGCCGGTTCTGCTTTCAGGGGTCGAAATACTAGTGGACTAGCGGGCTGCTCGCATTTCCAACGTGGTAGCGATTACCGCTACTTACCTCCACGGTTCCGGTCTTCTGTGGACGGCAACTTCCTTTAAAGGAGCGCGTTCTCTGCTCCTGTATTTTTAAGTACGTCAAGTGGTTGACAAATCGTTCCCCACGGCACTGTGTCTTCGTGACAGTGCTTATTGTCCGAACTAAGTTTTGTAAACAGGCCGGCGACCGAAGCTGTGTGTGTGAGTGTGTGTGTGTGTGTGTGTGTGGTGTGTGTGTGTGCTTGTGTGTGTGTCTTTTGTCGACGCATTCGCTTCGCGATGAAATGGGAAGCTGTGCTTCTGTGGGTGGACAGTAGTTCCAATTCTCGGGGTATCTTTGTTAAGTTTGTACGACTTAACCTCGCATCGGACATGTACAGTGTATGGGATAGTATATGGTATACACATATGGTATAGAATTGCGTTTCAGGCTTCCAACACAGGATTTAACGTTCCAAACGCATCTCTCGATTGTTTTGAAATTGAATAAAATGTATGGGACAAACCCGGGCATTCGGTTAAGGGCGCTCTGTTGCGATGGCAAGGGGCTTCAAATCTTTTTTTATGGAACATACACATGTAAGAGAATATTCACATCACGTTATTGTGTTGCATTCAATACTGCATTCAATGTTGCATTCAGCACTTGTTTGGATAGTCGTAAACTGTCCAAGCTCTCAGGCACTCTGCTGGCAGATCAGCCGGTAAGTCATTTCGCAAAACATTTGACAGCTTGCACCGTTGTCATTAGCGCGTCACTATACAAAATACTTGAGACGCTCTCCTAAATCTCACCATGCAGTGTTCACGTACCCTCACACAAAAAGTTACTGTTTAGCGCGCGCGAAGTGAATAAAAGCTCCCTGCCCCAATGCCACAAGCAAACGCCAGCGTATGCTGGCGTCAGTTCGTATTCCGATCACAGTTTGCTTATTCACGTTTGCTCGATGCTTCTTTGCGGAACCAAAAAAACGTCGTTAGGAGGGCATCTGTCTCGATGAGGTTGGGTGAATTTTATATTGGCCTATTTTTTGCGTAGCGGGGAATTCACTTCTTCGTATCTGAAAACGACAGAGCTCACAGCGTTGCGTTACTCACGTGGCTGCCCTCGCTTATTGTGTTTGTGTATTTTTTTGCGTGCTTGATGCATGGCGGCGTGTATACCAGCGCTTTTTCGAGTGGCGACTTGGGATGGGCAGGGATGGAATCATTCGACGCGTTGATAACGTTGCTTCGACTGAGGTGTTTGTTGCATACCGTGCAGCAGCCGTTATTCTTTCGTTTAGCTTTTGGTGGCGTGACGTTGTCATAGGGTGGCGTGGCTAATGTGCAAAATTGTTGCGACACTGTGTTCGCTTTTGACGTGGTTGCCCCGGAAGTTAAGCCATAGTAGCGGGGCAGCCGGCGTAGTTCGTCTCGGCTCGTCGTAAGCATGATTTTATCGCTAGGGCGTTTGATGTATTCGTCTGTATCGGGTTCATTCATTCTCAGTTTTGCCGTGTCCGTGTCGTCACTCATACTCTCGTCTTTTTTGAGAATGGTGAGATTGGTATCTATCTCGTACACGCAAGCTTTGAAAGCGTTGTGTTCAATCCGAGTCTGCTTGGTCGCGGTTTCTTGCTCCTGCACAAAACGGTGTTGGTAGGATGAGTCTCTCGCGGAGTTGCGGATGGCCTGGATCTTGCTCGTTCCGGCTTGGACATGCCGCACGCGCTGGCCATGTGGTTTCTCTTTGACGGATTTACCTGCACGGGTTTGTTGCCGTGCGTTGGCTGGATTAGGGTTGAAGCAGCGCATGCCGGAAAGCTCGTACGTTATGGTGGGTTTGAACCGCGTGCGTTGAGTTTTTTTTGTTGCTTGTGGAAATGTTGATTTCTCCGGTTGTGACCTATGCTGGCCAAGTCTGCGTGGCAGATGCGGGAGCGAAGGCTGTCCTGAACAGCGTTTCCTTCGTGTGTGTTGGCTTTGTCGCGCTGCGTGCGCTGGGAACTTCGTTCGCCGTGGTCAGCTTCACAGCTCTCGGTTGCATGTCGTTCGTAAGGAGGAAAGAGGAGGGACACCGGGTTGCATGTCGTTCGTCGTAGAGGAAGAAAGATACCGTCATCCTGGCAGTTTTTCTATCGCAACAAAAAATTTTGCAGCCTGTTTCACAATCCAATAAGACATTTATATGAACGAAATATTTAAACTTAGTTTCTGCTGAAGCTCTAACGGTTGCAGATGTGCCGTCGTATATTGAAAGTAATGCAGCATTGTATCTTGTAACACTATCAATGTTAGTGTATAACTAGTAATAACCATCCCACTTACTAATAGTGCAATTGGTTATTTGCTAGCCACAGATGAGCTGGAGAGGTCATGCAGCCAAGACACCGCACTTGGGTAAACATTGTAGACACGTTGACATGAAGTTTCACTTTAACAAACCTGTGATGGAGGAAAATGGGGTGCGACATTGCATTCGTGGTGGCGTGGCCGCTGTATTGAATTGGGATGCGTGAATAAATGCAACCGGTTCGGCTGACATGGCTCCCAGCCGGAAGCTGAGAGAAAAAATCTATCCCGCTTGGTGGAACAACAGTTAGTGAGGCATTGTCCGCCGGTTATGGTCCGTGGTTCGCTGCTTGGAAACTTGTCCAAATCGTACCGTCCGCCCCGTCGACATATAAGCACTGGTGCGTTTAATGTTGAAGACGGATGTCCTAGTATCCACGCGAGCAGAAAATGCACATGTGCAAATGGTCAGTGCCACATTCTGTTGCGGTAGAGGGGCCCAAAATTACGCTGCCCTATATTAAACAGTTTGAAATTTTATTATAGAGTGTTCAAGTGTACAAGGCGCGATACTTTTTGCACATGGCTAGTAGGGAGTAATAGCGTTTCTGAGAATCTGTTTTCTTTTTTACTTAAAGAGCTTGTACGTTTCAATACCTTGGTATCAGTCACAACATCAATGTGTCCTTCTAGAAAAAAAAATAACCTACACACTGTTCTCAATTATGTTCTTAATACATAACCGATGAGCACTTCTTGTCCTAAATTGTGGGTGAATCCTTAGAACGCTTTGCTGAATATCCATTGCTAAAAGAGGAAACTCCAAAGTATACAAGTCAAACCATTAAAGAAAGTGTCAACTGTACATTCATACCGACAGCAAAATACCACTTTCTATTTGATGCGCGAAGAGGAGAGCCCAAATTATACCTGTCATTTTTCGGAGTATACTGTCAATGACAAAAGGGCAATAGAACGTTTTGTATGTATGAAAGTATTGATGTTTATTTTTAACAATCCTACTTCGCCTATTTCACCCGAAAGAATAGAAAAAAACTGTAAAAATAAAGGTGTAAAAACACACTTTGAGAAAAGTATGCACGTGCTGCCGTAAGTATTATTATGCAGTAATTACTAGTAATTAGTAATTATTAATTATTATTTAGTAGTAATTAGTAATTATGGAGTAATTAGTAAAGATTATCGCAATTCAAAAATGCCGAGGTACAATGAAGAAAAATTGTTTTGAAAAACTGTTTTGTTTCAGGTGGAACAGGTAAGACTTACCGTGCGCTTGGTATATATAATATTTTGCAGTATATTTTAACCTGATGTTGGACCCATTTTCTGAAAAACGTTTTTTTCTATTGAAGATCCGCATTTAAAATAATGGTTGATTTTTACAATACCCGCACTAACATTGCAGCAAACACGCCGATTCAATTAAGCACAAATTTTATATATTCGTCTGCTACAGCTGTCCGAGAAAATATTTGATCTCGTAAACCAATCTAGTCAAGCGCCTACATTGTTTCATTATTTCGAGGAACGTCTATTTGCAGCAACAACATGAGAACGTGTTTCTGTGCGTGTTAGTGTAGGTCTACAAACATACTGAGCGGCGCAAATACACAACACACAAGAAAGAAGACACGGACAGGCGCTACACTTCTAACAGTTTACTAGCTACGACTGCAACGTACATGTATACATACATCCCGACATGCGCAAAAGAGATGCCCACAGCGTCAAGACAAGAATTTATCTAAAAACCGCCCCTCGGCTTTGTACCATACCACCGAAGTCTCACTGACACCTTAACTTCCTTTCAATCTGATACGATGCGCCTCGAGTAATACTCGGGCCTTGTGATATCTGCTCTTTCCCAATATCTTCGTCTCAGAAAATCGTGGCTCACACTTTGTGCGGGAATCACAATGCGCAGGCAAATGTGCACCATTATTAGATTTTAAATTTTGCGCAAACTCTCTTAGGCGGTCGTTCAAACATCTAGCAGTTTGGCCGATCTAGGACTTTCCACTGCTAAGGGGGATTTTGTAAACCACCCCTACAGCGCAATCAACAAACGGCTTCTCAGGTCATTTTCGCAGGCTCTCTTTTTACTAGTAGTAGCAATGCGAGAGCAAAGTTGGCCGATCTTACTCGGAGCAGAAAAAATGACAAGAACACCGTACCTCGTCGCATCCTTTTTTAGGTTATGCGACACCTAATGTAGGTGTAGAACCACTTCAGGACGCTTGTCATTTCTTAGGGGCGCTTTCGTCCTTGGTTTACTACCCTTCACTTTTTGGAGGAGGATTTCGGCCACCGCAATCACGACCGACAGAGGGAGGCCAGGCGGCAAAAGTCGCTTCACCTGGTGTTCAAAACTCGACTGCATCACGTGTGTGCGCGATTTCCTCAAGGCAGATTGTAGGCAGAGAATGGCAATGGCCCACTTAACTAACTTAGATTATGCCGACTCATACTGTAGCTGTTCTTTTAGAGACCGAGGTGAAAAGGACATACACACATGCCCCTGCAACACCTTAATGTTAAGGTCTCACAAACGGATGGTATCATCATGAGGCAACTCGTGAGTAAAAGTCAGGCATTTTGCAAGGCGCTTAAAATCATCTAAAACACATTTCACCAAGTCAGGTTGCGCCACAGAACCGTTTGCTAAAAAACCATTAAAAATCATCCACATATCTAAAAACCTTCAACACTAAAAGAGGACTAAAAACACGCTGCAATGCTTGGTCTATCAGTGCTAAGAATATATTACAGAGTATATGGGGGGGGGGGGGAAGCGGGGCTCACGAATTTATACAAATACCCTTTTTCTGCACATACAGGTGATTGTCAAATTATATAAATGTGCTGTTAAGATACGCCTCTAACAAGGTTAAAAAGTTGTCATCCGTCATGCCGATACTATTTTGAACGCGAATTACGCCACTGGCATCAATACATAAAGTTACTCTTTCGAAAAGCTCAGCGTTGGCAATCGAACAAAACAGATCTTTTACGTCTACCCAGAACGTATATCCTATAGACTGGTTATCCCTAAAAATAAACCGCATCATCTGAATTCTTAGTGAGAAAAGGATCTGCGAATGCCAAGCAGTGTAAGGCTTTTACCAGAAATATTACTATCATGAAGTTGCCAAGTACCTTTCTCACTTATTATCGTTCGAAACGGCATGTCGGGTTTGTGCTTCTTCTCTGTGAAAAAAAACTGACAGCGAGTTATTCTTAGGCTTGGAAGCACTACTGACAAGCTTCGTTAGCCCCAGACTGCTGCATATCTTTACGGTAGAAGATTCACCTTTGGCAGAAGCAACCTTAACCGGTCGAAAATATTGTTAATTGCCTGCAGTGCCTTCTGACTGAACGTGCCCGTAGCCATTGCTACAAATCCTCTTTCCTTATCTGACTTTAAAAGAGGCAGATCATTGTCCCTCAAGTAGTCTTCAACTCCATGCAACAAACGCCATTCCCCTTTTGGACCATGATCAGGTGCCGACTTCAAGAGGCAGTCCGCCTATTCTAGGATGCAGCGTTCACAATCTCCCTTCTCAGCCTTGTTAGCCACACGCCTGTTGAGCGCCAAAAGTTCATGAGGGGGTATGCTAGGTTTGATTCGCAACTTTGGTCCTTTCTCCAGCAGCCTCTCGATGTTACCAGGGACATAGGTGTCCTCAAATGTTGAAAAACCTCCGGTTTGTTTTTTTGGTTGTTTTTTGAACAACGCGTCCTTCAGTATATCCGTGAGGGTGCACTGCCACCAGACTTCAATCATTTGGGTGATGAACCAATTCAACTGCCCATGTTTCCTTTCTGCCAACCAGGGGGGATCTTGCAGATAACATGAGATGCGCAACCAATCATTCAAAAACCGGATTTCCCTTTTCAGAGCCTGTCGGATCAGCTTGCTCAGACGCTTTAGGTGCTTCCAAGATGTTTGAACGATGGCACATTGCAGAAGACTCACATCTTTTGTGGGGGCGCCTTTATTTTGCTCGAGGCGCATCGTATCAGATTGAAGGGAATTGACGGTGTCAGTGGCACTTCATAAGTAATGTACAAAACCGAGGGGCTGTTTTTGATAAATTCTTGCGAAGACGCTGAGGGCGTCTCAATTGCGCATGTCGGGATGTGTATATATTTGTACGTTGCGGTAGTACCTATTAAATTGTTAGAAGTGTAGCGCCTGTCCCAGTCTTCTTGTGTGTTGGGTATTTGCGGGAATAAGTATGTATGTAGACCTCAACCAACACGACCAGGAACACGTTTTCTTGAAGTACCTTTCTTCTACAGTGGGCCCATCTTTCTGCGTTTCATCACATCATCCTGACATCAACACATTGGTGTCCCACATCGTACAGGCTACCTCTCACTCAAGGAGCATCGGATTCTGCATAAGAAAAGGCATCCCCCCGAAAAGTTGTGAGTCTCCTTCAGTGTGGCTTCGTTCAAACATCTTGGAAGGACATAAAGCGTCTGAGCAAGCTGATCCGTCAGGAGCTGAAAATGAAAATCGGGTTGTTGAATTATTGGGTGCGCATCTCATGTTATATGCAAGACCCGCCTGGTTGGCAGAAAGGAAACCGGGGCAGTTGAAGCGGTTCATCACCCAAATGATTAAAGTCTGGTGGCAGCACACCGTCACGGATCTACTGAAGGACCCGTTGTCCAAAAAACAACCCAGAAAACGAACCGGAGGTTTTCCAAGATTTGAGGACACCTATGTTCCTGGAAACATCGCGAGGGTGCTGGAGAAATGACCCAATTTGGAATTGAACCCTGCATACCCCCTGATGAACTTTTGGCGCTCAACAGCCGTGTGGCTAACAAGTCTGAGAAGGAAGATGGTGAACCTTGCCTCCTAGAAGGAGCGCACTGTCTCTTGAAGTCGGTACCTGATCATAGCCGAAAAGGCGAATTGCGTTTGTTGCTAGGCGTTGTAGACTACTTCCGGGATAATGATGTCTCTTTTACCGTCACATAAGGAAGGAGCATTCGTAGCGATGGGTAAGGGCACGTTAAGTCAGAAATCACTGCAGGCAATTAACAAAAACTTTCGCCCTGTTAAGGTTGCTTCTGCCAAAGTAAATCTTCTACCTTAAAGTTATGCAGCAGTCTGGGGCTAACGAAGCTTGTCAGTAGTGCTTCCAAGTCTAAGAATAACTCGCTGTCAGTTTTTTTTTCACAGCGAAGAAGCACAAACCCGACATGCCGTTTCGAACGATAATAAGTGATAAAGGTAATTGCCAACTTCATGATAGTAAAATTTCTGGTAAAAGCCTTAAACTGCTTGACAGCCGCTGATCCTTTTCTCACGAAGAATTCTGAAGATGTCCATTTTTGGAGGTATAACCAATATATCGGATATATGTTCTCCGTAGACGTAGATCTGTTTTATTCGATTCTTCACGCTAAACTTTTCGAAAGCGTAACTTCATGTATTGATGCCAGTGGTGTAATTTCCTTTCAAAATAGTATCGGCATGATGGTTGACAACTTTTTATTCTCCTTAGAGGCGTATCATAACAGCACATTCCTATCATTTGAAAAAGCACCTGGAAGGACACAAAAAGGATATTTGTATTGGTTCATGCCTGGCCCCTTTCCTCTGTAATATATTCTTAGCACAGATAGACCAGTCATTGGAGTATGTTTTTAGTCCTCTTTTGGTGTTAAAGGTTTTAAGATATGTAGATGGTTTTTAATTGTTTTTAGCAAACGGCCTTTTGTGAAGCAAACCGGCCTTGGTGAAATGTGTTTTAGGTGATTTTAAGCGCCTTGTAAAAGGCCTGACTTTTACTCATGAGTGGCCGCGCGATAAGGCCACCCCGTTCTTAAATCTGAATATGAAGGTGTTGCAGGGGCATGTGTGTTGGTCCTTTTCACCTCGGTCTTAAAAACATGTGCTACCATATGGATGGGCACACTCTATGTTAGTCAAGCGGGCCATTGCCAGTCTCTGCCTAAAATCTGCCTTGAGGATATCAAGCGCACACATGATGTAGTCGACTTTCGAACATCAAGTGAAGCCACTTCTTTCGTCAGGCTTCTCTCTGTCGGTCGTGAATGTGGTGGCCGAAATCCTTCTTCAAAAAATGAAGGGTAGTAAGCCAAGGCAGAAAGCTCAACTAAGAAATGACAAGCGACCTGAAGTGGTTCCGTACATACACAAGGTGTCGCATAACCTAAAAAAGGTCGCGACGAGGTACGGTGTTCCTGTCGCTTTTTCTGCTCCGAGTAAGCTCGGCCAACTTTGCTCTCGCATTGCTACTACTAGTAAAAAGAGAGCCTGCGAAAATGACCTGAGAAGCCGTTCGTTGATTGCGCTGTAGGGGTGGTTTACGAAATATCCCTCACCTGTGGAAAGTCCTACATCGGCCAAACTGGGGGATGTTTGTACCAGCGCCTAAGGAAGCATGCGCAAAATTTAAAATCTAATATTGGTGCACATTTAACAGCCCATTGTGATTCCCGCACAAAGTGTGAGCCACGATTTTCTGAGACAAAGATTGTGGGAAAGAGCGGATATCAGAAGGCCCGAGAATGGCTCGAGGCGCATCGTATCAGATTGAAGAAAAGTGACTGTCACTGACACTTCGGTGGTATTGTACAAAGCAGAGGGGCGGTTTTTAGATACATTTTTGCATTGACGCTTTTGGCATCTCTGTTGCGCGTGTCAGGATGTGTACGTTGCCATCGTAGCTTTTAAACTGTTGAAAGTGTAGGGCCTGTCCTTGTACTCTTTCTTGCTGCTTTAGGACTAGGAATATTCAAAACTTTCTTTGTGTTATCTTCTGTTCTACTTCAATGTTCTTGATGTTCACATTGCTCTTAGTGAGAGCAGAGTGAACGCGAACATTATCAATTGATGCATTAAACGCCCGATTGACTATATTTGGAATATACTGAAAGAAGACGCCTGTAGAAGAGATGTTAAATAGCAGGAAGAGTAAAAGTTACATGTCTTTTACGCCTGAAACTGCAATATATTTAGCGTCAAACAGTGCGACTGCATGTCGCCGAGTTTTATATCAACAAAATTTGATTGGTTTAGAAAAAAACCGATGGTATCAGCAAAGTTGAGTTTTTTAGACACGTGGGCACAGAAAGTGGCTGGGGACATCCGCCCTTCATGTTGGCTTTGGTTTTTAGATTTCACAAAATCTTCAAAAGGTTGGCCATGGATGTGCCACAGAGTACAATAAAGTGAGCCACGCAGCGGTATTCGGTATACTGCAGTAACGATCAGTGCTGCGGAATCGGCATCCCCATTCCATTCCAGTTCCATTCCGCGGAATTAGAACTTGTCACGATTCTATTCTTTTTATGTCCTTGAATTGGCAGAGGTAGCCATTTCCCACTCTTCGAATGAACGGAATGATGAATTTTGTTTTTTTAATTCCTCAATGTAAAAAATGCCTGATGTGCGCTATCGAGTTACTGGGGAATGCAGCATGAATCTGACGCTATCCCATAGGTTTAACACTGCAAAATTATGCGAAATGTGTCACTTGTCACCGAAGGTTTTTAAGGTAGTATTAGGTTGGTTACAAATCTCGCGCAGAATAAAAACAATTACCGTTCCTTTCTTTACGAGAGTATAAAGAAGGGTGAGAGCTAAGTGTTCGACTACCTTTCACTGAAAGTGCGTTTAGCTGATCTTCAATCTTCCAAATTCCCAAACCGCCAGCGAAGAATGAACCCATGTGATGATTTGTTGCGGACAAGTAAATGCAGCTACGATCACCTTAAATGTACATGGTTGTGTGGTTTATGAAATAAAGGTATGCTTTTGTACTTCTTCATGATAGGCACGTGGAGTATTTGATTTAAAACCGTTCGTCTTTTGCGATTTTCCAGTAAGCATTTTGACGCAATACAAGCGAAATTTTAGCGAGAGAGAGAGAGCCTTAATTTGCGGTCCCCGGTTTCATGCACGTGCCTTATCAGATATTTTCGGTCGAGTAACCGGTCTAAAGGGGAATCTCTTAGTTTTTTTACAGAACGCCACAGGTCCGTCTAATAAAAATTTCTCTTTCAAAAGGGGCAGCGCGACACTGGCCCTATTTGCGTAATACGTAGCGGGATCCCAGTTCTTACGGTATTTGCACGTTAGCATGTTTTAAGGTTTGTTCTCGCGAGACCGGCTTGAAGCTATTAGATGGATGTCTGATTCTTTAATTTTGTTGAAGTCGGTGGCGTGCGATCTTTTTATCTGTTTTGCGTACCCTCATGCACGCGTAATTAGTATGCAGTAAATAACTCACAGGCATGTCAGCCGGAGCTTGCAACAAGAATTTTAAATGCTTACTTGACTGATTTCACGTGAGTTGACTCCATTGAGCACAAATGCTACATTGCCATTTAAAGGCGAGAGGGCAGCGGCACGGAACACCGTCAACAGTTTTTGCATTTACCCTAGAAAAGTTGCCACCGCTTCGAAGGTTAACCTCCACTTCGCTTGTTGAGTACCCGGGAACTACTTCAACCCAATTGTTTCTATACAAGACAATATTTATGACCCCCTCATTTAAAGTTACAGAAATATATAGTGACGGGAGCACTGTCAAAATAAAGAACTGTGGTCAGGCAGTTTCCGTGAACGCGGAACCAAGATGCTCGAGGACCTGATCAAAATTTTAGTGTGAGAACTTCCTCTCTGAATAGTGGCGATGCTCCAAATTTCACGCCGACGACTTAGGCTTCAGTATTGAGGTACGCTTTTACCGAGCCATAAAGGCCATGTGCACGAAGCACAGCAATAAAACCACGAACAACTTTGGCAGAACTGGAGGAGAGGGCCGCACGTTCAGAATAAAGCAAAGCACGGTTTCGCACTGCTGATAGCAGTCAAATCACTCGCAAAACAGCGCTATTGGAGGCGGAACTGTTAGTAACGAACTCCTTTCGGCAGGTGTGTGTTCTGCATTGTCATATATATTATCTAACATAATCCTATATCCCAGCCACCGACTACCGTAGCCACCGTAGCAGAGCGTGGAGGTAATTACCTCAGTAACATATTCGAAACTTGCTTCTTAAGCTTAAGACGGATGCCGGGCGCTCAAATCGTCACGCCTAATTTTCTTTTTGCTGCATTGGTTTTGGTTTGATGGAGCCCCGGTGCCCCGCTGCAACACATGACAGACCGGCGCCATATTCCAGCGAGATGCTTACCAGGCTATTCGCTGCACGCCGAGTACGGATGGTAGGAGAAAAATGCCACGGTGACTCGTTGTTTTGTTTGTTGCCTGAACGCTTTTATTTGTTAGCTCCGAGATTTTGCAGCATCAACTTGCGGTGAGAACCACAGTGGCTTCGGAAGTGACTTTTCACAACCCCATTCCCTTCCCCTGCTATTCCATGCTATTCCACGCCTGCTGGCCTGGCCACACGGCGCCCACCAATGAGAGAGAAGCCGACCTGTAATTTGTACAGAACTGTTGTACAGAATACGCTATGCCTCAAGAAGGCTGCCGAAGCGCAAAGAGCCGACCTAACTGCGCCGCCGGCCAGACGCACTTCAAACGCTCGACGTTCACTTTCACACGCCCTGCAGCAGGCTGCACGAATTGAGTTGCTCGAGATTCCGTGTATGCGATCTCGTTTTTGTTGCAGGTACTCCTTTTGAGATATACCGACGAAGTCGTCACCACAGAATACTTAAATACACTGAAGGTGGCAGCAATGGTGACGCCGTCGTGTAAAACTTTCCATTTCTTTCCAATTCTATTCCGGGCAAAAGGTGCTTCATTCCGTTCCCATTCAATTCCTCCAAGCACTGTCTTCATTTCATTCCCATTCCAATGCGGCATCTCGAAACGTGGAAGAAATCCGGAGTCGTTCCAATTGCCGAGGGGCAAATCCGCAACACTGGTGACGACTGCTTGCGCCAGCAGTTGCCCCGTTGTGAAGTCCTTTCTTCGCAACCACTGGTTCTCCATCCACATTGGTAAAGAAGGCGTGGAGAACTGTTTGATAGCGTGGCATGACTCACAGATCTGTATTCTCTCCTGTGCTGTTCAAAGTGGCCACGTTACCCTTGTCGGTGCAGCTGGATTCTAAACAGGAGTCGTTTTTGTTTGTTTTTGCGGACATAAAATTGTGTTGTCGGTGCACAATGAACTCTCTCGTTACAAAGCAGGTCGTCATGCAATTCTTCAAATCTCCGCACAATGATATTAACTTGTGGGCTTCAATCTATAACACAAAAGGGCTACTTACATATCTGCACAAGTACTAAGACTCCATAACGGTTTTCCCACACACTCCTATACCAGAGTTTATTGGAAAGGCCTTGCCGGCGCTCATTGTTAAAACAATCACTAAGCAGACATGCACGTAAGTCATGGCTACGCTACTTCATTCTTTGATGGCGGGCCTTGTTTCTATTTGTGAAGGCATGTGTTATTCAGCTTCTGAAGTCGGCGATGCCCCCTACCATGCTTAACAATATACACCGACTCCCTTCAGGGTAGTGTAGTTCTTCGCCGCGTTAAAGTCTTGGTATAAGCCGGGTCTTTATAAAAGCTGAAGTCACCCTGATGCGGCAATCGTTTTTTGCCCTGCGCGCCTCCTCTGGACCCGTGGGAAGTAACAGCACTTGTTCTTGCAAATTCGGCCGGCCATTTGCGGCAAGTGATGTATTCGCGCACACTTCTGAAGAGGTCACTGAAAGACACTGTTGTAATAAAAAGAAGGTATTTTAGGCAATCGCCACGTGCCATTCTGAGAGCCCTTTGTTGGTCTACCCCTGATTCCGGCCTAACTGCCATGCAGTGGTCCCCCTTCTGAAGAATGGGCCAGGGCGCCACATTGACTACGCCTATCTGAGCAACAAGAACTTCAAGCCTGGCAGTCTCCGCTTCTACCTGACCCTACTACCCTTGTCCTGTTGCACAGAAGACAATAGATCACTTACTATGCAAGTAACCAGAGCTCCAACAAGACGAAGCTCACACGAGGAGGCCCCAAGACATCGCCTAAGCCATCCTCAGTGTATTATTCGGTCCACGCAGCACCTTCTTTACAAAACTCTGTTGAAATTTATTTCTACAACTCGACTCTACAGTTTTCTTTTGTGCATGAAGGCAGCCGCCTTGTTTTTTTCGTCTTTTTCCCCTGTCGGACCAGTATTCTCTTTTGTACATAGTTTCCTAATGCTTTTACGCCCTATTTCAGAACGGCCATATGAAAATACTTTCATGCAGTAAATATTGACAAAACCTACGCGTGTGTTTTCTTTACGTTTTATTTTTGTGACCAGCGTCTTACCGCACCATGTTGTTTTGTCTGGTTTTGAAGCTAAGCACGAGGAGCCTTCTTTGTTCTTTCTATGACGCACAGTTTTTGTTATTTGATAGGAGTTTACTTTAGCTGGTCACCAAGAATGTTCTTCTTTGACAGCGAGGATGGAGTATTTATTTCGATTGTTCTAGTTGTAGCTGCACTGAAACAGACATGCTGACTGGCCAACGCCGATGGATTTTATTCGCCGACATGCGGCTGTTCACGTCTATTTTGGTCCCATTATTCGCCGCTAGTGTATTTTCAGGGTTAGCGACGCACCGCTGCTTTCGTCACCCTTTCAAGCTGTTCTCGTGCGTGATTCCTGGAATGGAGTTTTTGGACAATTGTGTTATTAATGATACGCTAAATGTTTGAATAGGTTCCTCCGCCGAACACTTTATGGCGTCTTGCCTAACGCGGAGCAGCGTGCTGCTCGGAGAGAAGCAAATAAGCACGTCAACCGGACTCCACGTGGAATCTGTCTATTGCCAAGTTCCAATTTTTATACCGACGCCGTAGAGCAAAGATAGTAAAGCTGGCATCTTGAACATGGTGTTTCTATCGCAAGAGATATTGCGCGCCAGAAGCAATGAAGCCCCATATCACACGTTCTCCGACTCGACGCATTCCTTTGCATTGGAAGGAGAGTGACAGAGCCGCCCATGTGCGATATCGCCCTGCACGAACCGTATTGATAGGCAACCTCCAAACCCACAAATTCACCGTTTCCAGCCGATTTAGGTCCACGTGCACGGCATTTTGCTGAAACAAACACTGCTAGTGCAGAATAACTTCGCCCTTACTCCAAGAAAGAAGTATCTTTCTTGTCAACCCCGATAATCTCTACGCTGAAATCTTTGAAGCCTGCAGCAAAGTACCATCATTAGCGCACCTCGGCACAGAAGATACGCTGGGGAAGAGAAAACAAATTGTTAGGGGCCCCTCTTCATCCCATGTACACCCCAATGTTTGAAGTTGCCGTGACGGCCAGCTGCCTAAGACGCTGCCAACAAGGCCCGCTGGACTTATGCAGCCATTTCGCTTGCCATCGCAGCCTCTCTACAAGTTGATATTTTGCCATCTAGTTCCATTCGGTATGTATGTATGTATGTATGTATGTATGTATGTTGTATGTATGTATGTATGTATGTATGTATGTATGTAAAGCATTAAAATTTTTTAAATTTATATTCCTAAACATGGGATCTTGGGTTACGTACTGGTCTGGCAATAAACAGTGCAAGGGTGAGGGTAGAAAAGACAAAGTTTTTTCTGCTCAGCTAAAGGAATTGCTCTTGGTCGTAATAGAAAATTTCTATAGCTACCCGAGCCATCACAATGAAAGAAAACGAAAACAGTCAAAGCTCGTTATTTCGAACTTTAATCGTTCAAAGTTTTGCATCATTCGAAATGCGCCAAGTGTGTCCAGCCAAGTCTTCGTAAACATCAATGTGTAAAGAATGCCATTAATTCGAAGCCAAGTAGATCCCCTGATAGGCAATACGAGCCACGCACGATTGCAGAGAATTTTCGCACCTGGCACATAAGCAAAGAAATGCATGATCTGCTTATGCAAATAACAGCAAAGAACAAAGTTAAGAAATTATGGTAAAACCAATCGGAATCCTACAAAGCCAACGTTTTGGGAGACGATTGCTTTCCGAACTCCGTCAGCTAGGACGCGGTACTGCACGTGGTGCACTGACACTCTGGCATTTTGTTCCTCCGAACATTGCATTGGTTTGTTCATGTATGTGTTGTGTTTTACCGCCCGGCCGCTCCCGTCTAAGTTATATGTGTGTCAAGCGAAGCGCGCGTGTCATTCTTTCCTTTTGTAGTGCACGGGTTATCTCAATTGATAGGGAGACTGTTTTGACCTGTCGTTACCGTATTACAAACATCTTTTGTGATCTCAGTGATCTCAATGTATTTCGACGTTTCCCAAACAATCACTAGGAAAGAAATGCTTGCCGTGCAGAAGCCGCGCCATTCGATTCGCCAACACTCGCTGGCTCACGTTACTTTGTTGATTGCTGCTTCCACACCTCTGCATTGTTTGAGTTGTAGGTTCCACAAGTTCGCCCCAATAAACATGCTTTTCTTACCTGCAGCTGCGTCGTGTTTTGCACGTGACAGTATCTCACTGACCGGCATCACATCTAGGGTGAGACGCGAGAAACCTGTATGCAGAAATGACCACAAGGAGGTGGAGGACGAGGATGAAGCATACTGCGGCCATATGCTCAGACAGCAATGCAAGATAGAATGACACCCAACTCTTCTTCAGTTTTTAATAGGTCGAAGATAAGCTTTTCCGCTACATTTGTTTGACAGAGCAAAAAGTTCTGCCTGCTGTTTTTAAGGCACAAAGCATGCTCCACTCATTGGCTTTTTCCAGCTTCAAACTGCTGACAGCCCCACTGCTTTGTAATTGAAGTGTAATGACTGTATTTTTCACTTCTAATATTTCAATTCTGCAATGTAATTTGTGAGATGGCGCGCCCTTGCGATTCCAGTTAACCGGCTTATACTCTATGTAGGAGGCACAAACAAAGCCCTGACTAAAAATTGTTCCTGCACTCACCTAAGCTGTATGGCTGTACTGATTAGAAGAACAGTCAGTTGAGATAATGATTTATTCCTGAAAATGAATCCCGAGCACATGTGGCTGAGTTTAAATTTTTGCACTTGCTTGAGCTGCTCTAGTTCTCCAAACATATACACTTGATACCATTCGGGCTCATTGACAAGCCTTTGGGGGATATTGAGATGGTCTGCTAAGCTAAATCATAAAACGCCAGAGCTCTTTCCGCCACTCATTCAGATAACTGGTGGCAGGCACGAGATTGGTACCATTGCCAAGATCCAATTTAAACATGCGATGGCGTACCAATTGGAATAAAAGTGCCCATTGCTCGTCTTCCCAATATTTTGCCTAATATGTGGCGTTCACTACAGTGTGCGTTATGTAAAGTTAGTATTCTGAAAATATTTATTCGAAAAGTTCTTCGAATGAGCGGTAATGCTACACCCAGAATGCCGAATATTTTAATCTAAAAGAAAAGATACTAG
Organism: Haemaphysalis longicornis; assembly: GCA_013339765.2. NCBI lineage: Eukaryota > Metazoa > Arthropoda > Arachnida > Ixodida > Ixodidae > Haemaphysalis > Haemaphysalis longicornis. The sequence goes on along the minus strand of CM023448.1, from coordinate 39,441,458 downwards.
GGAGTTACACATCTGGTGCAAGCTTTCTTGCTCCAGGTGGTCGAAAATTATTCAGGGCCCTCCTCTGTGGTTTATTTCATAGCAAAACAGTAGTTTGGCGCGGTAATAACCCTGAATCTCTATTTATTTATTCTACTATGTCATGTACTCTATTCTATAGTACGAAACTCAATGAGCATGTGGAAGCATTATATTTCTTGTTTGCGGCACGTATTTCTAAGGTACCCTCTTGCACCAGGTTTTGCTGTGAAGGTTTAAGCTGATTTTCCCCGTTTTCGCATGTTCCCCGAATGATTCATTCACACTCAACTTGTCCAATGCGCTGGAGGCAGCCTGCCCAACTATTACTGGACGTCACGTTTGAATTTCATTTTGCTGGCATTTTTCAATGCATGAAATGTTAACAGATGATCAGCCTAAGAACACCCTTACTTTGATGTCTTCTGTCGTGTCTTGTCGCTAACGGGTCATCGATATTTCAAGAACTTTACCTGTGGTTTTCAATCGCTAAAGACATCAAAAACATTGACAGATAACGGCAGTACACTGTACTGCAATGAGCACGTCTCGTCTGTTTCTGCTGAAGCCATTAGAGGGGGACATGTCTTCGTTGTAGCGTTTGGTCTTCAGCTTTTGCGCGGTACTACAATTGCGGCGGGCCTTGCCCGGTGCAGCGAAGACACCCCAGCAGAGCTCGTCATCAAGTAGATATATTTTCGATTGTACAAGGCACACTTCACCGTCGCAATCAAAGCCCAGTGCCCGCAAATGGGTTTCTTTGGAGCTCAGCTTCAACGCTCCATTACCGAAGATTGGCACGAAGATGCAGCAGCTAAGCACTTTGGTTTTGCGAAGACATTCGACGAAGTCCATAGCCACTAATACGGTTCTGGCCTCCCAAAAGCGTGGCCGAGTACGTCACTTGTGAGAGCCTTGGTGCATCGCCAGCGCTCGAGAACTCGTCCAGGTGGCTACGTCAGCCTGTTCCTGGTCATTGCCCGTTCAAGACAGTCGAAATTGGCTTGTATGCACCCATGACGGCAACGCAGTCCGGCGATTAGTGGATACACACGGAGGTTGACCACTTTTAGAGATACGTGAAAACAGCACCAGAACCAGCAGAGCTGCACAAATGGGTGGCTTCATTATGCACATTATTTTGCGGCAAGATGCCCCGCGCGTTCTCCTTAGTGACCACGTCGGAGTTTTCTCTCCTCTACCATTGAAGAACTTCGGCGTGTTTCAAAAATTATTCAAGAAACAAGCACTGGTTATCCTGCACAAACCGAGGGCCTGACGGATCATTTTCACCAAACCCTCTCCGACTCAATTTTTATATACATATGTACCCTAATCAGAAATTCGAAATTATTCTTCACCTTCATCTCCAAAGCTGACCTGCTCCTGCTTAAACGTTCGTCTCCATTTTTTTGTGTTCGGCCGTTCTCCTTCCTACACATTATGGCTAGGAGGGTGAACCATTAGGCTTTCTTTTCTGCACATGGTCTCTCCAATGAACCAGCTTAAAACCAGGATATTTCTCTGCAGGCACTCTCCGACAGGAGCGCTTGCACAATCAACTTCACAAGGAAACTTGAAAGATGCCGTTATTCTCGACCCATTGCTATGTCCCTTCCGCGCTAGGGTCAAGGTCTTCCTTTGGTTTAAGGTTTCTTGCTCCAAACTTTCTGAGAAAATTCTGCACCAATTTTTTTAAGCGTGCGTCGTTCTTGAAGACACTTGCGCAGTTAATTACAGCGCAATGCCAATAGGTCTGCTAACAGACCGGTTTTGCCGTGGTGTGATAGCTGTTCACGTGTCCCGGTTGAAGTCGTTCAGATGTCGAACTTCATACTGACTGTAGAAAAGAAAGACGACGAGTCGGTGGCCGTAATCGTGCAGCACGAGGGCAAGGTTAATAGTGGTTAGATCGCAACAAATAAACAAGCATGTTTGCTCGGTCTCGGCCGCTGGGTCCTTGACTCGCGATGGCTTCTACGACATTTTTGGTACCAAATCTCGGGAAATCGACCTTCAGAGCACCATCAACCTGTCGGCCTTTCAAACGCTTTCCCAAAACTCGTGGCGTCGTGAAGAGCAGTGACAATGACCTTGTGCAGGAGCCCCCTACCAAAGCCGCGGTTCTGAGCTCCCAGGCTGACTTCATCGTGCAGCAAGACGTGGAGGTCATTCCTCTCAACGGGTTGATGACCGAGGGAATGGACGATAGCGCGCTGGAGCACGACCACGAGAAAGCGGCAGAGTACAACAGCCAGGTTTCGGGCGCCGTCTCTCGGGCACGGTTTCTGCTCAGATATGCCCAGCCAAACGATTTTGTAGACGCCAAAAGCGGAGGACCGACGGCTTTATCCGAAGACCCAACGGGTACATCACCGCACCTCGCGCCTTCATCAGGGCATGGGACTCTCACCCTTCCGAAGCTTAAGATTCCAGCGTTCTCGAAGAATGTGCATGAGTGGCAAGCGTTCTTGGATCCCTACAGCGTGACCATTAATGACAACATCGAGCTAACAAAAATTGAGAAGTTCAAGTACATGCTGAAGAACTTGATCGGTGACGCCAAGCGAGCCATCGTTGGCATTCGACTGAAGGAATGCAATTACGACGTTGTGGTGGGCTCCTTCGTACAACACGTTGGCTGCCCAGAGTTGCTCATTGACTAGCATATAGACAAAATGCTGCCAGTCAAACGGATACGTGTGTTGACGGATATCGTGGGCTTCGCGAGTTGTACGACTACGTGCACATCGGTGTCGGCCGTGGAAGCACTGGGAGTTCCGAGCGAGCAATATGCAGTGGTTCTTAAGGAGTACTGATTTGAAAATTTTCTGTTTCGTTTTATTTTCTTTATTGATGATTAGTGGTTTGGCAAACCGGGCTCAACACTTTAAATACTTCAGCGAGCGATAATAATTGGAACTGAATGACGTGAAAAGAGTTTGTTTCATTTTTCCGCACCTTTAGACAGGAAGATGCATATCACAGAATCCCAGTATGACCTCAAGGGCGTAATAACACTGCGGGGGGTGGTGAGGGCGTTGTTTAGCATACGCCGCCCCCAAAGCTCAACGGCTGGGCGGCCTGAATGGGCCAGGCCTACCACTGCAGCTGAAATCCGATTACCGCTTTCAATAAAATTCCTGATGGCGACTTCTATTGCGATTCCGGACTATATTAGCACTTCCTTTCTCGTATGTGGTACTTCATTTTTGACGACATTGCCTGTCTGGGCAACTCTTATTCTTGTAGCTCTGGCTAAGTGCACCCGTTTATGCATGCTCCAGCGCCCAGTCGGTGCTATTTGGCTGCGCGCGTGAAGTGACGTCAGGAGTTTTTGACGAGCGCTGTTCGTGTCACTTCTTTTGACTAGCACGGGATGCTGTCACGCTGATGAGCATTTGCTGAATGCCGTTGCGCATGGTGTTTCGTTGGCACGATAAATGAGATACGAATAAAGTATGTTCTTCGCGTCGCAGGCCGCTCATATTTCAGCCAGGGTATTTTGTTGAGTAACGGAAGCGAACTGGAGTATAATATCAACCCGACAGTACTACTTTACCCGCGTGCTCCTGCAATGCCTGGCCGAGGATATACCATTTATGTAGAAGTCGAGAACTACGAAATTAAGCTAAGGGTCGATGACTGCATCTGCGTCAGAATCGGTCAATAGCCAAGGTCAGGCCGGCCAGGTTGCTTGAATTCTTGAGAATCCAACTTGAGATTCGCGAGAAAGGGAAGCAAGGGCAGCCCCATCAACCCCAGCTGGTCGATCCCTTCAGAACAGTGACTTGTACCCCCCACACAATCGCGGACAGCTGTGCGCACAGCTTCGGCCTTGACCGCAGCCACCTTAGTAGCTCGTCAATGTAGAGCGTCGCGCAACGTGACGTGCAGTACCTGCAACGAGCGTCCCCTCACCATGCTGCGTTACGTGCCCTCACCGGCTGACCACACCGCGTCGAGATTGATGCCACTGGTAGAAGCTCGAGGTGCACTGCCCGGTGTGGTACCGGCTTCGAGCGGACACTCTGGGGCAAAGTCCGTATTACAGAACATAGCCCAAACCTGGGCAAAGGTTGCACGGCGAAGTGTCGCAGTACGAGTACTTCCAGACACAAGAAACCAACGGACGTTTCTTCAACAGGATGTGTCCTTGACCCTGAAATACCAGAGCTGGTGTTGGTCATGTTCGGCATGGCGAGACCTACCAAGGTTTTACAGTGTCGACAAGTGACTGTGACGCTACGTCAGCAAGCTCCGACAGACCTGGTCACTCTCGAAGCCTTGAAGGACCTTGAGATTTGCTTTGTAAGCAGTCCGCAGATTGACAGTCAGTCAAATAGTGTCCTGGATGAAAGGCGGTATGACCTCACCCATGATACTTTCAGCCGGACACCTGGCAAGCCTATCAGATCAGTCTACTTGTTGAATCCGACGCCTACTGGGAGGTGGCTACGGGCAAAGTAAAAAGAATCAACACGGAGGGGACTGCTGAGACACAGTACTAGGGTGGACTCCACAAAACCCCAGCTCCTGTATGTGAGGGCCTTAGACACATCCTGATTAATAAACGTCTGCTGGATTCCTGTGTCTAGAAGGCTTATGTACAGTTTCTCAGTCAGCTGGAAAGCCGCGACGCATTCAGTTTTCTCAGGGTGGAAAACTGCCTATGCAAAATGAACCAGCGCCACCTTTGTCACTTGTAGGATGACGCATGTGCCGTTTGCAGCACCATCGTTTCCATTCCTGGTGGTTGCTACAGTTCAACACTATCCCCAAGCCTGTCACTAGCAGTACCAGAGAAACGGGGGGCTACTGGGTGATGCATTGGGATACCAAGTGTCCAGAAAACTGTGGAGGTTTATGTGGATAGTAAGCAAGAACTTCTCAAAGGCGGGAATAGCGCTTCTAAAATGGGCATCAAACACATTGGAACTCGGGCATTGGTTCGTGAGGGCAACGTGGTAATCGAAACTGAAGCGGGAGATTGAGTCCGGACGAAGGTTTAAGGATTACCAGGGGAGCGCGCAGGCGACTGCATTACCCTGTCCACGAAGGATGCATCACACTTTGCAACAACCAGCCCATCAATCAAGCGCACTGTCCTGGCGACTTTCGCGAGATTGTATGATCCTTTGGGGTACATAGAACTATTTGCAGCAACGCGGAAGATCGTGTTCTAGGAACTTTGGAAAAGTAACGGCGCATGAGGTGAACGTCTGCCAGATGACGATCAAACGCGGCGCAACCATTGGTGAACCCAAATGAGAGTCCTCAACAATGCTAAGGTGCTATGACCCGGTTCTCACGCTCCGTGAGCATACAAGGGTCAATTTAAATTTACGCCTTTTGCGATGCGAGTCCTCAAGCTTACGGCGCTGCTCTATTCGACCTTGAACATAGCGCCAGTAGCATCTGTGACACAGCGTTGCTGATAAGCAAGATCCGAGTCGTTCCACTCAATCCAGAATCTCTGCCCCGGGTATTGCTCCTAGCTTAAGTCAATCAATGACGACATTTATGTTGCGCCAAGACTGTCACAATTTTTGAAGATTTCTCTGTGACTTTGTTGGCGGACGGTCGTGTCGCCATAAGCTTGATTACTAGCGCCAACGTAGAACGAGCCGTGTTTGTAGAGCACCGCATGCCTGAGATATGACGACTGAGATACGACGATACGACGATGGAAGCATTGCAGTGGAAGGAAAACCTGGCGTACTTAGTCGCACAAGCTGTATCGGCAGCTGTTCTCCTTAAGAGGGTTGACTATTTCGGCGCCAACTCAAATTAGCACATTTTCGATTCATAGATGACATCTGATATCGCCCCAAAATTGCTACATCAGGTAGTAGCAATCTAGCAGTGTAAAACAACGAGGACAACGAAGCGCGCTATATTCCGCTGCACGGAAGACATTATGATTGGGATGACGGCATTTTTTTATTCGTGCCATGACATGAGCATTCCCTGATACGACCGAAGATCGTAGCCCGAATTGTCAGATATCAGTACGGAATGAATACTGGCATGTCTTGGCCCAGATGTTTATTTGGCGTTTTTGCATGCTGTTTATTTTCTGGAGAACGTGATGTCGGCGTCTTGCAAAGCGGGCGAGGAGGGCGCTTTTCGTGGTGCGAATGACAAGCTACATTCATTTCCGGTGACCCTCAGATAAGGCTACTGCGTCTAAGAAGACAACAAAATGTATTTCCCTGATTCCTAAACCTTTGGTATCAATCTCCGCACAGAGGTAAGAACGCAGAAATACGACAGCTCGTATACAATATTTATTTTAGTGCCAGCATAGACGCCGGCGTTTATATGGCTCCGACCAGCAGAAGAGCATTGCAGCGAGCTACTGCAGCAGCAAGGGGCGCGTGTGAACCTCATGGGCTGCAGGCTTCCCTCAGCATTCGTCGTAAATTCTGCCGTTTACGGGATAAAAGCTAGGTTCGCTGCGCTGCTGTGGAAGCCACGACACGTGACTTCTTCAAGGAGAATTCCCTCCCATCTATGCGTGTTAAATTCTTCCAGGGACGGTTGCGCGTGTAAGCACGAAGGAAATTGCACCAATGTCAGAGAAGAAAGTTAAACACAACTCTTGCGGGCGAGAAAATCAGGCTATGAAGCGTTAGCTTGCCATAACTACAGCTTCATCAGTGGTTTTAGCCAAAGTAGGGTGCCTAAAGTTGTCACCCGCCACGCTTTTAGGAGCAAACATATTTGTACTCTGACCAAATTTCTTAACTAATATTTTTAGCAGTAAAGATAACATAGTTAATAACATTTCTAGAATAGTTGGGCAGCCTATATGTAAACTGTTACCGCTGTATTGCTTTTCAAAAATTTCGTACAACGCGACATGGTATTTGAGGTAAAAGTACACGATTATACGTAGTATCGACCAGATAATGTTTGTTATGAAAATCGCCAATAAAAACTATCACTTTTGTGATCACACTATTATCAAGTGGTTAAGCCCAATCTAAGCTACTCACATAGTGGTTCTAGTGGTAGTGATTATGTCCATTGCTGCAATGACTTGTGATGTTTTTGACATTTCAATTTTGCTAGTTGCCCGGTGTTTTTATCATGAGATGAAAACCGGAAAACGAGGGACTGTGGATCGAATCCAGGCCATGGATCTCCTGAGAACGCTCTTTTGCAACCTGTTTTTTATATCTAGCAATTATTCATTCTGTTTGTTCTTTTCGGCGAAATGCGTTTAGCATACCAACATGTTCTCTATAGACGGCTTTGAATCTGAACCAGTAGAAATAATTGATTCGTTTTGTTATATTGTTTATTTTGGTAAAGAAGCATAACTATTGCGACCATAAATATTAAGAAATGACGAAAGCGCATTTAACAAGTGGAATTCCCTCGTCACAGCATAGGTAAATGGTATCGTGACGCTAAAGTTGTATGGTATACATTGATGTAAATTTGACTCACTAAATGTGATGCCGGGGTACTTATATTATCAAACGTTTTTTAATTATTACGTCCAGAATTCATAAATTGAGTAGTAAACGTACGCACGTATATGTGTACGTAAGTATGCATGAATATATTGATGTATGTATGGTTCAATGATCAGCCATAAAGGGCGTGAACGTGGGAGTCGAACTGCTCCTAAATTGATGTGTCCGAATAACTCATCATCACCAGACTACGTACACCCACTGCAGCGCAAACGCCTCTCCCAGTAATCTCCAGTTACTTCGGTGCTGTGATAACTGCGACTAATTTATCCACGCAAACTTCGTGGTCTCATCGGCCCATCTAAAATTCTGCCGCCCCCATCAACGCTTTCCTTCTCTAGGGATCTAACCTGTTACTCTTAATGGCCAACGGTTATCTTGCCTTCGCATTACATGCCCTGCCCACGTCAATTTCTTCACCTTTTTTCCGCTAATATGTCCTTACAACGAATTTGTTCCCGGACCAGTGTTGCCATCGCTGGGCGTCAGACATCCGCTAAAAAGCATCGAGAAATCCGCCAGATTCTGCTAGATTCTAAAACATATCCGCTAAATTTCCCCCTAGAGCCTATTTATTCAAAACAGTGCAATTTCGTATGACAAATACCTCTATCATTCTTAAAAGCTTCCCAAAACTACGACAGCTGAAATAACATATAAAAGAGTCTCATCGAAGAGTCTACACTAGAGCACAGGAGGCTTCAGTGCTGCGGTGGTCGTCATTGGTCAACCTCATCACCGATGAGGCTAAAAGTTATAAATGTTCACACTGATGAGAAAAAAGAGAACTCATAGTTCAACGAAAAACATATCGTGGTCTTCGTCGCTGCTGTCGTCGTCTGACACCATCTCCACAGGACCGCTGGTACATATTGGAGGACGAGAAAGGTGACTTGGTTGCACAGATGTTGCAGATGTCCCGATAGCACTAACAGCTGCCGCGGGATATTCGAAATCAGAACAACTTTTCCGGTGTCACTTCAGTCCTGCTCTTACCACAAGAATGACGTTTGTTGTTTCACTAAATGTCATCTCTACTTCGGCATTCGAATACGGCAGCACAAGCATCGATATGGCAAATCCGGCAAGCTCGTCGAACGGGTTTTTCCCGCAGGCGTCTTTATAGCACTGAACTTCACACCAGCATGACTGCGTGGACGATGTTTGCTTCCAGCCCAGGAGGGTGATTTTGCTCCACTGGTTTTGAATTTTTTCCATTGCCTCAGATCCGTTTTAAAACCTCACAGATTTTTTGTCTGAGATACGAGGAGCAAGTGAACAGGAGGAGCTCACCCTCCTACCCTCTGAAGTTAAGCAATTGCTGCATTTTTAGAGGACACGGAAATGGTTTTTTTTTGAACCAGTGCACTGGGTGAGGTATAAAAATGGTCCGACAAAAAATCCACTAGCCACTAGAGTAACTTTTTCCCCGTCAGAATAAAATAAAATCCGCCAGATTTAGCGGAAAATCCGCTAAATTGGCATCACTGTCCGGGACCGACTCGGCGCTGTCCTTGTCCCTTCATTTTACTCCTATGATCTTCCCTTTCATTACCCGCTGAGTCATTCTCAATTTAGGTTCAACCCTCAGAATGAGCCCCCAAGTTTCTGCCCCGTAGGTGAGTACCGGTATGTGCAGCTATCATACACTTTCTTCTTCAAGGACAATGGTAGGCTGCCATTCGTTATCTAAGAATGTCTGCCGTATGCGCTGCACCCCATTCTTATCCTTCTAATTATCTCTGTCTCACGGTTGGAATCTGTTGTCACGACTTGGGGTAAGTAGATATATTCGCTTACCACTTCCACTTCCTCGCCACCTTTCTCAAAATGCTGTGCTGCCCCGAGGTTATTGATCATTACTTTGGTTTTTTGCATATTAATTTTCAGGCCCCCATTTCTATTCTTTCCAGTGCGGAAAGCATGCTTTTCAATTTTTCCCCCAGTTACTTAGCAAGCCAAAGTCATCAGCAAATCTGTGGTTACTGAGGTATTCTCCATTATCTGTTTTCCCACCTGCTCGCAGTTCAATGTTCTGAATACTTCTGAATTTTTTTTAACCCGTTGGAAATTGTCCTGGCACCAGGATTCCAACCACGGTCCTTCTGACCGATAGGCGGGTGCTCTACGCCTATGCCACCGCTGCGAATAACCTATTTTCCCTTTTTATTTTATTTCATTCGTTCAAAGCGCAATCCGTCTTCTGCACTTTCTATTCTCATCTCAGGGTACTCTTTTTTTTTCATTGCGAAAGTTAGCTCTGCAGCATAAAACGGTGGAGGCGAGTGTGTTTACATGTACGTAACCAGAAAGTTTTCACTAAGAAAGTCTAAAAGGCTCCGGTGATACTGCCCAAAGAGCCAGCGTCTGTAGTCGGGAGGGAGGCCTGGGTTGAGTCCCACACTATGTAGTACCTGCTGTTGGGAATGTTAGAGTCCACGGCAAGTCCACAGCAGATGGTGAATATCTGCGGTCGATGCCGATGTGGTGCAAAATGAACATGTCCGGCCAAACGGAGCCAGTCGATCCGTAGTCGAGGTGTGGGTGACAGCTGGTGTGAGAGAAGCCCCGACACGAATCCTTCGCAGCGCCATCTTCTCACGGCGAGTACACCCACCAGGGAGGTTTGATCCACACGGTCGAAAAAGTACGCGTGTGGAGCGCCGAAGGTCTTCTTTGTCGGTCGCGAACATTGACAGTGCGTCAACTGGAAATAAGGGCAGTGGATTCATCGTTGGAGGTATACGAGTCGCCGCATACGCCTGTTGCTGTCCAGGGGTCGACTTCCTCGGGGCCCAAGTAATCTTCACTCTGAAACTAAGGGCCGCAGCCTTCGCTTCAATAGTTTGGGACATGGGCACTTGATGAAGTACTTTCCGGAGGTCTCGCACTGCTTCCATTGAATCTGTAAAGATGACAGGTTTTGATTGGTCTGGCCTAAGCAGCTCTATAGCCGTCAATGCATCGAAAATCGTTTTTGAGCTCAGCAAGCGTTGAAGGGGGCTTCTGGGGGCGTAGTAATGGCAAATTTGACAAAACTGCATGGCTGGGTTTACGACGGCTGTGGTAATAAGGCTTTCTGAAATACTGGCGTCGATGTAAAACGTATATTGGCCAGCACTGGTTGAGAGTTGTGGCGCAACACGGCTTGATGAACCCAGAGGATTGCAGTCAGTAATTTATATTCGGGTCCAAGGAGGGGGTTCTGGAGAGGGATCTGGCATCGTGTTAGTTTGGAGGCCCATATACCACCTTAAAGCAGCCTGAGATGTGTACACCTGTTCTTTAAGAGATCGTGTATGCCGCCGCTGGTGAACCACCTAATCTATAGTGTTAAGGCGAGCTTCATCCTGTAGTGTAGAGACGCGCGTTAAGCGAGGAAGGCAGGTAATGGTCCTCATTGCTTCTCTATTGATTGCCTCTGGACGATCCCATTCCGCCCTTGTCATGTACTGAAACTGAGCCTGGTACGTGACACGTGGCTGCAGGATCGCCCGTACAAGAATCCGAGCCATCTCTGTGCGAACTCCTCCTGATTTCATGGAAATCCGGCAGTTGAAGGGCGCGCCGGCGAGCTTCCCGGAGCCTTGGCGTAGCTGAGCCGGAAGCCGCAACGTCCAGGCCAAGAATGCCAGTAACGGAAGTGACAGATGCCAAGGCGAGCCATTGACGGAAGTTACTTATCAGGGTATTCCGCTACCACCATGGTACACGGTAATCCATTTCTTCAAGAGCACGCCCTACCTAACCACTTTGAGGGGTTATCCTTTCTCCCTCATTAACACAGTAACCCAAGACGCTCATCCCCAATGTCTGGCAGTTCGTTCATCTTTATTCTTTCGATTGCCCCATGGGCTGACCAAATATCGCTTTGACATAATATCTTCCTGCGATATTTTCGTATACAAAAAAGGAAGCCAGCTCTCTAGCATTACTAAAAGAAGAAAGCAATTTTTTTAACTAAATAGTTTAGTAAAAAGTCACTCGGAGATGTTAACGTCCCACGCACGCCGGGATCGAAAAGATGCAAGCGGCGTCGTGTTAGTGATTCGCTGGAAGTCTCTCGCCCACCCAATTGTGACTCCACACAACGGTTGCCGAAAGCGGCTGTGACCAGCCGCCGTATGTCCGTATGTGTGTGGCGGGGAGGACGCATGCGAAAAAATTATATAAAAGAAAAGAAAAGTAAAAAAACAACTGGAACTTTGCAATCTAGAAATCGGGCTATCAGATGCTTTTCTACTGTTCGCGTGCCCCTTGCCTGTATTCTGGCGGAAGATAAAGCGCGGCGTGCGCGTGACAAATACAACTTCGAGTGACATAAGCTTGTGGGCGCTGCTTTGCGTGGCTCAGCTTCCGCCCTGAGCCCTCTGCACGCATCTCGGGAGCAGCGGTTCTGGGCGCTGTACCTCTGCATTTTTTGTACAATATCGGAAATATAAAAATCGATACGAGATGGACTTACGATCCTGAACAAGTTATGCAATACAGACGAGCGCCAAACTTGGGTTACCTAAAACGGTAATTAATCAAGTCAAGTTACATATCCCCCTAAATACAACTTGGCACCAGCCACGGCTTCTGGTCACATTACAAAAAAAAAACAATTTACTTCCAAAATCCTATTGTTTAGAGTACTTAGTCTCTCTAAAACACCCCGTATTCGTACACATTTATTTAACCCATGTTTTATTTACGGTTCTTGCTTCTGTGTTGTCTCTCTGCGTGTCTTATATTCTTCATTTACCCAGGTTCTCAGCAGAAAAGCCACAGCACTGTAGGTGAGCGCTTCAAAGAAATAAATAAAATATTGCGTGGCTGGGTGCCTTGGAGGTCATGAACGTAGCCGTCTTCCTAAATACGCCAAACATTCCACAAAAGAGAAACATTCAGCTAACAAACAAGCTTTCGCACGCAGGTATGATCGTTGATCAATAGTTGGGCTCTTTGTGTGCTGTGAAACAGGAGTTTCAATGTTAAAGTGCAAAGAAACAGTAATAAAAAATTGTGCACTATTCCAATTCTAGTGCACCCAATTATGCACTATTCCAAAGGGACACGTCCAAAAAACTTTTAAGGGTTGGTAAAAATTAACCTTCACCAATGCCCCAAGTATTTCCAGAAAATAAGGCCCAAACAAGAGTGACAAGTTGGGCTGATCAATAGATAGGTTCGAAAGAAACCATCGCATCAGGAAGAGCACGAAAAGAACTTGACAAACACTTGCACAAACGTTTATATACTTCTTTTCCCTTCCAGTTTGATGCGCTCTTGCTATCTTGCGAACCATGGAAAGGTCTATGGAGTTTAAATGAACGGCTGCACGAACGCAAGGTTTTCTGGGACTTAATAAAACTACCTTTTAAAGGTCCGTTGCCAACGCTGAAATAAAAAAAATGGACGTTTTTACTGTAGCAGATAATACAAAGTGGGCTTCCGATGCATTGCCAAAGACTAAATGACCGAGCGTTATCAATCGTAGCAGCGTGTACATTGCTGCGACAGAGCGCGTATCCCAGCCAGCTGAGGCAGCGGCGAGAATACGCATCCGCGCCTGCTGACGCTGTGACTACAAGGCGATTTCCGAACGCAGTGTACCATATATATGCATGACGTCAACGCGACCTGCATGTCACTCGGTGTGCTCTAAAAAATTCAAATGTTGGGACTGTAGCACGCTGAAGCCACACCTGGGATATTAACGAGTTATAGTGGTGGGCTGCGGACGAATGAACCTTTACGGCACTGACAAATCTCGAGACGCGGGCGTTGTTCCTTGTCACTTTCATCTGAAGAGCAGCCTCCGCGACCGGGGTGGCACCCTCGTTTTCGCTTCGCTTTTGTCGCAGCCATCAGGTAACGGGTACCTGGATATATTCGCTTATCATGACCGGCTCTGCACGGGTACTGTTGCTAAAGAACCTTCACGAGTGCTTGCTTTTCGTTTTTTTACATTGCTGAATTTTTCTTCACCGTTGTGTCATGGCTGTAGCCTGGGTAATTCGTGTTTTCGTCGCTCGCAATCCTCAAATCACGGCGGTGTTACACACGTGGTTGGTGCGCCAATGTCACACTGTATTCGCAGCTCCCCGGCGTAGGACAAGCGTGCTTCATATCTTTTTATGAAGTATTTCCTGACACAAACAAGCCCAAACGAATTTGCTAGCAAATTTGTGAATAATCTTTGAGTAGCACTCTGTATTGATCCGGACAGCGATGGTTATTTATGACTTATATGGGCTTGCTAACATGATTTCGCAATTCTAAAATAATAGTATAAACAATCTGAAAATGGTACTACAATGAAACATATTGAATTGCATAAAATCGCGATGCTGTTTTAGCGTCAAATTTTCCTAATGTGTTGGGACCTACGTGTGCCTTTGTGTGCATGGGCTTGAGTGTGAGCGAGTGGATGTGTACGTGTAGGAATATTCGTTCCTGAGTATGTGGGGGGCCACTGTGCATGCGCCAGGGTGCACGTGACTGTACGTTGGCGTGTGTGCGTGCGTGCGTGCGTGTTTTTGTGTGAGTGTCGGTGTGTGTGTGTGTGGGCGTGCATGCAGCTGGGTGTGCACACGTGCGTGCGCGTGTGTGTTTGCTTGTTTGCGTGTGTACGTGTTTGTTTGGGCGTGTGTGGGTGAGATTGCGTGTATGTGTCAGTGTGTGCTGGCGTGCGTGCGTTCACGTGTGTGTGCGTGTGTGAATGTGTGTGTGTGTGCATGTGTGTGTGTGTGTACCTGCGCGAGAGCGAATATGGTGAAGCCTGCCACCGGAATCTAGATGCGTCACCGTAGCATTTTGAGGTACAGACCCGCCCTGTAAACTGGATGTTCCCGAATTCGGGTTTAGGGGTACAAATATTTTTGCAAATATATTTATTCTGCCCAAATGTATTTGCGGTGGGCGGAGTTATCAAAACGCGCTGAAAAATCTGAATGATTATGGCCACTGGATCTCGCCGTCCCAAGTGCGCTTTATATGCCGAGGGTAAGCGGTAGAAAACACCCTAGCGTTTTGCATAGGCGCATACACAGGTAAGAAGCAATGTGTGATATCTCGAAAAGAAACAGAAACAAGCCCACTTATTTTACGTGAAGGCGAAAGCATCTCTCGAGCAGGACATGATTGGCTTTCCAAATCCCTAGGTTAATTTACAGCTTAAAAACATCCATGTATGGGACAAGAAAAAAATTGAAGTGCAGGTGAACAAACGTTTCAAAAGCCGGTGTGATATAGAACAGCTCCAGCCTGTTTCATCCAAAATACAATTTAAGGATTATTCTTATAGATTTATTAAGACTACCATGGTAGCTATACAATAGCTTTATAAGTACCGAAGTTCGCTGAGTTGTAGAAGCCATGAAGCCAGCATGAAGGAGGGGACAAGCTCAAACAAGTTTCATTCTTGGCCTGACGCTGGTTGGTCTGTTGTCTGTAACGAAAATCCGACGAGCATGCTCCAATGAAATGTAAATGAAAGAAAATGAACCGAGTACCCACCAAGTAGCATTTCAAGAAATGCAAATGGCTCACATCTTTACTTCAACATCAAAAACCGCAATTCCGGATGTTGGGGGGTTAAAATGATGAAGCCATTGAGCTCCTTGACGACGACCCTGGTGCGTAAACAAGGCAAGTGCTGTTGTAGCCAACGCCCTAGATGTAAAAATTCATACGAGTTACAGCAGAGTAGCAGTTTTGGCGACTTGGTACATAACGAAGTGTTGAAGGGCAGCTCATGACGACGGAAGGGAACACAGCAGAAGATACGCACTGCGATGTGTGTCGTCTGTGTTTTGGTCGCTCGTCTTTTGCTGAGCTTGGACAGGTTGATACCAGTTACAATTACATACAAGTGGCACCTCCGCTTACAAGATACCTATTAGCAGCACATAAAAGAAAACACACTGTAACCTTCTTTTCTCATTTGTAGACAAACAGACCAGTCTGCAAAAATAAATAAGAGATGTGTGTGTGGACTGACACACAAAAAAAAACAAAAGAGTAGGCGAACACTGGTGAACGGTCATTGACGACCAATAGTTTATCCGTGCTTTAAAGGGATCAAACTGAGCGCTGAAACCTAAACGAAATGAAAACATCAGAAAGAAAAACAGTCATGATGAAGAAAGGCCGCGCAAGCAGGGATGGAAAAGAATAAGGGATAATCAAACTGAAAAAAAAAGAAAAACAACAATCAATTTTCCTTCTATTAAAAAGTAAGCAGAACTTCCGAGAGTCGCTTTCTTACCTCTACTCTGTATCAGTGCATCCTACCGGTCACCATGCATTTCTTTGTCTTTGGAAACGAAAATGGAAAGGTGTAAAGGAGGATTTTGAAAGCATTTTTTGTAGGGCACATTTAAACTGTGGGTAAATTATGCGTCACACCAACAGTAAAAGTAATTCAATGGACCCTCTAAAGAACGTCCATTACCAGCAGTATAAGGAAAGGCATACTTTTGATTTAATATACCTAATTTCAATAAGGTTAACATGCTGTGCGCTCGTATAGGTGACTCCGTCGGCCCTTTTATCAATTTCCGCCTAGAATGAATAGAAACAAAGAATCAAGTAATAAAATTGTTATACTTTACGTATTCTATAAAGACACACTGACATTTAAAAAGACGGCTACGCTAACTGCACAACGCAATAATGTTGTGCACCTACTTCCAATTAGCTCGCCAGTCAGCGAGTTCAGGCATTACTTTGCTAATGTAAACGTACGCAGATGCAAGTAGCTCCGCAAGCTGTCTCCGTTCACAGGAATGCGGATGCTGGAGATAAAGAAAAGGCTGTCCCTGTAATCTAAAAACCGGTTGCTCCTGATTGTGTATTGCTTTTGCTACGCGAAGGAGAGAGAGAGAGAGCGGATGAGGAGTGTGATGAGGCAAACCGTTTTCACGGGCAGACAGAAAAACAATCAAGAAGGTGGGTGGTGCCCTCAAATCGGGATGCCCCCGTAAACTTTATTTCGCAAATTAAATCCAAACCATTACCTTGACCTCCCCCATACCAACCACCAAAAGAAAAAATTCACGCAGTTGTTCACCGTGATACCGCCATACATGCAACAGATGTTTCGGTGAGATTTGGCGTAACTTCACTCCGAGCATGAGCCTCATCTTCGCTAGGACTCAGAAATAAATATTAAAAAAAACTAAAACTGTTTTATTAGAGAACCAAGCTACCGTTCTATAAAAAAAGGAAAATACCCACCGCTTTGCCCGGACGCCATCTATGATAAGCGTGGAACACGGCTCGCAAGAGATGACGCTGCAATGCATAGTTGCAATCAAAGGGATGGAAATGTTTCCTTCACGGTCGTGCGCTCATGCCGAATGGGCCCTAAGGTCATGCGATCCGCGCACTAACATAGCGAGACCACAGGAGTATGCGGTCAGTGGTAGTGCCTAATATTGTTTCGTCCTGATTACGAAAGACGGATCCACCGAAAACATTGCAAAATTTGATTGCGGGCGTTCTCGAGCTGCGGAACTTTCAGGAAGCCTAGCGCTAACACTGTGGGCCTCCGAAGAATTTTACTAGCATGTATGTAATCGGACGAGCCAAATGGAGGGATTGTTGCGAACAGAATTTCAATATTCGGCGATTTTTATTGCGCGCGCAGAAGCACTGGTACCCCGAAAACATACGTTTTTGCTCCTATCTCTTACTAGGTTGTGGAAAAAAAAAAATCCCAGATGAAAACTATGTCTGCAACATTCCCCCTTTTTCGCAGTGAAAAAGTTGATACTAAGCTCATGTGGTTAGGCCAAATATCAAGCGCGCTATGGCTTCGGAAAGTGTCCATGTATTGTCTACGGGAGGCCGGCACTGCTGAACCCTCCTAACTCAAAACAGTGGTGGCATGAACCTTCATTGCTTGTAGCTCAACGACAAGAGTTTCCAGACACGTGCAAAGACGATGTTGCTACAAGAGAACTTCAAGGGCTACAGGCAGCGTTGTTTTTCCCTTGCGAGTTCAAGAGACGTGAACAGTTGTTGACGGTAGAGACCGACAGCATGCGCAGGTGCCTTTTGCGAGTCACTGCCAGTATTCGACAATTCGCCCAAAACGCCATGCGATCAGGTTCATCGTTAACCGGCCAACGCACACAGCAGAAAAATTGGAATCGTAACTGTAATGCTTGTGGTACGTTTAGCGGGAGTTATCCAACACCGGAGTACGGCCCCTTTCTGCTTACCAGCCCACCCCATCATCTTTTGCAGTGCTTCGACTTTCACCATTTGCAAATGCTGATGGCTTAATCCGCGTACCACGGCGGTTGCACATGCAATGCAAGCATCGACGTTTAGCTCCCATCTTACTGCCTGCTGGGGATCAGTTTACCTCGCTCATCATTCTTGCAGCCGATAACCGCACTTTTAAACGGTTGAGTTTAGGCCATGCTCGAATAGCCACTAGAGCAATTCTGGAAGCTGAAAAGACGGCATATTTTCAAAGGAGTTTTGCACCAATGCTTGACAGGAAGACAGCACCATTTGCAACGCTACCAACAGAGAGAATCACGGAAGCCGACGTGTTCTGTGTGGTCGGGTTGGATTTGTTTGGACCCTTTTACGTGCGTTAAAAAGTCCCTTAATCAAAGGCTTACATTTTACTCCTGTTCGCTGTGGCTCGAGCAATACATTTTGAACTAACTTAAACCATGACGCAGTTCCGTCGCTTTCCATCAGTTCGTTTTACGGCGCAGCATACCGAACAAAGTCTATTCCGACAACGCACGGTCCTTTCATAGTTGTGCTAGATATTTAGAGTGGCAGCCTCAGCTGTTCACCTGTACGCCGATTGGATCGACGGGCAGAGGAAGTTCATCGTGGCGCGAGTATCTTGGTGGAATGGCTTGTGGGAATGTGCAATGCGCTCTCCCGAGGACGTACTGAAACGTTCTCTAGGGCGAACCAGCCGTAAGGCTGATTTTCTTACCACAACTCTTTGTGAACTGGAAGCCGTTATTCCCAGCATACCTCGGACATACATCGAAGAAACCCTACACAAAGGAGTGCCGATAGTACCTTCCCATTTCTTGACAGGTAAGCGCGCGCAATCCATACAGCCAGCGTTGACGGCTATGGACGCGTCTACGACCCCAGCTGACCTGCAACGGCGAGCATGCTAACATCGAAGGCTAACTGCTGAGTTGTGGCGAAGGTGGAGAAAGGCGTACTTGCTGTTCCTACATTCAGCTCAGTCTTCGCCTTGCTGCTCCACCACAACTGAAGGTGGACAACGTCGTGATCGTGAAACGGGCGTATCCTGAAGCTGAAAAAAGAACAGATAAATTGGGCAACAATACCAGCTTTAACGGGATGCAAGAAAGATTAACAGACAAAGCGCTGACTAGCAACAACAAGGTTTATTTCATGGCAACAAAATATACACCATCGGAGAAGACAACGCAGAGAGAACGAACAGATAAAGATAAAAAGATTGTGAAGAACTCATTCACAAACATAGGCGCGTGCAAGGAAAGTTGTCATCGGTCAAGATAATCATGCTCCTTTTGTAGCAAAACAACTGATGGCTTCCTGACGGATGAATCGTTTCGCGTGTCAATGACGTGCGCCTCGAAGATCTCTCTGGCGCACTGATCTTTGTATTTTCGAAGCACACGTGTCTGGTCAAATTTCGGTGTGCACTTGCACTTAACGTAATGTACGCCGAGATTGCTGCCAGTTCCTTTCTTGTAAGTGCCCGCATGTTCTCGCAGCCGGTAATTCAAACAACATCCTGTTTGACCCGTGTAGGACTTCCGGCATGGCAGCGGAATGCCTGACTCGCACTCCATGAATGGCTTGTCATGCTTTTTCGAGCAAGATCTCACTGTCGTTCTTTCCCCGTTCACTATGCTGCTGGAGCAGCAACTTTTTTCAATCACGTACGGCGGCACATTAGAGGCACGCACGGCGCACAAACCCAAGCCGAGCAAAAAAGACAGAAAAAGTAAAAAAAAATGCAATTCTAGAGAAAAGGTTTGAGGGATGCCAGCTCGCACTAAAATGGAAGCAAATGAATGAAAACAAAAGGAACTAGTTGACCAATATCGCAATGATTCAGAGTTGCCTCTAGACGCATCATTTCCCGCAGGTTCCATGCAGTTGGATTTGTGAAATAAATATAATTATCAGTATTTTCTGTCCCTGAAAGACTTAATGTCTTACTGAAGTATATACAATTGAGGGTCATAAAAATTTCCGCTTGGTTGGTTGAAATGCTGCGCTACAGCTTTGGGGGATTTGCTAAAAGTATCTGCCCAGGGACCATTAGGACGTAGTCTTATAGGTTGACTCGTTTCGCCAATATACAGTTGTACATTGAGCATTCCAACATTACACAATGTTGGGTGAAGTGAACGTCAAAGTTGAAAAACTCTTGTGAACATAATTACGGCAGCGCTTTTTACGATTCAGTCGGTCAGCAGGTGCCTGAAAGTGTTGTATCAGGGACTGGAGCAGCTGGCTGCTAGTGGTTGCCTTTATGAACCCTGTGTTAGAATGCACTACAATATCTTTTAGATTCCTTTCTCGGTGGTAGGTAAGAATTGGTGCTTCGGGAACGATTTTTTTACTAGGTCGTTACTGGCTAAAATGGTGTAGTACTTCTGCAAAATACTGTTTACGTTGGGCAGGACGTTAGAAAATTTAGTTTTTACTGTTTAGGGCCTGGCGCTTTCATTTCGGGGCTCTTTGTTGAGCACGTCATTTCTTTAGATATTACATGCTAGTTGGTACGCCTGATCGAGCGAGCTTTTTTTGTGGTTCCTGTTCATAAGGGTGGACATGAGTTCGTCTAGGTGCTCTACGTAGACACTTTCATCACTGCATACTCTTGTAAGCCTGGTGGCTTGTCATACAAAAATCCCTTGTTGGCATTGTCTTGGGTGGTGTCTTTCATATTCTCGATACAGCTGCCTGTCTGCTGGTTTTCTAAAAAGCGTGTTTATAAGTTCGCCATTGTCTAGAATGACGGTAGCTTCCAGGAAGTTCACTTCTTTTTTATTGTGCGGGTAGGAGAATTTAATAGTCGGATGCGAAGAATTCAAAAGAAATTTAAAAGTTTTTAGAGTCGCGCGACTGTGTCGCTGGAGTTGCACGATCCCGAACATTTGCGCGGACCACGCGAAGGGTCGACGAGCACCCTGTTATGTTTTTGTCTCCAAGAATTTTCCGGGTGATAAACCCTCGGCTGACTTTGCTCTTGGCGACCTCGCGGCTGAAATTATTAAACCTTTCCCCATCAATATCTCCCCCTACATACTCTCACACGAATCTGCTGTCTCAATTTCACGTCAGTCTCTCCTCTCACCTGGAAACCGATCCCTATATAAAGCCTTGAAGCCAGGCGAGGGGTTGCCCTGCCGAAGGCAAGTCTCTTTTGTAATGTTGGCAATAATTATGGTTTCTAACTTGTTCTAAGTTTTCTTTCCATATATATATATATACATATTTATTTATATATGTATGCATTAATATATATATTGAAGCGTGGCTTATTGAACCACTAACGAGCAGTTCGAGCTGCGGAGAAGCCGAGGTTCTTCGTGCCTAGCAAGCTATGTCCAGCGCGATACTCGATCGGCCCGTACGCCAAGCGATGCTTCTGCCTCCTCGTCGTCGGGCGTGCACCAAGCCAGATATCCCGAATAGGGAATCGCCCTTGCATGAACGCGTCTATAATCAACGCTGTAATATTCGCCCCCGGTGGAAAAGGAGCCATCCTGGCGATTCAATGTGCCGAGGAGACCACAGGATCGTAATACTCTTTGAGCCTCTTGGCGTGAACTATCTCGCGCCCACGGTGTCGATGGTCGCGTGCAAGCGCAACCGGTTCGATGAGGTGATTCACTGGTGATGTTTGCTTGACGGCTCTGTAGGGTCCATGATATTTTGCAACAAGCTTCGGTGAGAGACCTGGTATAGGGAATGGGGCCCAAAGCCAGACAAGTGAATCAGGCCTACCAGTGGGAGCCGCGGCGGAAGCGTCGAGATTATGGTTCTGGTGGATCTGGTGCTCAGATGTGAGCGAGCGGGCGAGCTTACGGCACTCAGCGGTATGTTTGACTATTTTCGAAATAGGTGCTAACTCAGTCTGATCTGGGCGATACGGCAAAATTGTGTCAAGAGTGCATGCCGGCTCCCGTCCGTAGAGCAGGAAAAAAGGTGATAATCCTGTCGTCGTCTGCCTGGCCGTGTTGTAGCCGTACGTGACAAAGGGAAGTATCACGTCCCAGTCAGAATGGTGCGACGACACGTACATCAAAAGCATATGACTCAAGGTGCGGTTAAATCGTTCTGTGAGACTATTCGTCTGCGGGTGGTAAGACGACGTAGTTAGGTGAACAACTCGAAATTCCCGCAGGACGGCTTCAATGACTTCCGACCGGAAGACCCGACCTCGGTCACTGAGCAGCTCTTGAGAAGCACCATAGCGACGTATGAAGCGGCGTAACCAGAAGGACGCTACGTCACGTGCCGTGGCAGTTGCTAGAGCAGCGGTTTCTGCGTAGCGCGTGAGGTGATCCACTGCCACAATTACCCAACGGTTGCCAGCAGCTGTGCACGGTAGGCGACCGTAAACGTCTATCCCAATGTGATCGAACGGTCTTTCTGGGCACGGCAATGGCTGCAGCGGGCCGGCCGTGGGAGTAGGAGGGCATTTGCGCTTCTGACTGTTGATACATGACCGGATGTACTTGCGGACGAACGTGTACATTCCCCGCCAGATATACCGTAGGCGAAGCCACTCAAACGTTTTTAACACACCGGCGTGAGTGCAGCTGGTGTCAGCGTGAAAGGATGCGTATATGCCCGTGCGCAAATGGCGAGGTATTACCAGTAACCATTTGCGACTTCTTGATTGGTAGTGGCACCTGAACAGCATTTCGTCGCGGACTGCAAAGTGGGAAGCTTGTAAGCGCAGCGCACGCAATTCTTGAGCAGAGGGCACACCATAGAGAAAGTCAATAAGCGAAGTATCCAGGGGTCCTCGCGCTGCTCGGCTGGCATGTCCGTCATATCGAGAGACGACAGGCCGGCATCAACAGAAACGGAACACGAGTCTTCCGCCGGTAGGGGGGAGCGGGACAGAGCACCAGCGTCTGAATGGTTCCGGCCGGAACGATACAGCACACGGATGTCATGCTCTTGAAGTCGTAGAGCCCAGCTACCAAGGCGGCCAGACGGGTCTTTGAGCGACGACAACCAACACAATGCGTGCTGGTCCGTCATAACGTCAAAAAGACGACCGTACAATATGGTCGAAATTTCGCAAGCGCCCCTACGATTTCCAGGCACACCTTTTCCGTCACCGAATAATTTAACTCAGCTTTTGTGAGCGTACGACTGGCATAAGCGACGACATAATCGTCAAAACCAGCTTTTCGTTGGGCAAGCACTGCACCGATTCCAGCGCCGCTGGTATCCGTGTGGATTTCTGTAGGCGCGGTAGGGTCAAAGTGTCGGAGAATAGGCAGGGAAGTAAGGAGTCGCCATAACTTTGTGAACGCTTCATCGCAATCCCTCGACCAAGCGACAATACCACTTTCCTTGCCGAGAAGCGCCGTCTAGGGCGCAATCATGGCAGGAAAGTTGCGAATGAAGCGGCGGAAATACGAACATAGTTCAATAAAGCTCCGTAGAGCCTTCATGGTGGTCAGTTGCGGGAACTCGACGACACCGCGAGGTTTTGTCGCGTCGGAAAGAATTCCCTCCATCGACACAACGTGGACCAGTATGGTCAACTTTCGCGCCGAAAAGTGGCATTTCTTCATGTTGAGTTGCAATTTGGCATTGGTAAGGCAAGTCAAAACCTGCTCCAGGTGCCTCAAATGAGTGTTGAAGTCGGGAGAAAAACGACTATGTCATCGAGATAACAGAGACACGTTTTCAGTTTCAGGCCGCGCAAAATGGTTCCATCATCATCTCGAACGTGGTAGGAGCGTTGTACAGGCCAAACGGCATGACGTTAAATTTATACAGGCCATCAGGAAAGATGAATGCCGTTTTCACGTGATCTGCCTCAGCCTTAAGTAACTGCCAATTTCCAGACGATAGATCAAGAGAAGAAAAAACTCGGTGCCCTGTAAACTGTCAAGGGCATCGTTGATCCGTGGTAAAGGATAAACGTCCTTCCTCGTTATCCTGTTCAAACGGCGATAATGTACGCAAAAGCGGATGCAACAGTCCTTTTTTCTTAGAAGCACCAGGGGAGACGCCCAAGGACTGTTGGAGGGCCGAAGTACTCCCCGCTTTAGCATAGCGTTCACTTCTTCGTCAATACTGTTGCGCTGCTTCGGCGACATACGGCACGGTCGTTGGCGCAGTGATGCATGCGAGCCAGTGTCGATGGAGTGAGCAACTGCAGATGCTCGGCCCAGCGGTGCCTTTGCGACGTCAAAAGAATAGCGGAACGGATATAGCAGAGTGAGGAGTCTCACTCGTTGGTCTGATCTTAGGGTAGGATCGATCGAAGCGTCAATGTCTGGAGGCGACAGGTCTGGTGCTGAAGGGGCAGGACTCAGTCCAGTCATTGGAACCCATTACGAAAAGTCGTCTGGTACGGTGGTGACAAGCTGTGGCTCAACAACTTCGACGCAGCGAAGGACCTCACCGTACTGGAGACGAAGGCGCTCCCAGGACTCCTTGTTGACTACTATGGCACTCGTGCCAGCATGAACTGTAAGTAGGGCAAATGGTAGGGACAGCGATTTTCGGTGGACAAATAAGGGCGACGGCGTAAAAACTACCGGTGCGTCGGGAATCGAAGAGCAGCAGAGCGGTACGAGAGCAGCCGAGCGGGGAGGAATGTCCATGTCGTGAGCTATGGGGAGCTTTGCAGGGGCAGTGGACCGAAAGTCGGCATAAGGCGCGTCCGAGGGAAAATCAAATTCTACTTGCGCACGCGCACCGTCAAATATTGTGCGATTGGAAGATAAAAAGTCCCAGCCTAAAATGACGTCATGGGAGCAGGATGGCAGCACTAGGATCTCGACGGGGTACACGACGTCCTGGATTGTGACACGAGCCATGCAAGCTGCCAGAGGTTTTACACGTTGCGCAGTTGCGGTACATAGCGAAAATTGCGGCAGTGGCGTCGTAACTTTTCTAAGCGAGCGGCAAATATTGGTGGTAATGACGCAGACGGCTGCGCCTGTGTCGACTAGTGCGACTGTGCATACACCTTCAACCGATACGTCAATTACATTTGTAGGCCTTTTACAGTTCAAAAGTCGCAAGCTCTTGCCTCTGGAACTGCGGCGGCTAGTTTTCCTGTTCACTGGGGCTTGATCGATGTCGCATAAGTGATAGTGAACGGCATTGTAGGGAGCTTGAACGGTGGCTATCGGCGTCACGATGGCTGAAATCGTTGTAAGCGGAGGCAGGTAACTTCGACCTGGGTGGCACGTCGATCATTAGCTGCGAATACTTGTGTGGAGAGCCAAAAGTGTGGCTAGCGTCATCATTCATCGCCGACACGCGGCGGCTGCAGTAACGGGCCACATGTCCTGGAAGTCGGCCGGCGAAACAGATGGGGCGTTTATCAGCCGTGCTCCACGGATTCCCCGGTGGCTGATTCCTGTGCATCGCAGAGCGTGGCTGGGTTG